>JAODKC010000049.1:6658873-6731435 GCA_026777985.1 Mormyrops attenuatus | reverse complement strand
ATATATACACACACACACACACACATACATACACACACACACACTTACAACCCAAGTAAACAGCATTAAACATTTCCATCCACTACCTAAGACTTTTGCACAGTACTATCTCGGACTATATTAATGTTTTATTCGTACACACACAGGTTTGTAATTATATCTTTGTGGGGACTCTCCATTCATTTCTATGAGGGAAAACTCTAATCCCAGCATGGCGATCTTAAGCCCTACCCAGCCCTAACCTTAAACCGTAAGTAACCACAGAAAAATGAGACTTTTGGTATTTTTAGTTTTTTGATTGCATTCACAGATCTTTGTGGGGACCTGAAAAATGGTTCCCACAACGTCAAAATAACAGGTTTTTATTACATTGTGGGGAACATAAACATAATCCACACACACACACAATAACAAAAAAAATCTCAGAAAACACTATCGCGTTCACTTTGCTAATAATTACATCGAACAAGCTTGCAGCATTTTCCATGATAATTACTGCTTTGTTTATGCAAGAGAGCAATTTTTCACCATCTCTGTTTATTGCAAACAAATCCTGCAGTCTTAAATAAAAAAAAAAAAAAGACGCAGATGGAGACGACCACCAGCCTGTGTCTCTCGATCATCTCCACAAACTGTTCTTCCATGTCCCTGCGGTTATTTTGTGTTTCTGTCTGTTTGCTTATTTCTTCCTTTCATAAACAACTCTGCCGTTACTGTTTCATGTCGACTTATCCCCGGTACTTCCTGCCAGCATGATTTAGAGTCACGGAAGCGCCGTCATTAGCCGTCCGCTTTTCAGAACAGACTAGAAAATAAAGAAATACGTTTAATCGATGATCGACGATTATCGTGATATTTCAAGATACCCTGATATATGTCAATATAAAGCTAATTTACATACTGGAGAGAGGACACAGCCCCAGACTTGTATAAGATAGCTGTAGAAACTCCGCGGCCTGCGGGTTAACTTGGGAGTGCGATGATTAAGCATGCAGGCCTGTAACCTGGCCGTCGCCGGCCCCCAGTCCCGCGAGGTTACGCAAATAAATAAATAATGTCCCGTGACATCCAGCACATTAAATAAAGAATGCAGTCATTAAGAAAAAAGTGATCAATATTCTCCCATCGTCATTGGCCAATTCATTATAGTGACCTTGTTCGAAAGACAAATGTGCTATTAATATTAAATGAACATAATGGGAGACGAAGGCCACTTATATACTTAAACACACCCTCAAACATTCTCTGAGTCATCAGAGCTCCTTGAGAAAATGGAGAAAAAGCAGAAGTCATTTCTCAGGTCCAGGAAGTTGTCTTGGAAGTATGACGTAAAGAAGGAGATTAATTGGCCAATTGGCAAACGGCTAGAGCTGAACAACGGCGACCAGGGCTGAAGATGCCAACACAACACCAAAAATTAAACCCTGATCCCGGATGTGAAATCTGGTAAATATCTGACCTGAAAGCCCCACTTGCCCCTATCTGAGGAACCATCAGGGCTCTGAGAAAGTCAGAAGTATCCAATATACACTAGTGGCCAAAATTGCGGAAACATCTAGCATTTTTGGCATTATCCTTTAAAAATTACTACAAAAATACTTGCGGTAATGGTCATAAACAATCAAAGAATGTTACAAATATCATACATTGGATGATTAAGTAAAGTTCTGCAACCTCTAAAAATTAGAAGGATTTCCAAAATTTGGCCATTAGTGTATATAATTTGAGCGCTACCATGCTTTTGCTAATGGGCGGGACACTGAGGCCCAGGTGGATGCTATGCCCCTGCAGTGACGTCAGGGGCTGGCCCACAGGGAAAGTGTTCTGGTCAAGGTCAGGCCATGAGGTCTGGGTGAAGGAAGGTGTGTGCAGGAGGTGGCAAAGGGAAACTCCTGCGGACCTGCTCCCCCATCGCGCCGGCTCCAGTTGCTTGAGAGCTGAGCCTGCCCGCAGATCGATGGCATGGAGATCACTAACGGCACGAACAAGCGGCGGCCGCGGCTCGCGGGGGATTGGATAATCTGGGAGGGGGGGTGGGGGTTACATAAGATGGGGCTGTTAAGTCTCCCATTAGCAAGTCATCCTCTGTCTCAGCCACGCGTTCCCTCAGAGGACAGCGGCTCAGGTGGAAGGTCCTCATTTACAAACAAAGGGGGCACTGGGTGCACGGCCGGGGGCTGCCTGCCGCACGACCTAGCCACAGCATCACTCTTCCACACCGTGTGTCGTGCACTAAAAAGCCAACCTTTACACCGGTCGGTGGTCAGACGAAAGCGCCCCCCATGACATCACATGCGCAGGCCCAGATAACGAGGACACTCTCCTAAAGTAAGGTTTCCTGTCATTCTTCACGTGTATCTGGGGCCAGGGGGTGAGAGGATGGGAGGGGGACATTCAGGGGTGCTGAGGCTCTCACCTGAGGCCACGACAGTGCTGGCCCATAGCGTGTTTTCAATGCTCAGGCTCTCGTGGATGGCGGGTTCACAGTCCTCCTATAAATAGATGTATGCGATGAGTGTGCAGCCAAGTAAAGGCACACGCAGCCGAGAGACACGTGGCTCATGTACCACATAAGAGGCGGGAAAACATGAGAAAACATAACGGCAGTGCTTTGCACATATTTAAAATGGCGATCGTGGTTTAGCTGCTAGAGAATATGTGCAGACGCCTTGCTAAACGGCCACCAGAGCGAAAGAGAGAGAGAGAGAGAGAGAGAGATCCTGAGAAAGGGGTGCATAGAATGACAGAGAGATGAATACCATCCAATTAAACCGAACTAATAATTAAAGGCAAGTGTAATAAGCAGCACAAAAATAATTCATAATAATTTGAAAAGAAAAGCACTGGCACTGGCATCCCGTCCAGGATGCGTCCTGGCCCTGCGAAGGACTCCCATCCCATCCCATCCCATCCCATCCCATCCCATCCAGAGTGTACCCACGCCATGTGCTGCTGCTGGGACTCACATGGATGGATGAGTATTGGTTCCTAAACAGCTGACAGTGGCAGCCAGCTGATTGGCTATTAATCCTTGTTGAACTCAAAGGCTTAGGGAAGGGAAGGCTTGCTAGCTCTGCATCACTTTACCGTAAACACTCAGCTCTCATTAATGCAAATAGCAATGTCTAATTTGTAATTTGCCCAGGCTAGTGGTCAGGAATGTTTCCCAGCAAAAAGAGGCAGTCAGAGAGATCATAAACCCCCATAAGGCAGTGTGAAAACACAGGCTTAATGCCTCTGCTTTGCTCTCAGACGCAGGAGAAATCGCAGTTTATTTTCCCCGCATGCTGCTTTCCAGACAGCGAGCTGTGGTTAGCTTGTTACAGATGATGCCTAAACACAAACTTCAGCAGGGGAATAACGAGTGAGGCCACACACAGAGAGGCTGGCCTGATCCGGCACGGCCCACATACAGCGGCGCCCCGCCGAGGCATGGTAAGCATGTGCCGGCCGGCGCACGCCTCCATTCCCCTGACAGGGTCAGGGTTAGGCTGCAGCCCGACTGGAGAGACCCGCATCAGCCTCTTTTTCTGCCTCCCTCTCTCGGCATTTGCTTATCTCTGCCTCTCTCACACTCTCTTTCCCTCTCCCTATGCTTCTCTCTGCCTCTGCCACTCTGTTTTTGTCTATCACTACCTTTATGTCTCTCTGTCTCACTCATACACACAGAAGAGAGCCTGGCCTATGGCGGGCCTGTGAAGGCCTAAGGCCCCTTCACACTATGTAAGCACACAGTGGAGTCCATGCCAGCAATGCCATTAGCAACTGTGACCCCACGGCTGGGAAGGGGAAGTGCGACCAGAGAAAGAGCCACGCTTTGGCTTAGGTCCCAACCCGAGTACTCGTTCATAGCCAGTATTCCACAGGCTGCAGAACACTGAGGAGTTTGTGGAGGAGTTGGTTAATTTCCAAAACTAAAGTATATATTTTCATTTTTTTTACAACCCCTTATGTTCATGTGTGCATCTGAAAAAAATGGAAACATTTAATCTTGTGAATTCTCTAACCAATCCACTGGCACAGCCCCACCCGCCCCTCGGAGCTTTAATGGTCCATGAAATTTTCCTACGCCACAAACTAGCCCACGGACATCAAAAGGTTGGGATCCCCTACTTCAGCAGGAAAACGGACAACCCCAATGAGACTGGCAGAGTGAGGAACCTGGAACAGAACGGGCTTCGACCAACAGACTGAGGGACAGTTTCTTCCACCAGGCCACAGACTGCTGAACTCTCACCATTAACAATGGGCACCGACACTCAGCCATTTACCACATATTGCACATCATGCTCTTCTGCACATTATTTAACTGTACATTCTTAACTGTACATTATTTAACTGTACATGCACCACTGCATACACTTTTATACATACGTACTGTAGATTTGTCAAATGTCTTATGTTTTATATATTCATACTTATATTTCGATTGCATGTTAATTTGTGTCTTACTACAGCTGCTTCGAGAGGCTTTGCACACATGCATTTCACTCACACGTATTATACCTGCGTACTGGTGACGTGACAATAAAAGTGATTTGATTTGATTTGTGTTCAGCTGACGCTCCCAGCCTGATACAATAGTCATGACACCTTAGTACAGGGGCGCTGTCGACAGCACGCGGCGGAATGCTTACACCGCTATGCAGTGACTGCGTGAGCCTTAATGATGTGGCGCAATCTCACACGTCCTTACGAAGTTTAGTGGTGTATGGTGCTAAGCATGATGGGAAGACTGAAGCCTTTTTTAAAAATAGGACAACCACGTGAAAATGTGGGTTGGATCACACAGAGCTGTGGGAAGAATAGGGTGAGGTGGTTTACTCTCACTCGGTCTAGAGTGTGGCCAAGAATAGAGCAGACAGACAAAGGTCCTCTTTGTGGCCGGGCGTGCTGCGTGCTCTGATGTGCTATTAATAAGGCAGCTGGGGGATGCCATTGGCCTGCTGATGTCGTCAGGGGGTGCGGCCCATCAACATCCCGACCAGCACGAGCCCACTGCACTTCTGACATCACGCCAAGTGGCCCCGCCCCTTCCTCTGCATCCCAGCGATGTTCGATCGGGTCTGTCACATATGGCCTCACACAGGAAGCTTCACATCTGATTTGCAGTTCGATACAAACCCCAAGCGGCCTCTAATTAAATAACAATGATCTAAATCAACATTTGAGGGCAGTGTTCCTCGGTAATACCCACAGTGAATACTTACCCTTGTGAAGTTACCCTCAAAACTATGAATATCCAGCTGAGGCTTCTGGGCATAGACATAGGCACTGATTGAGAAGAGGTCCTGTGGGGGAATCAAACAGAAAAATAAGCAAGGCATACAGCGCTAACCTTCAACTACAGCCCTGAGGCAGCATATCAGACTCAGAACCCCAACAGCTTTGATCAGGAAACAGATGTTCAGGAAGTATTTGTGACTTTCGGCCCATGAGAACGTCATCCGGTTCTGCAAAGATGTGGCCGGGAACAGCGAGCTCACTGTACACGCTGTACCACTCCCGTAAGTCCTTCCGGAACCCTCCCCTGTTTCTCGGCCCAGCACTGATCCCCAATGCGCGGCAACCTGATGGCCAGCAAGAGGCGAACGCCTGGAGCGGAGAACATTCTGGCTTAGAGCAGTGAAAGCGCATACATGGAATCTGTAGAAACCCGGAACACATCTCCCGGTGTTTGGCTGGTTAACCCAGGCGCCCAAGTGGCTGCTTTTCATTCTAAAGCGTTAGTGAAGAGGGGCATCGATCCTGCTCAAATACTGTCAGTCAAAGAGCAAGTGGCAGTGAGGGAGAGGAAGAGCCCCTTGTGATTTGGGTTTTGCAGACTGAGCTGGATTTGCTAATTACACAAAGCGCAGCAAGATCGAAAGTGTGTAGAACACAAAATCTGGACAATCACCAATAAGTTTGCCTCCTAACTAGAGTAGTCACATTCAAATAATAAACACGCAACATCCCTGTGGCCCCCAGCAATTACTGAATGTCTTTTACATGCCAGCTGTTAATAGCCTAGAACCTCCCAGTGAACAGTTCACAAGAACAAATAATTTATGATGTCCATCCACAAGTTGGTGTCTTATATCTGTATCATTCTCGCCTGTCCGTTATCACCTATGATTAAGATGAGCCCGGTTGCAATACAACAGTCACCCTGCGGTGATGCCTCCCTCAGCAGGACAGATACAAAGACAGACTGTCCGGTAGAAGCTCCTCACAATTGCTAGGGAACCATGAACTGGACAGGAAAATGAAACTCTGCTTCATCACTCAGGGCTGCTTTTGTGTAATCAGGCCAACAGTAAGTCTGCCTATTAAAAAAAACCTTTCAAAGATGAGCCATCTTAAATATCTTTTTTTCCACCACAGTGCTGAGAACATCTTACTATAAAGTGGAGGCCATTTCTGGGTAAGCTACCCAAAAAGAAGATCACAGTACTTAGATGAAAGAATGAGGGTAAAAATAAACTAATGGCAGGCTGTGGGCTGAGCGTGGAACAGTACCACTGGGCTACTAGACGCATGTAGCATTTTTACTATTCCACACTGAGATGGCCACCTGAGGATTGGGATCAAATGGATCACCAAACTCATAAGATTAGTCACAAGGTTCACTATCTTCAAATATAGGTTTCAGTAGAGGGGTAACATTTGTGGAGTTTCCTTAACGATCATTGCATAATGCCCTCAAAAAATCAGAAGTTACAGCAAGGAGAGAGCAGAGAGCAGGATGGATTATTAAATAGCGATGAACCCCCAGTGTATGGATCTTTGAGAATAAATCAGGTTTCCAATTATTCAAAATTATGAGGGCCGCAAGCCGGTAAAAAATACACTTGATCATGCCAAACTGAGAACGTGGAATATAGTGAGCAGATATAAAACGAAGGAAAGGAAAGATGCGACTCGCAAGCCACTGGAAACCCTAGCTGGGTGTTTCATTTCAACAAGTCATCATTTAACGACTTGTTGAAATTTTAACTATCTGATCACGGTAAGTGGTTTGGAGAAGACGACAAAATCTGAACGGATGAGCTTAGGCTGTATGATCTCCCACTGAAGCATGGCTTTGAGAGGCTTTGTGGTTTTGACTTATTCAGGCTGCCGTGGTGGCCCCCGAAGATGATGGGGTGATGGCAGGTCTCTATACCCACAACATCAGATACATGCAGAAATCATAGCCATGACTGATAATGGTGGAGAGCACAGGCTCTCACGGTGATGCTGGCCTACGTTGAGAAAAAGGCATTTCTGACCACCAGAGGTTCACCCTCCTAATATCTTTCACATTTTAAAAATTTAAGATCTGTTTGATTTAATGACAATGCCGGCATGCATTCCTGTGACTTACAATTTATCACAGCCTTAATCACAGCCAAAAACTTTCTGAGCGATAATCATTACATTAACAAACTTCCTTAAACGCATAAAAAACAAGTTAAAAAAAAACAACACAATAAAAGACAAATAACAGGTGCAAGATGTACTTGCCTGATTAGACAGACCTGCATCTAAAGACAAATAAACACAACTGGGTGAACTGATCTGATGTCACGAGGCAGTTCATCGGAATCTTATGGAGAGAGATACAATCCAGTTACAGAAGAGGCTCTTCTCCACCAAAGGTCAGTGATTTTAATGTTTCAGCGATGAGACTTAATGCTTTACACGGGCAAACACTTTTTCGCAAGGCAAAGTACATCATGCGTATGTTGACGTGTGCTAGTATGGGTTAAACCTGATGCTAAAAACTGTAAACTGAACTCAAATGTATTTCTGGGAAAAAAGGTCCACAACCCCGTCGGTCGACATATGACCCAGGTGATTCACGGCTGTCGGACGGATGACAGTTAACCGGAATGTCATGATACCAATCGATGTACTGCTACATCACTGCTACATCACTGCTACATCACTGCTACAGTCCCACTGTGCTACATGTAGGGCCGCTTGATTATGGGAAAAATCATAATCACAATTTTACTCATTGACTTTGCAAATATCATGCATTTATTGTAATTGTCTTTTTAGCAGTGGATTTCCATCCATTCATCCATTCATCCAATTTCTTTAACTGCTTGTCCTATTCGGGGTCACAGGAGGGTCTTGAGCCTATTGGCGCAAAGCAGGAAACAGGGCAGGTGCCAACCCATCACAGGGCACACACCATTCACTCACACAGGCACGCCTATGGGCTTTTTGGTAACTCCAATTAACCTCAGCATGATTTTGAACTGTGGGGGGAAACCGGAGCACCTGGAGGAAACCCCACAACGATATGGGGAGAACATGGGGCAGCAGGGCTAACCGCTCCGCTACCGTGGCGCCCCCAGTGGGTTTCCATATAATTCGACTGAGACACAAATAAAAACAGGCTGGAAAGGGATGCCCTGGATCTACAAAACAAGACTAAACGGGACGATCATTATGAACTGAAAAAGCAGCACAATAATCGTTTTATCGTAATTATTTTGTTTTGATAATTGTTGCGAGACAAAATCATAATTGATATTAAAATTTGATTAATTGCCCAGTCCTAGTTACAAGTCCTAGAAATTCAAATTAAGGGAGGCTCTTCACCCGTATTGCTACAGTACTCATGCTAGTATAATTATTTTTGTTTCACTGTATAATTTGCATGTTAAATCAGATAGGAATGACCAAGGAAACGCACCCCCAGCGCAGGGAGCCTCTGTGTGCAGACCACGGCGACTTTCAGCTTCCAGTCCGTCTCTCCATCCAGCTGATCCGTCCGGATGAAACACGCTCCTGAGGTAGACAGCAGACGTGTTACTCACCAGCTACCACCACCATCTCCATCAGACTCTTCCATACTGCTACATGAAAAGCTTTCACCACGTTAAACAGGTTAAACACAGTTACGACAGGTTTTCCTCTTCAACGGAAGGTTCATCAGGCGCTGAAAGAGGCAGCAACCACAGAGACGGTGACCTTGACCGCGAAAAGGGTTACTGGTAGGTAGAAAGGAGCAACCGTGCTGGAGCACAATGTGCTCAAGACCTGCATGTTAAGTGTTGGGTTAAGACAGTGTTTCCCAATCCGGTCCCCGGGGGCCACTAGACGGTCCGCGTTTTTGCTCCATTCCTGCTACCGGCCAGACAGTCCACAAGTTTAAGGAAAAATAAGGATAAAATCACAGTATCATCATGCTGCAAGTCCAGCAATTCAAATTCAATTCCTCTTTAACAGAGGCACTTAGCTATGTCAAGAGATTGAAACCAGTTTACATTTTGATGTGGCCCCATGGAAATATCCCACTTAATTCATAATCAAAGTGTAGCGATATGCATGTCCACACCACCCCATTGAATATTCAGCAAGATTAGAGCCCATTTCAAAGACACTCATTAGCGATAATACATCGAGAAGACCCAACACAAAGAACAATTGCCTTTACTGAAACATTGATGAATGAAACTGCAGAAACCAAATAATAAATGAAATTACACTTTTCTAAAATGGTCGGGCACTCGCTGAACAAGCTTTTAATTTGCAGCTAATATGACCGCAATTATTTTGAGAGAGGCAACCATTAGTTATAACCAGTGGGAGCTAAGCCTAACCATAGCTGAATTATTCAGTACAGTCAGCTGATATCCTGTTACACTACACTTATGAAAGCTAGCCTTTTATTTAGTATAACTGACATGGGCTGTTAAGGAGAGAGGGCGGCGAGCTTTGGAATCAGCACATCTATCAGCTGTCAGAGCAGATCACATCAGGTCAGTCCACGGCGGCGTTAACACCTGCGCCGCATTAAGCGTGCTCCGTGTCCGAGGCGTATTTACATAGAGCTTAGTCAAGACACTGGGTAATTATAAAGGGGGAAAACAAAGCAGACACGGTGATATAAACGGCACTCACAAAAAACATGGTGCAAAAGCTAGTGCATAAATTATGGGAGCGGCAGGAGGCTCGAAAACACTCAGGATGATAGCAATCACCATGCGCATCACGTCAAAGGTACATGCAACAGCTGAAGCTGTTAGCAATTAGACAGACAGACAGATAGACCAATAGATACAGACAGACAGATAGATAATCTTGTCATAGTAAATTGTCATAGTCAATAAAACAACAAAATTTTGCTTGGCACATTCTCCAAGGAAGCATAATACAGAAAATATATGTAAATTATAAAAAAACAGAGAATATAAAAACACAACTAAAATACAGAAAATAGTGCAACAATGAATATTATCAGTCTTGGGTAATGGAGGGGTTACACAGGTAAAAGCCCTGGGGTAGAAGCTGTTCCTAAGTCTCTTTCTTTTGGACTTGATTGTCCTGTATCTTTTGCCAGAGAAAAGGGGAGCAAACAGACAGTGTCCAGGGAGTGTTGAGTCTTTAATAACGTCACTGGCCGTCTTTTGGAGTCTTAAGGTTTCTCTTATAACAGGAGTCATCTGGCAGACAGAGAGCATATGAGAAGCTTACAGATTTTGCCATAATGTCAGTCACTGGGAATGGGGGTGCGTTTAAAGACTACCTCTGTCTTATAATCACATGTATGGGTGGAAATTACTTTGCAGGCCCTTTCTGTCCAGGTAACGCGTCCAGTGGGAGGCCCCAGGTGACATTCAGCCAGAGTTAGAAAACTGATGAAGCCATCGATTAATCAGGAGGGACTCCATCAGACACTGGAGTTGACACTGCGTCACTCCCGTTTTGAATGATTACAGTTGGCGATTAATACGTGCTCGCAATTATGCATGGGGTTACTCTGCGGCACGTTAAAATTTCACGGTTTTCCGGAAACCGCGAAAGTATCTCTTCAGACGAGAACATTCCACACTGACGCCCTCTTAACTGACGTGGTTGGATGCGCAGATCCTGTTCAATGCGGTAAATTCTGCATAAGGTGATTATTCTCAAATTACCTTCATCTCTTTCAGACACTGGTAATACTGTACCCACTTCTGGCCAGTGATGTCTGTGCATCAGAAGCGTGTCAGGAAGTGAGTGCAACTCCCCACAAACCCAAACGCATGTGCTGTGCACACACTGCATTTCTGTCTATGTAGGCCATGGACATTAATTAATGCATAATTCACAACCAGACTGACAAATAGTATTACAAAGACAAAAAAATCAAGACTTGCTTTGTTGGGACATCATTTCTTTGGGAGTTTGTTTTGCTCCAAAAAAGCAAAAAGATGTCAAAATCACTGTAGAGCTAAAACTTAGGAGATGACCTGCAAAGCATCTCCTTCTATCAGGTCTTTGAGACAATGACACTCCTCAGCGCTAAAAGTTTTGCTGGAGAAATTTCACATCGCTGTAATTCCATCTGAAAGTATCAGCAGCCTTTGCAGATTGTGTGCGATTGGGCAGAGAGAGTGCATCAGGATAATGAAGTTGTCGGGGGGGTGCAGATGCGTAGGGAAGAGCAACGTGAGCGCGCGTTACCGAGGAAGGCTCATCATCCTTCGCAGATCACATATCTGTGACATTTAATAAGGCACTTATTATGTACCCAAGAATGAATAATACATTCGCTTCATCAAATCAAACTGATGGATTATTCTCAATAAAACCTTTCACCACTGGGCTCTTTGTCTGACGTTTAGAACGGAGCCGTGGGTTCGCTTTGTTTCCGACACAGAGGGACACCCCACCAACTGCAGCATTAACGTGCAGCATTAACTGCAGCATTAACGTGTGCCGAGTTTGAGGCTCTGTCAGGGTTTTTTCAGTCTCACTTAAATCAAATTCCTAAAACTGAAAGGGAATATCTGGGGTTAGGGGGACGTGTTTTGCAACATGGGTGAACTTAACATACCCCTCTGACCGTTTGACATTCCCTGAAGTGTCCCAGCTTCCTCAAACTCCTACCTGGGGGCGCCCTCAGAGTCAGGAAACTATACATTTTACACATTTCCTGAAATCTACTGCTCATATCACAGGACTGGCACGGAAGGTATAAAAGCATTTTTTTTCTGTAACCGATATGCTTACAACAATGTAACTATGTGCACACTTTGCCTGGTCCCGATTTTCCTAATCCGAGGTAGAAGTGGGGTCTGATTGGTGACACGCAGGAGTGGGAGAGCATGGACGACTGCGAACACCGGGCTCTGGTCTCCCTGGGACACACGGGCCACCTGTCCAGTAGGGCTTAGGGTCACTGGCATCCACTTTCTTGCAAGAAATGCAGCATCAGGTTTTGGGAGGGGGAGGGCATTGGGGTGGAACCTAGCAGTGTGGCACACTTGGGATTTGCAGGTGATTTCTGGGTTTTTGAGACCAGTGATAATGTATGATATCATTACCATTACAACTATTCAGTTGTTTTATTTAAAGCCACTTAACACAATAACCCAGTTACATAGGGTGGTGTGTGGCTCACTGAGTCTGGATGCTATGGCTGTGATCGGTAAGTCGTCAGTTTAAATCCCCTAGTGATTTCACCATTGGGCCTTTAGGCAAGCCCCTTAACCCCCAACTGTTCCGACGACCCTCGTTTCAATTTTGCAATGCTTTGGATGAAAGGAGACTACAAAAAAAATGGCTGTTCATTTCACTGCAACAAAATCAGGTTCGGGGCTCTGATCAAAGACCTGGCTCCTCCTGGGATGCAAAACGGCAACTATCAGGTGCATTTTAATCTGAAAACATCAACAAACAGAGGATTATGCCCCAGCTTCAGGTTTCCTAATGACAGCCGCTTGTACAAGAGTTCAGTAAGACTTTGTGGACATTAAAACAGTGATACCTGAATTATGTCATTCCCCTCAAATGAAGTATATAGCTGTGCTGCACATTACAGTAATAACTGAGGGACACAATTTCCTTTTTAAGGATAATGACAACTTCTACAAGCTTTTGAGCAATTCGGTGCCTGCCACATACCGCTTTTCTCCGACGTCCTAAGAAAAATCATGTCAGCGGGTATCCTCTGGTTCTGCAACAAAATGATAAAAAAACAAACAAACCACAGCATTAAAAGCAGATTAAAATACTATATGCACAGTAAGCCAAAGGAAATAGCGTTCTTAAAGACCCACCTGAAACCCCCACCCTTATACTTAGAAAGAAAAGCTAGTGTTAATTAAGCTAAGACCGCCATCAGTCAAAAGGCCCCTTCAAAGGTCCTGACCTCTGCAGATCAACGCTAACGGAAACACAGATGCTCTCCCCTACGCTTCTGAAGGTCTTCAGAGCATCTGGCTCCTCAGAAAGCAGCTCCCTAACAGACTAAAAGCACTCAAGCTGATGAGAAAGTGAGGCGCCCGCAATCGCCCATCACCAAACCATCATAATCTTTACAGTGGGTCTGTATTCAGTGGGTTATGATATTGGCCTGTGAGGAGTCACCAAGAGCATAAACGGCCCCTTTCTGCAGTGGTGGTCAGAAATCACACGAGTCCAACCTACATGTTTGTGATGGTCACATCAACCCCCCTCCCCGCCAACTCAATCGATGTCGAACTCTTCAAATCAATAGCGCAGGGCTGATGGGAAATGTGATTGGAGGACGCTCCCTCGGAACAACAAGCTGGTGAAAAGGCGAGTGGCGGTGGCAGTGCGAGACCAACCTTCTCCACGATGATCAGGTCGCCCACTTGTATGTCGGAGCTCTTTACCTGCACTTTACCTGGCGGCAAAACCGGAGGGAAAGTCAGTCAGGAGTTGCCCAAAACAGCGAACCTGAACCACTGACCAACCAAGAAAAGTTTATAGCCTGTCTCCTGGTCTTCCTGGCCTTGCGCTTCTCCCTGTGAGAGTAACAGGGCCTCATAAAGATCCTGGGTGTGGAGCCCAGAGGAAGCTAAAGACACGACTGGTCACTGCCAATCACATTCACCCAGCAACCACATCCACCGACTCCCTCTGAGCTCATGTCAGAGCTTTCAGACAGGGACACACACACACACACACATCAGACTGCAGGATGTGCCACGCGTATTAAGGAGGATTCTTATGGGAATTAAACTGGTCTAATTAGAAAGAAGTACAACGCATTTGTTACAGGTCATATTAAGGGGACACGCAAAGCAGGAAATCGGAATGCAACATGCCTGAGTAAGCTAGAAATATTATAGACGATTAATGTGAAATTAATGTGAAAATACGTAACGAGTAGCTTTTGGTGCCGAGAATCAATGTGACAGATTTATGCTTTGATATATTAAATTTCAGAGATTTTGTATCTTTTGTTGTCTTTCCAAATGATCTGCAATATAAACTATGGACTGAAGAGTAGGTAGAGAGGCACCATTCAGTGGGAAAAGTTAGGACGATTCCCTAAAAAATGCGGAACAAAGCTGGATTGGTCTGGGTTGGGGGCCTAATATGATACGCTCTCGTGGGCCCCAAAAATCTCTAGCTAGACGTTTCACAAAGGAAAATTATCTGGGGAATGTTAAAATACTTATTTCAATCTCCCAGTAAGCTTGCCAGATTGGGGTTCATTTTAGTTAGCAAGATCTTTCCAGAAAGACCCCGAAAAGCGAAACGGACAAAACGTCAAACATCCGCATAGCCTCACTTCAACTGGACTACAGAATACTGATTATAATTAAAAATAACCCAGATCTTAAACATAAAGGGAATTTGATTAATTCAGGGTAATTTAATAACTTAATACATTGTTAGGAGACTATAGTAATTACACTATCGGACAGCAGAATTTATTTCATATCAATGGCGTTACTGGGCGTGGTTATTTTTAAACTCTTACACAACAGTGCACTGAAGAATCACACATTTTTATACATTCAGGATAGTTGCACTTCTAAAGATGAACGGCTTTTCTGGTTTTCATTTTTTGTTCTCTGGGGGTTGGGGAGGTACGGTAAGCCCAGGCTGACTTCTGCGGACGCACCGCCGGCAGGGAGGCATACCTCGCACCGTCAGCTTGCCGTACAGCATCGAGTTCATCTCCTTGTCCCTTCGGTAGCGGCGTACCTCGTCGACGGCTTCACGCACCATCGTCACCGCCAGCACGAAGCCCTGTAGGAGCAGGCGGAGGGGCGCGGTGTTACATTCTTTCATGACTGAAGAGTCGTATTAAACATGTTAAAAATGTTTCTGACACGGATTTCCGAAGCTACTTATTTTTCTGAGACACTCACTCATGCCGCTGGGCATTTTTACAAAGCTTCTCATTTTAAGTGTGTTTCTCTGGGGTACAACAACAGCAGCAGCAACATGCCCCTGGGCCTCAAACAGGCAGCAATGAAAGCTAACGGTTACCTCACACCCTGAACGTCCCCCTGTGATTCAAAATGAAGTGGCCGCACAGATGCAAACAGTCAGGTGCTGTGCGCTACATCCGGAACATTACAGTGGCATCTAGATTAATTGGTCTAGTTAGAAAGAGCAAGATATTCTAATTGTTTTAGTGTTCCAAAGACTACCGTTAAAACCTACAAAAGCAGAAGCAGACCTACATAATTTAATGCTGCATATAGCAAACTCTTTTTATTTCATTGCCAAAATTCTAATTAATATAACAAGCAAAATTTGAAGGACCTATGATTTAATGATGGGGAGGCATATACTCCCCAACCATGAAACGCGTGTTAAAGATCTACTCGCGCACCACTAAGCATGGAACAGTCCACAATAAGGTAAAAGCGAATAGTAATAAATGGCAACATTATATTATATAATCCCAATATAATGTTTCCCAATCCAGTCAACGTTTTTGCACTTTCTGGTAGAGTGCTGGGAGGGAGCAAAAACAAGGACCGACTGTGGGTCTCCGAGGACTGGAGTGGGAAACACTGATCTAGTCTAACAAAAGTATATGATTTTACTCAGAAACCTACAATAGAAGTATCGTAATTGAAAACTTCAACATAATTATTGTTTGGTAATGTGAAGTGTGGAAAATTATACACCTTGAGAGACTTCCCGGCAGGATATAATTACTTTATAAATCTCATCGTTTTAGAAACAGCAATTATATTTGAAGAACTTTCCCACTGAGATGTAGGACTGCATTAGGTGCAATAATAAATGACGTTATATTTTTACTCCAAGACTCACTTTTCTCGCATGCATGCTTCTGAAGCATCATAATATTTAAAATGTTACTTTTTACATTTTTTTAATGTTTAAAATTCACTCCATGGGCCTATACTCAGTACAAAATACGGACTTTTACATAACAAGGCTAAAAAAAATGTCAATGGAATTTTGTCCATGATATGCAACTAAACACCACTTGAAGACGGTCATAGAAATATAAAGTTACGATAATTTATTTATGACACAGAAATGTGAGCACTTCCTTAATAAATTCATCACACAGATTATGTTACTGCACATTCCTGAATCATTTCAACTGGGCTGCCTCAGCCAACATCAGAAATAAATAACATCACGGCACATAACCAACATCCTACAAAAACAACAAAGAGATGACATTTCCAGAGATAGCAAAGAGAAATTGAAAGTTATACAAACTGGGTTATAACGTTATGTTAGGATAGAACAGGGAATACTTCGGAAACAACGTGGACATCATTCAATCTGTAAGTAAGAGACGAACTCGTGTTTACCAGGGGGCCCCAATAGGTATAAAGGTATCCGATTTTCAGAGCTGGGACAAACTGCGAGCAGGCCACCACCAGGAAGTAGAGGTTCAAGAAAAACTTGAACTGCTGGTACAGCACCTGAAAGGAGAGGAGAGGGTGTCAGAGGGAATCGGGCACTGCCAGCAAACTCAACCCGAGCTCAAGCTCCCGCCACGTTCCACATTTTTGCTTCCTCCCAGCTCTCTACCGGTAGAGCAAAAACGTGGACTGTCTGTGGGTCCCCGAGGACCGGATTGAGAAACACTGCTTTAAATGTAGGTACACAGCGTGCCAGACTCAGACTGGCATCCCGGGTCAGCGGTGCTTTCGCAGGGAAATCCATACAGATTCTACAATGTAGATCCTGACTGAGAGAAGGTGGGCTGACAGAGTCTGCCCAAGCAGGTAACCGGGTCAGAACTGCTCCTCATTTGCTACAGAGCTACACGGAACGGGCTTCTGCTGGACTCACCATTAGCACACGCTGCCGCACGTGCAGAGACGTTTATTATAACACAAGTGGCAACACGGTGCACAACAAACTGATCAGAGAGCAGAACCTTCAGCCCATCCACAGTTATCTAATGCTATCATGACGAGGTTTATCACCATAGGCTTACAGAGAGCGTGTAGAAAAATGCACGTATGAACAAGTCACTCTGTGAGGAGTCTGGGCTCAAACAGCATATAGAGGCAAGACTGAGACAGTAGTGCCGTGTAAGGAGGGCAGGCAATAGGCATCAGAAAAATTCAACAGGCATCTCTCTCCTTCCTCCTGCGGCCCAATGAAAGGTTTAGATTGAATAATAATCAGAGCAGACAGTCTACACAGAGGCTTTAAAGGGATTCGCAATCAATAACACTCTGCGGCTAATGAACTTTGTGACCTTCAGGAAAACGCACACTGCTTAACCAATTTCTGTGCATTTAATAATTTAAACCAAGGACGAAATTAAAGTCCTGGCTCAATAAAGATGGGAATATTTATTTCTTCGAGAGACAGTTGACATTTTATTGCACTGACAAGAGATAAGTCTCTTAATTATGTAGCCATTAGTTTTTGTGCGTTTTAATAAAGAGATATAATAGATCACACTTTTTCCCCCAGAATTGCACTAATGGGAGGAACAGGACCAGGCTGACCCTGGAATGGTCACTTAAGCAAAACCTATACCATAAGCTGGTCTGACAAGGGGGAACATGGCACGAGCCCAGAGCCACAAATAACTTACCGCATTTGGTAATAAGGCAGTTCAAAGGCCCCATATACCTACATCACTTTAGATCTGAGAGAAGCTGTCAAACATGAAACACGAAACAGAAATCACTGCTTTGGTTTTTTATACTTTTGTATAAACAGCTTTTTAGAGCCTACGTATGATGGGGGTGGGGGGGTAGCGATGCTCGCGACTCACAATACAACATGCATCACAGAGGTCATGACACATTGGGGGGGGGGGGGCTCCAGGAATGACATGCTGCAATGTTTTAAATGATGTCCAGTGTATGTGATACAGCAGGTGTGTCATTAACAAAATACAAGGAGCACAGAGCCCAATAATGTATCAACGAATCACAAATGAAACATTCAGAAGCGACACTTTTCAAGATGATTTTTTTTTTATATCAATAATACTCACTAAGTAACATACCTCCTTTAAAATGTACAGAAACCAGCATCATAATAAACATTAAAAATCTATTTTGCTCGGTGAACATAATTTGATGCAAAGTTTTCAGGTTAACGCAGAAATGTGGAATGCCATAATTATTCAAACACTAACTGGATTCGCCGCCTTTTCCATTCCCATCCCCATTAAATCGGAGAAAACCCAAGTTTTCTCGGCAATTCATGTGTAAATGCAGCTGGTTTTCAATTTCGGTATTTGTGCTGCTCACGTAGGCCCCAATGAACATGGATAAAGGAATCAAAGTATCAGGGTGTTATGCGATAATACCTTCCTTGAATAATAATAACTCCCTGAATGAACACTGACGAACTCTTTTGGTCTTATCGTTTATAGTAATACGCCCTAACACACCCATGAATGTATCTGGCTGAGGCACACTGCACCAAGGTATGATAGTTGTTATACTGTATCTATTTACAAGTCAGAGGGGCCTCACCTGTGGGACTTCATCGAGTCAACTTGGGTTCACTGGCTAAGACAGAGAGCTAGTGATCTACACAGCTATTCTAACCCAACCCAAACATACCCCAGTGCCAAAGTGTTTTTTTTTGTTTGTTTTCTTAATAATCCCTGGATTAAGAATGTTCGACTTACAGAGAACTTGTATTAACAAACTGATTGCCATAAAACTTATTATATTAAAAATTGGGGTTAAGTACAATGGATCGTAATAACGAACACACGCACGACTTTGTGATGTTTGTGAAAATGTTGCACGGCTTCAACAGTTTGTCGGTTTGAGGTACAATACAATACTGTGTTTAGTTACTTTTATTATTACTGTATAAATATTGTTATTATGTACTGCATTATTGTTTTTCCGACGTAACACATTCGACTTAAAGACAGACTTTGGGAACTGATCTTGCTTGTTAACCTGTTAACCTCCCGTATATATTTGACATCAAAAATTATACTTTCACAGCAAAATGCAGCAGACTGTCACTGGTACCCGTGCAGAACGAGGGCCACTTTGCCGCCCTCGGCTCCATGTTCCCACGCTGCGCTGATGCCGCACACTCACCCCAGGCACGAAGGTGAAGACATTGTACTTCTGGTTCTTGATGGCATTGCGCGGGTACTTCTCCTCACATTTCTCCGGGCATCCCAGCCACACGGTGCGTGCCTTCAGGTCCTTCTTCCTGCGGCAGATGTGGGCCAGCCACTCACAGCAGCTGTGGACAGCGGGTAGCGGGATCTCAATGCCAACACCTCACAGCCACAGCGGGAGCAGACGGCAACCGCCACTACAGCACTGCACCTTTAGTGAAATCAGTTAGCAAGTCTGTTTGGTATTATGGCCCAATTCTCAGTGTACTGTAAGATTTATTACACAGTTCGAAAGGAAAATAAATTCACATTTATTAGCTAACATACAAGTGAGGAAACCTAAGGGTCAAAGGTCAGGGTGAGCCACCATCCGGTGCCCAGGAGTGATTGAGGTTAAGGGCTTTGCTTGAGGACCTAATGGCAATATAATTACTCTGCCAGCAGTGTTGGGAAAGTTACTCACAAAAGTGATCCATTACAGACAGGTAAAAAGAGAGGTGGAAAGTTCAGGTCCAGAAAGTACAAACCCAGACCAGGGTTTTGTTTCAACCAACTGAGTATGAAGAGTCACAGTCACAGAGTACTCAACTGGTTGACTGTAAAAAAACCTTTGCTCTGGGTTTGTACTTTCTTGACCTGAACTTTCCACCTCTGTCTGTAATGGATTACTTTTGTGAGTAACTTCCCAAACACTGCCAGATATGGGATTTGAACCTACAACCTCTCAAACACATGCACAAATTCTTAATTTACTGGCCTACACAAAATGAAAAATGATTAATAGCAGAATTATATGACTTGAAGAGAGGTGGAATCAGAATTATTCAGAGCAGCAGTATCAGACTAAGGGTGCTTTTTCCTTAATCTGTGTCATGTGCCTAAAAAAGTGATGTACAAACACAACACAAGAGTACAAAGCAGCCTAAGCATAATAGCACTGGTTCATGCGCTCGCCTGCGTCACAGGAAGTGGTTTCTTTGGGGGGCTGCCTCCGTTGCTGAGTCCAAAAACCATCAGCTAATTAACCACAGAGCTCAGCAGACGTTAATCATGCTGACGGGCTGCCTTTGACATGGCATCCTAATGAGGTTTTCCGGCATTTTCAACCTTCTGAAAGGTTAGGGGCCTCACTGCGGCGGCCACCCAAGCTGCTGCTGGCAAACCGGGCCCAGAACCTGCCAACCAAAGTACAGCCCTGGATGCATGGATGGATGGATGGATGGATGGATGGATAGAGTAGGGGTGTGTATCTCTTACATGATATTACATGATACAAAAAAACACATTTGTATCTATTGTGACTTTGGCTTCATATGTCGGTTTTTGGCCGATTAATAAATCATAGTTTGACTTGACTTTCTCTACTGATGCAACCATATTGTAAATGGACTGCATTTATATAGCGCTTTTCTACTGCTACAAGTACTCAAAGCGCTTTACAATTTATGCCTCACATTCACCCATCCACACACATGCATTCATACACCGGTGGCGGTATGGCGATATTGTAGACATTTCTACCAATTCAAATCAGTTTTTTCATTACGCCACTAAAGAGTTGCACTTCCAAAAGAACGTTGTCTACCCGACCGAGTTGACTGTTGAATGTATTCCTCCAGGGACCGGTGCCCTAAATGTGTGTGACTCTGCCACATGCTGGCATGAAATCACAGATAAACAAACAAGAGGTTTGTGTTATATTGACATCTTTCACCTAACTTTTACTGATTGTGTATGAGACAAATGCCATTTCAGAAACATGCTTTATAGAACTGCCTGTAATGAAGAAGAAAAATGTTTTTATTATAAACGTAAAACAAAACTCCAAACTCTCAGAGACAATGAATCCTACAAAGATTATAGTATAATTCCTTGTTGCATGGAGATAAATTACCTCTGTTACATCAACCGTCTCCTACTAAAAAAAACTGTCAATAAAGCTTATCATAGACTTGGTCACAGGACAAGAGAGGAAGCAAATTTCCGAATAATGTAAACTGACATATTGATTGAAACTGCCATTAGAACATGTTCCAAATAAATTGAAAAAATGACTGTTTGTGTTGGCCCTTGTGTATCCCCTCTACTAGAGCCAAAGTTTGATTAATTCTTGACTCATATGAAAGATTCATTGAACAAATGAGGGTTGTTTAAATAACAGAAAATTGGGATCGACCAAGTTATTCTGCTTGAATTACTCGTATTTCATAATCCGAAAACTAAGCATACAAAAAAATACAAAAAGCATTAAATTAGTCAGCTGTGAAAAATCCTATTTGTTCATTAGAAAAAAAAGATCAATATTAAGTTTGCAATTGAGATGCATCACTGATAATCACACTGAAGTGAAAGCTGTGCATTCAATCAATTTTACAATTAAAATTTATATTCCACAAAAATAAAAAGTCAAAAGGACAGCGAATTGACATTCCTCATGTGCTAAGAAGTAATTTAAATAAAACGGAAGTAAATAAAGCAGACTTTATTTACAATACACAGTTAAATTACAAATAACAATTATAAAAGACTAAAATGTACAAAATTATTAATTCAATTTAAATCTAAATCTTTGGTCATAAGTGCCTGTAAGATATGTCTATAGAAGTACATAAAACATCATTTCAAAGTTAAACCAGGAATGAACATTATAGCCTGAATGGGCTCCTAGCCAGAGTTTAACTCCAACATAAAAAATACATTAAAAGCAATTCCATCATTAGGCAAAATTAGCTTAATGGCTCATTTTTAGCTGGGTGTTTTTTTGCTGTTTGATTTGATTTCAGACTGCTGATGTGCATCGAGCAAGTCAACCAAACAGTCTCGCTTTACTTGTGTTCTTCACGCTAAGCCGCTGACGCGTTGGGAATCCAAACTGAGCGTTGCCCACACACCAGTGACCAAACAAGAGGGCTAGCGTACGGCATGCAGCGAGGCCCAAAAAACGCAGCGGCAGTCACAAATGAGCGCGGCTATTCCGGCCTGAAGCTGAAAAACCCAAATGTGGAACACAACCCCCTCCATTTCTCAGAAGTACTCCTGTCATATTTTTTGGTCCTCTGGTGACCATGAGATGATCAAATGTATATTTAAAGCATACAGCAGACTTGCCCTAAGTGAAGTCAGTTCTTTAATGTTAAGGACTGACAGGATGGTAAGTAAATAAGGCCCTTAGGCTTTCTAAGACCACAGGCCTCAGTACCGCAGTAAATGTAGTAACGGCATCTCGATGTACCTGCAGCATACTATCTTCCAGCCGCCCAGGATGAACCAGCCCAGACCACGCTGCTTCTGGTTGACCCGGGCCCGAGGAAGGGTCTGGTAGTCGCTCTCATCGTTCTCGAAAGCCTCCTCCGACATCATCAGGGGCATCTCATCTAGGTGGGATGTTTCATCTTCCACCTGGTACCTGTGGGGGGTGTAAGTGAGTCCGAGCCAGGCATGAATGCAGCGGCGAAGGCAGCCCAGAATCACCACACATCACTTCAAAAAATCACAAACTGAAAAAAAACAGTAACACACAGTAACTCACATCATGGTGTCTTCAAGCACTTCGATGAATGACAAAAAAAAAAAAAAAAAAAGAATGACACAAAGTCAGTATGGTTTGGCGACTGACGGTCTACGGCCTTTGCATCACTGCGTTACAGACTGCGATTCTGCAGGTTTACACAGCTGATGGTGCAAAGATAACATGGACTCCGGACACCAATCAAAAGAGGCGCTTTTCCAAACGTGACACTGAAATCGGGCAGCAGAAAAAACAAGCCGACTGCAAATTTAAATGGAAACATAGAAGATTCTCATTCTTACAGCCACAGCAACAGGCACTCTAGCTACAAGTTCACAGGGCACAACCTTCTCAGATTACTATGCACCTGCTTCCTGAAGAATTAGCATGTCATCTTTACAGCAGATCACTCTACTCCAGGGAGCGTGGTCCATTTGAAAATAAAGCACTCTTGAGATTTCAGAAGCAAATTTTCAGTGACGCCAGGTTTTCTAACGGAGAAGGGGATCCCCAGCGTCCTGTGACAGCAAAGATCACACAGAATTTCTCTTCCATGCCATTCCAGTCCCTTCACCCTACTGAGAGTTCATTTCCTGCACCAAACAAACTAAAGCTCCCAGAAGGCTTTAGGCGCCCGACGTTTGCCTGTACACCACTGCCTCAGCACCTACCCTTCATCCACAGCTGCACAGTTTGCCTCTTTTCTCTGACAGCTGATAGTTATTCAGCACTAAAAAAGTCTGAACTCATTCAAAAACAAGCAACAACGTATGAAAATAGAAACGCGTTAGTACAAAAATGATGGACAGGATTTGCGTACTCCTTCAAAGTGAAGCGCAGGGTGAAATCCCTTTGCATACAGTACTGTGCAGAGCTGTGCCTGATCCAAACTGCAGAGAGACGGTTTTCCTTTGTATATTATGTGACCCATATGTGTGCCTGACCCACACCCACGCTGACTAGCAACGCCTTTACTGAGCCGACCTTCTGCAGTGAAAAGTCGAAGCAAGCTGGAACCGTGCTGTAACTAGTGTCTCTTGATGGTACTGGTTGGGTACAGCCTGGTTCCTATTTGCCAGTGGAAAAGCCAACATTAGCCATTTCAAAACCTGTCCTCAAGTCACCCCAATAACCATCTAACAATGATTTTTTTTGACTCAACCACTAGCACACCTTGCTGGGCAGTGGTGGCTTAATGGTTATGGACACACACTTGTAATTGAAAGATCGCAGGTTTGAATCCCTGACCAGCAAGGCACCACTGAGGTACCCTGAGCAAGGTAGTGCCCCCAAGCACTGCTCCCCGGGCACTGAATTAGCTGCCCCCTGCTGTGTCACATATGGGTTAAATGCAGAGAACACATTTCGTTGTTGTGCACTGTGTGCTGTGGTGTGTCAACAATGACAATTATTCACTAAATTCTAATTCTAAGCTAATCAATACTTCAATGAGTTAACTAATTAATAAATTAATTCATTTGAGCTGCTGAAGAAATGTAACAAATAAATGGAATGACTGGTGTGCCCCTGAAGAGAGGTTTGAGAACAGAATGCGATGTTCATCTAGCTAGCCAAAAAGATTTCAGTAACTTTTTAGAGAAAAAATCTTAAGTTTTTTTATTGTGTCATTTTTAATTTGCATATGCACTGTTGTTAAATTGTGTGTGTATGTCTTTTAACAAGTATATACTTACTACCCAGCTTTAAATGTTTTCTTTGACTACCTAAGAACAGTATTGAATATCATGATGGAACTATTTCTGAAACCTTAAAAACACCCATACCTATATTTGGGATGCAATCCAGCTGGCTACCAAGGGGGCTGTTCTGGATACATCCCACTGGGTGGAGGCTCTATGACCGACCCAGGACATTCTGGAGGGATTATACCTCCCAGCTGGCTGGGGAATGCCCGGGAATCCCCCAGTACGAGCTGGGGTTTGTGGCCTTGCAGAGAGAGGTCTGATCTGACCTACGAGGCATGCTGCCACCATGACCCTCACCAAGGGAAGCATTTTGAAGATGAACAGATGGAAGAATATATTAGAGTTCTAATTGGCAAGAACCCATTTAGGTACTCACAGTACTGAGTTTTTACAAGCTAAATCAGGCATTTTTTTAATTAGATGACAGGTAACTTGGATCGAATTCAAATGAAATTCCTGTGAGCTCTACTATGGTGCAAAACGGCAGGTCGCACATTCAGCCCTGGAGGGAGAAACTTCCAGCACAGGCTGCAGGAACGTTCAGAGCTGCTGCATCGTACAGAATAAATCACCTGCTATCGGCACTCTTTACAAGGCCGGAACAAGGCCAAGCTGAGGGAAACCCAGCAGATCATCTCAGGGGTCTGACAGTGACCCCACATCGATCACGCTAAAGATGAATGTGCCTTCTCAGCTGACTGATGACAGCATACACATCTTCACGCTTACAGGGAACAGTCAGGCACGTCACTGCACTTCAAAATGAACAAACACAGCCTTGAAACGGCAATCTTAGACACAAAAGTCAGATTAAGACATAAATACCTAACAAAACTGAAATCATGGCCAACAGCTGGTTGCAACCAGCTGATTTAACAAAATCCAAAGCTGTTGGTAAGACTAAAAGATGCATGTATTTAAAACAATCATGCGGAATGGATGCATCAGTAATTTGGATATAAAAAACAAGTATACAGTGTGTGTGTGTGTGTGTGTATATATATATATATGTATATATATATGTATATACATATAGATAGATAGATAGATAGATCTTTAATACTTAAAATGGCTATTGATGTCTTTTAGTGATGCATTATGTTACATCCAAATGTTTACAATCCATCCACCCATATTCAGTAACTAGCTGTCCAACAATAATTAAATTTAGTAAATTAAAACTGCAAGTCAACACGTGGAATTCAGAGCTCTTAACGAGACTGAAACCTGTACCCGATACACTTTAAAAGTGTTATCTCCCACCGAAACTCCTGCTATGAGGAAAAGGCCTTCAGCTTAACTTCACCGTTCTACCTGGGTCTACATCAACAGCATAAGTCGCCTCCTACTTCTACTCTTAACAGTAATCGGGTAGAGAAGGTGAAAGAAGAAAACGTTTGCAGTAACTACACTGGAAATGTATATACGAGGACCTGAATGCTACGAGCAGGCCGCAGCTGAGAAATAATGCAAGCAATACCTGATACAGGATCCAGCTACACCTGACTCGCTACATTATTCAGGAAGCCGGCACAATTGGCCGCATGCAGATAATGTCCCTTTCACAAACACTCTCTCTCGGATTCAGGACACTCCGTCACCGGACACGAAGCGCCGCTCGACTGAGCACACAAAAGAGAGGGGCAGATTCAAGAACTATCGCAATTTGCATTCGTCCTGTCTTTGCATAGGCCGGCAAATTTCGAATGCCGCACTGTGGAGTGTCCATAATGCGGCGGGACAAGCTCAGTCCCCACAGGGTATCATGTTAACCTCCCATCCAAGCAGCCCAGGCAAGCACTCAGTTACAGTGAGAGCTTTTCTTACTGCAAAACCTTTGCCTTGTTTGTCCCATTAAACATTTAAGTGGTCTTCCTTCCGCAGCTAGACCATTTCCAAATCAGGGCTTCTTTTCCTGTACTTCTTAAGAAACATTTTAACATTCACAGTTATGGTACAATTGCAGCTTGTTATAAACAGTGAATATTGATAGTGAATGCTAGCCTTTTTAACTCTATAGCTTGAAAACACTAGCATGGTTAAAAGTGATGGACAAATTGGTATTGACATGTGACCTGCCACCAGATGACTGTAGCTGCCCGTCCTGGAACCAGCTGAGGTGCTTAATCAATATCCAGCTAAAATCTGAGAAGGTCGCAAAGGTCACTATTGGAAAGACAGCTGATAGACAAGTGGGTTTCCTTTGGGTACTCCTGTTTCCCCCCGCAGTCCCAGTAGATGAATGCATGCTTCAAATCTGCCCTCAGTGTGTGAATGTGTGCCTCGTGATGGAATGGCATCTGATCCCGGGTGTACCCTAGTCTTACTCTTCCTGGGATAGTCTCCAAGCTCCCTGTAATCCTGTACTGGACAAGCAGCTGTGTAACATAGAAAGATGGATGGAAGGATGAATGGATGGACAACTGTAATTGCTTTGAAGTAGAAGAATGGCTTAGAACGCAGTTCTGTTGCTATTGCTTGGCAAACAGATTATTCCCAAGTTTGCGGCATTTCCTGGACATCCGTTACATGTATGTATTCTAAGTCTGTGCCTGAAATTATTTAGCAGTGGCATCCTTATGACTATGAGATACAACAAAAAAATGAAAATCCAAAGGTGTTTTTTGATTCATCAGCCAAAAATTTCATTCTACAATGTCTGACTTCAAATCTCCAAACTTTCTGTATAACTTAGCCTTTCTTTGCATACTTAATGTGTATATCTTGTCAAGCACTATCAATATTGGCAGAATGTAGCTATAAATGTCACGAAAAACGGCCAGTCCTTCAAACCACTCATTATTAAGATATTCTGTACTTTTTACGAAGATGAAAAAGACACCAGTAGAAATGACCAAAACCCAAGTGTCACGATTAACTCGTTTCACCGTAAATTGCTGAACAGCATACGACCAGTTCCTTCATAACTTGCGCGCAGCTGTGGTTTAATATGTACTCAATACATACACAATTTCTGCGGGATGCAAACTTCCAGCATACAGCCAGATCTGTCTATCAGTAGTATTCTGATCGTCTGTAAGACTGCTGTCTTTTGCCAGACGATTTCCCGGTATTTGCCGGTAACCCACTTCCGGGTATGAAGATCGCACCGGACGGCGAAGGTCAGCTCTCCTCCAAGGAGCCCGGTTCGGCTAGGCTAGGCTAGGCTAGGCTGGCTGGCAGTCCACAAGCGGTCCAGTCTCTAACTGCACTCAGGATAACAGGTGAAGTAACAAAAATGAGCTACATCCCGGTGCGTCAAGTTAAACTTCCAGTTTACCAATTAAGTTGTTATTTATAGGGCGTAGCTCAAGGCTCGCGTCCCTTAGAGGGACAACCGGGCTCCGGGGGGGCTGTCAATGCAGCCACCGCACCTCACACAACCAAAGGGCCTGCGTACCTCAGAGGGATAACCAAACTCCGGGGGTGCTCTCAGTGCAACCACCGCACCTCACACAGCCAAAACACCTTCATTCTCACGTTCAGTCACAAGCAGTCGTCCCTCCTTCGCGATACCATAGAGGAAGACGCGTGTTTAGTACCTGCCATGTCTACCCGCACTGTAGTAAAGGTTTTTCTCAGAGCTCTTCCGCACCGGGTGTAGCTGGATGCTGTCAGCCATCTTGGCCGGATTGTACACAGCGTGACGTCACCGACGGCCGCGGAGGGCGTCGCCGTTCACCGGCAACGTAATCTCAACGCACGCTTTACCGATTGGTCGTCTTATAACCCATGATTTATAACCACCAATAGATGTTAAATGCGTTGAGTATTTGTTGCTATAAGGAAGCAAGTCTGGTTGAATAGCGCCGCTCTGATTTAAACAAGCTTGTGGAAGAGTGTTTCAAGGTCTGTCAACCAAAAGGTAGAGAAGGAGACGTTTCTATGTAGCAGTGTTTTAATTATAAGCCATAAAATATAAATCTCAGCTCCCAGAGAAGAACTATAAAAGTGTAAAAACTGTAAAACACACTTTTGACGAAACATATAATTAAATCATGCATTAAACTGCAATAAACATTTGCATAAAATATTTGATTTGATCACAAAAAACAGTGGAAATGATCAATGACTTCTGAAAAAAAAACCAACACCACCTTTGGTCATACGAAACACTAGCATTATCAGAGCTGGAACCATCAAATTTCTTGGCACCACCATCCAACAAGACCCCAAATGGGACACGGACATCATTTCCATCACTAAGAAGGCCCAACAGTGCCTATAGTTCAGTATCAGCTAAATAAGTTCATGGCTAAGTTCTACACAGCTGCAGTAGAATCAATTATTACATCCTCCACCTGTGTCTGGTTTGGCTCTGCAACACTGAAAGCTCTCTAAGAGGAAACTGCAGCATATAGTGCAATGTGCGGAGAAGATCGTCGGTTGTCAGCTCCCCCTGTTTGAAGCCTTGTACACATCTAGGATGAGGAACAGAGCCAAAAAATAATGTCGGATCCCCTGCATCCTGGCCTCTCCCTTTTCCACTGTCTTCCATCCCAGCGAAAGCAGAGAATAAGAGCCCTGAGCACAAGGACAAACCGTCACCATAATAGCTTCTGCCCCTGGCCATCGGCCTTCTAAATAAGGACCCATGAGAAGTTGTCTCATAATCTAATCACCCACCGCACAAGCTTCATTAACTTACAGAACTTGTTTGCAGCAAACCCAAGCTGTTACTTTAAGCTGCACATTACATCCATCCATTTATCTATTTATTTCTTTATTTATATTGTCTACATGCTTGCCTCATCTTTGCACATCTCCTATAAATACTTTTTTTTGCCTTATTCTACTTATTGGTCCTTGTATCTTTACCTTTAGACATTTAGTTTTAAGTTTAATTTTGCTTCTGTCATAACACCACCCGCATTAAAAGAAATTCCTTGTACTTCTCTGTACTTGGCAAATAAAAGATTCAGTATATATATTGTTTGTTCTTTTTTGGCATTGTGCATCAGCGGCTAACACTGGATCCCCTGGCTCTGCGACTGTAAATTGCAGAATTTCCATGTGTTTATGCAGGTTTCCTCAGAAAGTTGTGGTTTGGTGAACTGTGAGTGCCCGTAGTGAGTGATGTGACTGCATATAAGAGCACATACCCTGAGGTTGACTGGTATCCCATGTAGGGTGCATTTTGCCCTGCACTTCTTGGGATAGGCCCTTGTCCAACAAGCTACCCTGCACTAGATAAGTAACCGTGGTTGTTGTAAACTAAGCCAGGCTCCCACACACCCTTAATAGCATATTGTATAAGACATATCTCTGGGTACATATGACCACATCCCTGAACTGCTTCTCAGTTGTTTATTTCCCATTTCTCCCTTTCAGCTTTAAATGAAAGCCATTTAAACCGATAAAGAGTTTTTATTACATGTGCAAATAGTCACCAAATATTTATTTCACCGGCATGAATGAGGCATGGACATGAGACTTAGCATGCAGACTGTGCAGAGAGCTGCCCCATCTGCGCAGCTGTGACTGGTGCTGGTGCCAGACGGGACTCACCCCCATGACGTGGGCCATCTGAGTCACAGGGACACTCTGCGAGTGCACACTCTTCTGTTTGTTTACCTGGGGCTGTCATGACTTACTGACATATACTTTTTGTAATGATTGATTCTAGAAACTGTTTGTGCATGTTACTGCCCGCGTTTGTATATTCATTTTAAACATTTATCATTGATTGTCTTTGAAGAGCAAAAGCATGGAAGTGAATTCATTATTTCACATTATCTCTCATTCATTGTCATAACACCACATTGCAGTGTAAAGATAAGACTGATAGGACTGGACTGGAGACGAGAAAGATACATTAAGAAGGTCTAAGGACCAGTATTTTCAGACATTAGAACCACACTCTGCATTATACAACTGTTTCAATGAAACATCTAAGTGTAAATAAAATATTTTGGAAAAGATATCTTAATTAGCGTTAGATTTTTCCCTAATAAATGTTATGAGACGGCAGAGAGGAAACTGAGAAATGGAGCATTTTATTAAATGTCTGCAAACATTTAGAGAAACTGAGAGTGCTTGCCTACAGCTAAATTTAGGCACAATTACTCTAATGTCAGCTGTGGTCCTTTTGAAATAGGAAGTCCTGTTATGATCAAATAGTAGTGCAATGCTTGGCTTTTTAAAATAGTCAGCCCATCATGAGGTCATTATACACACAAATCGACCCCAAGTTTGTCTTTTGCTTCCTAAATGGGAAAAAGTTAATAATCAGACTGGCTAATTTCTGAATAATTAAAGAGAATGCAATCTCTTCAACAGGGCTGCAAAAGCGATTGAGTCAGACTCCCAGGGAGGGCGGACAAATTTGTTTGGCTAATGTTTACCGGAGTGTCAGCCTAATGACAGAAATACGTTTTCAATATTTCGAGAACAGCATAACTTTTAATGCATTTTTAAAGAGATGTATGTATAGGCACTAGGATTGTATGACAATTGTTGTGTGTGAAACAGATGTAGTGATCCTGTTTTAAATATTTGACTTTTGCTGAAAAGTAGAAAACTTCAGAGATGATACATAATACTGTGTATTTTATTCACAAGTAAAGAACTATGAGAAGAATCCACTCCCTACTGGCTGAATATACAGGGTGATAAACCTTTCTTTCTATGGTACAGTATTATAAAATAATCTTCTTACCAAGCAGAAAAAAACAGGCAGATACCAAAAATACAAAAAGAATTCAATCTTATTTGAAACTCATCAATTATTGATATTTACAAATTATATTGGGGACAACATTGAATGACAACAGACAGCAAAACATAAAGCATAAAAATGAAGAAATATTTAGGGGACATAACAAATCATTATACCCCCTGTCATGCAAAATATATCCAGAAATGCAGTTTTTGAAAATCCTTCCTTAAGAGTTGTTTATTCTGGGAAAAATTCAGTATCGAAAATCTAGAATAGAAACATTTGTATGTCTTGTTATAAGTCATGTTTGCTATGTAAGACTTCAGTGTCCTCAAAGTTAAATCACAGGGATTTATTAAGATGTATTTCCTTAGTTAATATTCATTTAGTTAGTCAATATTCATTTGTTTCCCCTTTTTCATTTAAAATTGAGAGTTGCGTAACTATGGGAGGTATTTTCTGCAAAAAATAAAATGAAAATGATAAAATGAAGATTAAAATAAAATAAGCTAAATTAGGCTAAATGAATCAGAAGCTGCAAATGAGTAGCTAACTTAGGCTCCGTGTGACTTTTCCATTAGTTTGGGCAACATGGGTGAGCATGTGCAAGGAACACAAGGACAATGAAATCAGCAAATGCACTGAGAAAGCGCAGTGGTGATCCACAGCCCCGCCCACTGCTTGCTGCAATTAACATATATTTGCACATTGGAAACTTGAAAATGAAAAAGCAAAGTAAGAAATGAAAAGTCAAATTGGAAAATGAAAAGACAAAAAGGTTTTTTAATTTTATTTAAAAAAAATTCACATCTGATTCATACATGAATGGAAAGTTAAAATGCAAATGGTGCTATTTCATTTTAATTTTGATAGGATTTTTGCATATAGACTTTGAAATCTAAATACCAGAGTGGAGATTGTATTTTCATTTTATCATTTTCATTTTATTTTTTGCAGAAAACACCTCCCATTCGGAACACCTGCTGGTTTTATTGTCCATCAGCCTCATCATGTTCCTCTCAGAAGAACAAAGAAATGGGTAATACAAATTCCATGTGTACTGTTACTCCTGGGTCATCTATTTAGTTTTTTAAACTATTCTCTAATTTTAACATAATGATCTCATCCAACGTGTCGTCATGGCAACCATCAGCATTAAGGAAACCCATAATTAACAGGCATCCAAAGAAACACATTTAACTATCTCTTTGTCTTTTTTTCCATGTTTCATGAGAGTGGCTTCTTTACATCGTATTTTTATCTCAACAGTGTGGAATAAGTCACTGCAGAGGAGGTTTCTGTCGCCATATTCAACATATACAAGTACGTCGCTTATGGGGAAATTATATGTTGTTATTAGGATTAAGAGATTATGACTAAGCCTGGGATTAATGAATGAATCGGAGTAACCTTTAATTTTTAAATGTGCAGACACATCGCCATGACCTTTGCCCCACAACAAAGTTTGTCTAATTCTTGTATGCGCTACGCAATATGCATAGAAATATGTCTTTATTCTAATGTAATTTAATTTAATCCATTTTAAACTCTTGGACCCTTTTATTTGGAACAAACTGCTTTGTATAACTTTCAGAAATAAGATGATCATACTAGTTTGTGCAAATATATGATAGCTGAAGTACATGTGCTTGATCTGCAAATAAAACATCACATCCCCATTTTATTAAAAGAAAATTACACTTTTGTCTTTATTAGAAGTGACATTATCTGCCTAATATTGGTACTCCACATATTAGAAAAAAAAGAATTAAAAGAGGACTATTAAATATATTTTCCTATACCCGCATGTTTTATATTATAAATACTAAAGACATTAGTATTACACAATGATGAAGAACTAAATGTAAAGATTACAAGAGTTCAAACATAATTCAAGTTTTCAATGTGATGACAGAGAAATCAGTTAAACAAAGACATAATTCACTTTAGGGCCTAAAAGAATCTCATAGATTGAGGCCACTTTTTGTACAGTGTACAGAATAAGATTAATCAGATGAAGGCCTGCTCTGCTCTGTGCAGATGACAATCACATCACATTGTCATTTCACTCATAGGAATAAGAGGCTAGCATATCGTTGACGTGTTAGGAAATTAGAAAGAGGCTGATCTCCCTAAAATAAGTCAGATTAATTTTAAACAAACAGTATGAAGCAAACGAGTACCGTGCAACTGAAACATGGTGTTCTATAATAATGAATGCAAAAAATAATACAACAAAATTAGAGCAAGACAAACCAAACAAATTACTAAGAGATGCTAAATACTAAAATTCCAAAAGGAAAAACATTTTCTGTACATAACATAGTACATAAGTATTTAAACACACTTAACGGCTGAAGCTGTCTTTTGTAATGTGACTTGTATTTTTTACGTTAATTAATCCCAATCTCTTTGTTTTCCTCCATGAACCGGGAGAAAGGGTGCACCCCTCTCACGTCCATGCTCGTTTTCTCAAGACTTAATATGGTGGGGCTCTTGCCATTGCGCACTCTGTCCAAGCCCCCCGACAAACTCCCCAGGGAAGGAATGCCGCTACCCCCCAGGGCAACAGGAAGTTGGGGGATGCCGCCATTCTGAATGACGGAGATCTCGTTGTTCTTCATCGCCAGACCGTTGGTGATCGCTGCTGCGTACTGGTTCCAGAATCCAGGGTCCACGTTCATGGCTCGCACTGCCAAGTCCTTCTGGAACATCTCACTGAATTTCACAGCGTCACTGCCCAGCAGCGTCATGGGGTTCTCCACCGAAAGACGTCGCCCCCTTCTGGCTGGTGCATTGTTCCACATATGAGTGCCCATGTGAACCTATGTGGTAGATTCCAAACACCAGGACTTTACTTCTATAGCCATGAAAACCTGTAACCTTTATATTGATTGTGTATGTTCTCACATAGTAACTGCTGAAGAAAAATATATAACATGAAGTAACCACATAGTCTAAATCTAAACATTCTGAAAACATTAATCTGAAATATTTTGATTGGGTAATTATGCCAGCAGTGTTCTGATTAATATGTTCTTAATGGATGACTTAATGTGACATAAACATTAAATTTAAAGGGGTAAACTGTAATTATCATAACAATTGCTGGTTTCTCAAGATGTTCTAAGTAATAATTTACGAGAGCACATATTCAAAATATGGTAATTTATATGGTTTGAGACTTCCATCTCTAACATTAAGAATTATATTGTTCACATTATTTAATAGGAATCCTAAATGAAATGCTACTATTGTATAAAAGCTCCTTTGACAGTTTTAATTTGGGCCATGATGTCCTGCCTGTCATCATATCAGTGACATTTTTATATTTGAGATCATTTTTAAAAGATTAAACACGGGCGTTACTAAACGCTCCTAATCTAATAATGATATATTACAAATTGGTCATACTGAATAATGTGCTTCCCTTAAAACCTTCATATAAATAACAGGTAGCACTTTATATTAACTGAACCTTTATAATGCATTCATAGATCATTCCGCTTTAATATACATTAGTCATATAATGTTTGTTATCATCATTTAATGTTTGTTATTAATGTATAAGGTATGTTATGTACGTTAAGGTATGTTAGGATGTTAATTAAGGTAAACTTACATGCTGCTTATGAATGTTCTATGAATGCATTGTGAAGGAGCACTGAATGTTCTATAAATGCATTACAAAGGTATTATGAAGGATCAGTTAATGTAACGTGTTACCAAATACTGTAATATGGGTAAATAAACCAGAACTAATTGGCAAAGCAATAAAGGCGTTGAAAATGACTAACAGCGCACAACAGGAAGCTGAAGTGGAGTCTACTCACCTTCAGGTTCCCTTTCGTGGTGAACGCTCTCCCGCAGACAGAGCAGCCGAATGGTTTTTCCCCAGTGTGCGTGCGCTCGTGGATCTGCAGGGCACTGGCGGATGAGAAGTTCTTTCCGCATGAGTGGCAGTTGTGCTGTTTTGGGGTGCGGCGAGGTGGCGCTGCGGGTGCCGGCATAGATGTAATCCCAGGGCAGAGCGCCGTCTGGGGAACTGCGGCCATGCCGAAGGGTAAGTGTGTGCCCTCGCTGGCAGAGATTGGCTTGATGTGGCCATTCATTTCGATTTTGACCATGCTGGGTGCTGTGCTGGTGGTGAGGCTTGGGGCACTTTGGCTTGGACCTGTGGCAAACAGGGGGTCACACATATCAAAAGACAGCCCTCGGTATCTGTGAAAGCATGATCTGCTCGAAACCACCTGTGACCAAGACATTCGAAAATATGAGGCTCTCTTTTAAACCACTCTGACTTAGCATTGACCTTCACTTTGAAACTTACCATGCTCTCTGCTCAAGAACAGCATGTTAAATTGAGTCTCTTGCTTGATGACAGGTTTGCTGAGCTGGTCCGTAGTCAGGTTCAGTGCCCCATTCTCAAATGCAGGTGAGGGAGACTCTGGTTTCTCACACTTGACAGTCATTTCTTGTGTCTCTTCAGCATGGTTTGTGCCTGGTGACTTCGAGGGGGGAATCCCTGACTGGCTGAGAGTTGGAGAAAGGGCTTGAACGGAACTGGAGGACTCGGAAATTGCAGGACTTCCTGCGCTCTGGCTCTCGAGGTCTCCAACTGCAGAGGATGAGTCATTAGTCAAGTGATCCTGGTCTATAAACCCATTCTCCATCGACTTAACCCCAAAGGAATGGCTCATGTTTACTGCGGAGTCAATGACTTTCATTTGATTATCCTGGGCAGCAATGCTGGAAATTACTGAAAGAGAAGACAAGCTGGCAGACGTACTAGAATTGTTGATCTGGACTTGAGAAGGCTCTGTGTTGCCTTCTTTGAGTTCGACCTCATCATCCACAGAGTTGTCATCCATAAATTCATCATCGTAACTGCTCATGTTGCTGAAATCTTTTTCGTCAAAAGAGAATTCAGTATCCATGTCTTGGAAGTCGTCGAACATGGGCGTGTTTGGAATCTGACCCCCCATGTGCATGCGGATATGCTGCTGGAGGACCACTGCATTGGTGAACTTTTTTTGGCAAATTGGGCAAGAGTGCTGAACCCGCAGTGGAGGCTTTGCTCTATGGACTCCAAAATGTGTCTTCAGGTTGCCTTTAGTGGTGAACGCCCGGCCACAGACTTTACACTTGAAGGGCCTCTCCCCAGTGTGAATGCGGTAATGCATCTTCAATGCACTCTGGCAGCTGAGAACGCGGTGGCAAATCACACACTGGTTGGGGTCTGTCATCTTTTTGTCAATGTTTTCAACCAGCTGCTGCAGCTTTGAGGTTTCTGAGGTCTGCATGGAGTCGAGGAGTCCCCCAAATGGAAACTTTGCCTTGAACTGATCACCGACTGATGAGGGTACAGGGTTGGAGATAGGAGAGGTGGGAATGTTGGGCTCCATAACCTGTGGGGTTGTGGCTGTGGTTGTACTGGTACTGGCTGAGAGGACCTGAGGGCTTGGGGTTTTCTCCAGTCTGGTTATGCAATTTGAGGGCAAGTGAATCCCCTCTGATTTATAGTCTGGGGGAGAGGAGTCATCCCGAATTGGGAGGCATGGAGATTCTGAATCAGCAGGAGTACCAAGTTCAGTGTTGGGATTGGGAGACAATGACGGACATTCACTAGATGCAGGGGAAGGCCTCTGTGGAGACCTATTCAAAGGAGTAAAACTTGGGGAATCGCTGTAGCTACCCAAACTTGGGAGTGATGGTGGAAGTTGGAGACCCACTGAGGTGGGAACTGTTGGTAAAACCGGTTTACTGTCCAGCCATGTTGTCCCTGGCTTTTCAGGAGGAAATGACATTCCATAGGGAATTCCAGAGCTGGTAGGCACATTGTCGAGGTATTCTGGTACAGGGTACGGATTCATCTGGATGTGAGGATACTTCTCTTTGTGCCGCTGGAAATGAACCTTCAGGTTCCCCTTGGTGGAGAAGCGGTTGCCGCAAATGTTGCACTTGAATGGCCTCTCCCCGGTGTGTGAGCGCAGGTGAATCTGCAGGGCGCTGTCACTGCCGAACACTTTGGCGCAGAACCGGCACTTATGCTTGAAGAAGGGATCTTCTGAACTGGCCTTAGTGTCAAAAATGGACACATTGGGTGGTTTCCCCTTGCGCTGCTTCACCAGGGCAGAGAGTGGATCTAGTGCATTTGCTGTGGCAGCGATGCTGGCTAACGGGTTGGGGAATATGACACTGCTTGAGGAGCTCGGAGGTTGTAGTGGTAAGTTAGAAGGAGAGCTGTGCAAGTTGCTTAGTCCCTGTGATACGGGGCTTGAGGTGTTCAGAGGTTGGGGGCAGCTGTTGCCTTTGTTATTATATGGGGGCAGCAAAGATACGATGGTGCAACTGGAGGGACTCGCATCTGTATTCGCAGGAACAGAAGGGTTGGTGCTCGATCTCGGACTGGATCTCCCGCATGTAGGTTGCAGGTTTTGTACCAGGGGCCTCTCCGCTGCCGATGCTAAGGAGAGAGACGCCTGTCCGGTTACAGCACAGGACATTACAGCTGGAAGCGCCTGAGCTGGGGGAGGACCGCAGCCCTGAAGAGGGCCTGCCCTGGTCACTGAAGACGAGCTCTGCGCAGTCGCGGCTGCATTCAGAGCTAGCTGTACGGGCTGCTTGTTCATCACAGCCACCTGGCTCCAAATCTGCTCTATGAGCTGCAGTTGGTGGATCTGCTGCTGCTGCAGTGACATCAGCTGATTCAGTATCATGGGTATGGCCATTGTGGTCGTCCCGCTACCAAGCCCCGTGCGGAAGCTCTGGGAGAACTGCGCCACGGCTACCCTGGTGCTCTGCAGAGTCTCCAGGGTCACGTTGGTGTTTGGAATGCTGTAGCTCATCATAGAAGATGGAGAGAGGATCTGAGGTAGAGATTCGGCGGCCGGCTCAGACGGAGGCTCGGGCTGCTCGGGGTCCGTGGATTTTTCAGGGGATGGTTCCACTTCCATCGGTTCGTTCTCCTTTTCGCCGTCAGCCTTTTTCATCCCGTCCTCAATCACGTCAGCCTCTGCAGGCGAATGGCATCCCTCCGCGTCCTCAAAGTCGGCCAGGTCACCGGGGCAGCTGGGCGTCGGCGAGAGCTCGACAGGGCAGGCGAGCTTGGCCTCGCTCTCGCTCATGACGAGCACCGGCGCGTCCTCTGTGCAGTTCTGCTGGTGCTCGTAGAAGTCAGCCCACTTGAAGAACTCGCCGCAGCACTTCTCGCAGACGTGTGTCTCCTCGCTGCCGCTGCGGCTCTCGTTGCCACTGTCTGCATCGTCCACTCCTTCCCTCAGAGGTACTGTAACGATAAAAAAGGGCCAAAAATAAGAAAGTGCCCACAACTCATACAATACAATCTCCCTACTGTTTCTTCCTTTGTTTTAACATCACTAAAATCAATTGGCCTCATTGTACTAATCGCCCTACTTCACCAATTATCAAGACCCATTTTTTGAATTCACTCTTCTAATTCCCATCTAATCCGTTTCTTTGCTCAATCCATCACATTATGAGGGATTATCAATTGTGGCTACTGTTGCTTAATGAAATTCCATAGTAGCTATTGATTTCCAATACATTCATACAATTCAGCTGCCTCATCTACTGGGGTACAAATTAAGGCTGTGATTGATTCATCTGGATTCTCCTTTGCCAATATCAGACAGGCTCACTTCCACGAGAATATGAAATATCATTTGACACTTAACATTTTGAAAATAATATGCAGTACTTGTGTTCAACAGACTAAAACCTGGACACTTTAAATGCAGATCATTTTGATACTTATAATTATTCAAACATTATTTTCTATTCTAAACATTATTTGGTATGTTGCCTACATCAGTATCAGTGTTTCTTTTTTAACTCTTCTAAAAATAAAATTTGAAAACTGCAGTTGGTTACTATTTTACTTATTTCTTCCTTTTTCTTATTAAAAAGTATATTTAACAAATGACATGCTGGTGCCCAAAGGCAAAAAGCCACTAATTAGTCCCACATGTTTATTTCCTGTTGTCGGAAATTGCTTCCTCTCCATGGGTCGCCTTCATATGCCAAATAATGAACATGGTTCTACTTCACACTGGATCAAACATCTAACTGCATGAGAAAAACATGGGACGCCAGCCACACGCGTGTCACATAACATGTGTACATGAAACAGTGGCATAAGAACTTATATTAAAATTAATAAGATATTACATTTTTTAAAACATAAAACATTAAATATAGATGTTTAATTTGTTTCTTTGCATGAGAAATCGAGATTGATTAAATGTAAATTAACTATATAAATTTTAAATGTGAAATCTAAATCAAAATATGATGTAAAAATCTAGAATCTAGAATCAAGCAGACATTCATTATTTCTGAAAAGAAACACAAACTTGTACCTAAGAATGCAAATAAAGCTGTTCCAGCTTCATTAATCTACACTTTTTTGATGCGCACTTTTAAAATGGGCATTTTCTTGCTGAACCGCTGACGTTTCAGAGAAAAACAGGCCCAGCTGTGGGTTGGTAGTGATTCATCCGTGAGAAAATGTATCTTACGATTTTCTGCCAAAGGGGAGGACCGACCGCAGGACTTCTTCAGATCTTCTTTACCATATTATTAATTAAGAGAACACCTGTCCTAACCTATGTTCTGCTTGTTCCTCCATTTTCACTGAAGTTTTCATTTTTATAATGAAGAATGATGACTAATTCTATCTGCCAGTAAACCTCATCCAGAATATTACTAAAATGATTGAAAAGGCAAAGTCTAGCATAATATTATTATTTTTATATATAATTTTACATACCAATAAGATATTTAAAATCACATCAACATTATTTTCATTGACTTTTAGGTGAAATGCACATCAATCTCATAAAACTTAAAATGCCAGTTTCAAATGGTACAGATATTCAGGGACATACAGACTGCTACATACTGCATTTAAAAAGGTCTCACAGTACAAGAATTATATTTAAGAATGTGGGATTTAAGATGAAGACCACAGAGTCAGTTATTCAGTCAGAGCTAACACCAAAGACAGCACACTGCGGCCATACGGATACACTCCTAATCATCAGCAGTATGTCCTTGGCTGAATCATTTAAGTGCCCTTGACATGCGCATTTAATGCCGAAAAAATAAAATAAACACTATACCGGACAGTTTTATTTAGGAAGATGTTTTATTTAATTTTACTATTAATCTGATGTTATTTGATTGTGTATGTGGAACTTCTTACATGAAACTGAATGCTTATAATATGCTTAGTAACTATTTCAAAAAGCTAACTGACAATGTGCCAAACCCGAGAGAATTTATTTAGAAAAAAACTGTAATGTTAAATAAAATACACAAATTTTACTATACAGGTAAAATATGTAGGCTACTTGTTTTAAAGCAAGCTATTAGTCTGATTTCTGCTCTATTACCATATCAAACTGAATAGAAAATAAAAAATGCCTGTGACAATGTATTGAAGAAATTCCCCTTTAGGTTTTAAACCTTTAACTCTTTTTCATAACTGAGCCTTCAGGACAGAGAGTAACAGTGAGTAACTTTTTGCACCATTGTTCTCACGTTTAAATCAAGAACAAAGACTTATTTCCATGACACACTTTCTTTTCTCGTGAGATTGATCCAAGCGTCAGGTACTGAGAGAAGGTTAAATAGATCTCCAAGGACATTTACAAAACTGTGCGACATCGATCAAAGCATTCATTTCACGATAGCCATTTCATGACATCATGGGTATACATTTTGGATTAAACACTATATTTATGAAGACAAACTTGCCTAACTTACATAACCTTGTAACATTTATTATGTGTGTGGATATGGCTATGATGTAAATTATGAAGTAAATTATAGTAAAATCTGATAAGTGGAAAGAGAAATTCTCTAGGTAAAACTCTTAATGTAACTGATAGTTCACGGAGGTTAGATAAAATTCCTTTTTTTCCTACTGACTTAATGCAGTGACTATTCAGGTACCAGAAGGCACAGAACTACAAGAAAGTTAATATTGAAAAATTCCTTCAAGTAGGGATACATTTTCGTCTTTTACCAGAATTCTCCAGGCCAGTGTGGACACAGGAGCTGCCGGTGGGGCTTATGGTCAGGGGAGGGCACTGATGTTCTGAAGTATCTGTGGATCCTTACTGACTCTCTACCGCACACATCAAGATCTCCCTAAACACCGAACTTCGATCAGACCTTATCCTACGTAACCGTAAAGTCCCTAAGGCAGTAATCACACATTAAAATATGTAATAAAACACTATAATTTTTTTTCCATGGCACTATGCGCTACATCATACTCGCGGTCCCACTTTTTTTCTATTGTACTTGTCTGCTTGTGATTGTTAAACCATAATTAAAAGACTGCGACGTGCAAAAGGCCTAACTTTTCTCCCGAGCATCCATGGCACATGTAAGTAGGTGGGCCGGATGTCAGTGGCACATGGCGATGCTAAATTAAACAGGGACACAAATTGCACCAGGAAAGATGTCCGAAGTAGCCGTGCCATCCCAGCCTTTCAGGGATGCAGGACAAATCCAAGGAGAAAAATCCCAGAGCTGATCAAATGCTGGGAGACCAAATCTGTTATTAATATACACCATTAATGCTCACCGCAACATAAATAGTGTGATATATATCTGCTGTTGTTTATTCTGGTAACTACTTGCTACACCAGTGTTAAGTGCTAATTTGACACAGAGTAGGAAGTGAACTTTGATGGTGGCAGGCGACTAGTTCTGTACACAGGAAGGAGTCGAATGGGAGCGATTGCGGCAGGTATGTTACTATATGGAAAAAGACAGGAAGAGCCCAAATCGGAGTTTTATGGGGCGTGGTGGCCGTGGCTGGGGTGCCGAAGTCAGCCTGGCTGAGGTATTTGGCGGACTGACTGTTTGACCCCGAAGGCAGGCTAAGGTGGAGTTATCGGGCTGCTGTAGGGAAGTGACTCTTAAACACCCGTTCTTGGAGGGGATGGGCATGGGGGGGGGGGGCGGCAACAAAAATTCGTTAGCACCCCCTGGTGCTTATCACATGCTTCAGGGATGTCACATGCAAAGACTGTAATAGGCTACACCTGTTAGGATGGGAGACGGGTGAAGAAGCTTAAATAAGACATTGTAATCACAGCTTTGTTAAGGAACTTAGGAAAATAAATGCTGTGAGGCAGGGTAAAGACAACCCAGAAGAGGCGAAGGAAAATCAAATCAAATCATTGCTTAAGATGCTACCAGTCCAGGGCATCAAATTACAAAAAACAGGTTCAAACACAGCAAGCATGACGGACTCTACTGAGGCAGATTTGTAAACTTGCCTATGTACCGAACATGTGGGTTTTTAAAAAATATTTATACAATGTACCCATTTGTGAAATTGGTTCAGCCAATTCCTGATTTGTAGCAAGGAATTACCGCAGGTCAACACGAACACATTACTGCGGGTGAATACAGACGTGCAGGCAACTATACCCAACTAAAATCTGCTTGTCATTACGATTCTCTTAATCGTCAGACTGAATTTAAATGACTGATACAGGTCTGAAACGGATCAGCACGAGTAGGTACCACACAATAATTAACTAATTACTCATTCGTGACCAAAACAGTCTCTGGAACAACACTACATGGAAATGTATCAAACGTATGTTAAGTCATTAAAAGTTAAAAAAGGCTACTTTTCATAATGGAATGTAATACTCACAAGGAAAAAAAACACTGTAGGCCACTATGCAAAAACTTCCAAAATAGAACTATTGTGACGTTGAGGCTTGCGTTGCTTTTCAAGAAACACGATCTAAACACACACACACACACAACATTCTGATAGCCAGCAGCATGTACAAATGAGATGAGTCCCGCATAGCACACACTGTCGTTTTCCCTACCGTCATTGTGTTACATTAATTCATGAGTGTTTGAGTGAGTGCACTCCCTGAGAGCTGTTAAAGTAGCTATGTGAAATGCAGAGTGTGACCCTTCCCTGTGCACGAGATAAGCCCCGCCTCCTTCCTATTCTTTGTGCATTTTCTCTCTGTATACATGCGTATTTCAATAGACAAGCCTCTGCATTCGATACCTTTGAAGAAAGTAATCATTTTCGTACCTGCACACAAGCACGCCTCTCCAGTCACCTGACTGTGCTGCTCTTTTTCTAAATGAATTGTTCTTAAAGCTGTTACGCGCCGACTGTCTTGCCTCTTAACTTTGCACGACAGTAAGTTGAACAGGGCCTGCATAGAAGAGTCCATCACTCTGTAGCTGCATCCCCTGAGAGATGCCCCCCCCCCCCCGATGGATGCTGTTTTGCCATAGGCCTTAATCTGCACACTTTCCAGCTCTCCGGGTGTCTGATAAAACAACGTATAGTAAGGCTGTGAAATGTATCAAACCCTAGTGATTCTGTAAAACTGCATGATTAAATGGTGTAACTGACTGCAAAGCACTGAAGGGTCCTGAGCGAAGAAAACATGAAAAACAAAGTGCTTCCAGAGACAAACAAATGCTATGGCCAGTACTTTCTTTTTTTGTGTTCAAGTATTTAAGCAAGACTGTGACTTTGAACATACCAAGTCTGATAAATATCACCCTTAACAAATACAGATTTTAAAAGTGTATCACGTTAGTGTGGGTTATACATAAAATACACCATAAGTTCTTATATATGAAAGAGCATTATTTTCATCATTAAACTAACCAACTTTACAGGGAATTTTAAGTTTTGCTAAAGAAAATACACAAGGTATGCATGATTTCTGGATTCTTATTTGACAGATAAAATATAAAGGATTATCAGCGTTTCTCTATTTATATTTTGTATTATTAGTTAATTTCATATATACTCTGATGATTCTTAGACCTAGAATACATCAAAGTTCTCCATTTACACAACGTGCATAGAATTTCAGTTTAAAAAGCTGAATGCCATTCTGGCCTTCAGAGACTAGAAAATGGAAATAGACACACATTCTTACTACATTGTTTATTAATAAAAGTTCATTGATTTTCTATGCAATGCAAAAATCTAAACCTAAATTAATCGTTGTGGCATTTTCAAACGTGACTCGTCCTCAGTTTTGTCTCTTTAGAAGAAAAAGGTCCTTAATCACTTTGTGGTATTTATGGTGATTCCAGGCACGGTGTAGCTTCTAAGCTTTTGCATGCTATATAAATACGATTTTATTCAGAATTATTCACTTATATTGAATGTAGTTCTCCCACAGAAAGTCTCTTTCACGCCATTAAAATACATCCTTTCAGCTGATCATGTAGTCCGTCACTGGAGGCGATACAAAACGAACCAAGTGTGAGAAATTCTACGTGATGAAGTAAACAAAAAAATTTCCATAACAATGGGATGAACTTCATTTACCCAGGCATATGCAAGCGTTTCTTTAACTTCGTCAATTGAAATGGTGAGAAAAAGCAGAAGGGAAAAAAAGAGTGAAAAACAGCCTGCCAAAACTTTCTGATGTATTTCACTTAGGCTACTCGAAAATAGTCTAGATTGTGTGTCAAAATAAATATGTTTAAATCGTAATTTTGTCTGACAAATGTGCACAATTAAATCTGTAAAGAAATTTCACCCAGAACGCACGACTATCATTCGTATTATACGTATTTATACAAAACTGTGGTTGGATCTCGGGTTACGTTTAATACAATATCATTACAAAAACAGTAATTCTGCTGTTTTGTTCTTTTCTGTCGGTATACCATAAAAACGTGTATGGCACATTTAAAAATTTCCGATTTAAAGTAAGAAAAGGCCATAGCAACATTCCCTGTGATACACTGGAATGAAAATCCTGAGCGACAAATCTTAAGACCCCCAAAGATAGCCACTTATTTACAACCAAATGTACAAGAAATAGGTTGTAATCATGCAGGCTGAAACGCCTCATCCACCACTATTTTCAGAAGATATACAATTTATGAGACCGCTTAACGATGCTATTTAACGCAGCCAAAAATGACAGCGATATTTGTGCATCTTTATCTGGCTTTAACAATTAAAGATTCATTTGAGTCTTAAGGATGTGTGCATGAAAAAGGCCACCACGTTTCCGCCAAATGTTCTTTACAGTGAGCTCATCTGCCTTTGTATGGAACATAAAGATGTATTAAGTATCACATAACAGCACTCTGAGATCAAATGGAAAATGTTGCTCCTGCCGTCCATCTCTCACTTACACCGGCTCCGAGATGGACCGTGTGACCGGCACATAGTCAACTTTATGCCTAGCCACGATTTAGTTTTTCTGCTCGTTTTGAAAGCGAACAAAAACACGGATAAAGCGACGCTGTCACTTAATTCGGGCCCAACATAAGGCGAAATAAAAAGGAAAAGGGGGCGCCTTCCAGTTTTTCTGGACGCTACACTCAGAATACGGGAAAAGCAGTAGCCTATGAAAAAAAGTCTTTATGAGACTCGCCCGAGAAGCAGTTTCACCCTTTTCTTTGTAAAAAAAAAAAAAAAGATCATGATTATAATCAGAATAACAGGGATATGTGTGTATAATTATTTTAATAATTCTGATAATATTGTTTACACTCTCTTCCAGCGATCCCAGATAAATATAGGCTACAAAAGTCAAATTAACGTAAACCTTTCTAAGCATATAAACCCAACACAGGTAAAAAAAAACAGTCAAGGGGATATTTGCCGTTAAAACTACCCAAGAGTGGAAGGCATAATTATTAGTAAGGAAACTTTGTTAAAATAACTGAAAGTACTGTGCCGTCAATTAAATCGTGCCAACTATTCCGTGTGGCCGATAAACGGCGTGTTAAGGAGACTCACCGTTTTCAGAAATTACATCAGCTGGCTCCTCGTCCGACTTGAGGTGCTGGGGGTTTGCTTGCTTGCGGCGGGACATGCTGCTGCTTCACTGCCTGCTCTTCCTGCCTTTAGCAGAGACATTAGCGGCGAGCGAAGGGGAAATGTCCACGGCTGCCGAGTTGCAAAAGTACAGAAATTAGCCGGTGTTGCCGTTGCGCGGATTGCGCATGTCGGTATATAATTATGATAGTGAATAATGCATCGCGATTAATGGTGCTGTGTGAGAAGGATTGGCTGAACTCCAGCCGACACACACTGGCTATGGAAATGAGGGATGGACTCAGCAATTAGCCGCCTCACTCTCCAACTGTCCGGGTTTACTATTCTCCTTCTGGAAGAGCGCACCGAGCAGCGCTCACTGTGCCCCGCACGGGGTCCCGCTTGGAGAAGGTCAGGTATTTTTCGCGAGTCTTGCCTTCTTCTGGCTTGTGGAAATCCGATGCCCAGCCTTCGCGGAGCCCTTTTTTCACTCCAGCTCTCTCCGCTTCGCTGCCACTGGCTTTAATACTTATTGAAAATGAAGCGCGGAACTTAACAACACTTTTTCTTGTCCATTTTAAGGCTTTATTGAAAATCTCTCTATTTCTAGTGCTGTGAAAATCTCAACTTTCATTCCTTTTTTACACGTTGTGGCGTCTTGGGTCTAGACACATGTTTTCCGTTGATTTATTAATTCGACTCATTTTAAGTATTTGTAAGACATTTGGTTTTCCTTGCACCAAAACAGAACTTTAGATAAGTTCATTTGTGGTGGGTAGGTGATTATCTTTTATTGTTATTATTTTTACTATATACGCAGACAACAGTTCATTGCCAGTTACAAAGTGTAGGTTTTATTAATCCAGAGCCTCTGGAGAAATTAGTAATCGTAAAATTTGCAACTGGAAGTTTGCTATGTAGTCGAAGCCTTACACGTCCTCGAGGCCATCATTCATTCAAAGTACCATTTACGAAAAAAAGGGGAAAAAAAAACTTTTCCAGTCTTGCTTTTATGCGAGAAACCGTTTAAAACGTCTTAAATCCGCGTAGTGCATAATACCACGTTGGATAGTAACCTCGAGCCCCCGCTGAAATTTTCTGCTCCGTCTACTCGGAACAAGACCATCTTTAAGTTACAATGCACTGCCGTCATTTTGCGTATTTTCATTCCTTTTACAAAGACACAGAAATAACAGAGCGACAATAAACGCTTGACTGTTGACTATGATTAATCATTAGGTGATGACTGCTCTGTAAAAACGTTTCGCGTTGCTGATGTCCTGCTCTGTAGCTCCAGTGCGCGGAAAGGCGGCTCGGCGTGTGAGACTCAGTCTCTGCACTACAACTTTTAGTAGGACACGTTGCGGTGTGTGACCGCTAGGATGTACTACACCGTTACTATTTGAACTGGCCTGTGTATGACAGGGCATCATTCTGAATTTAATACCATACCAAATACTTAGCATACATTTCGACCCGGACGTATTTGTATGTATTTGTATCATGCATAATGGAATTAAACCTTGGAAATTAATAAAATAGTTGGGATATTAACATTTTTATATGCTTACAGCAATCACCATAATACTAGATAAATAAATGGATAAAAACGTGTAGAAAAAGATGTTTTCTTTAAAAGAAACATTCTATGGCGTTTTGCCTAAATGTTTTTCTATTTAAAATATAACATTGTCTTGTAAGTATTAATAAATCCCTTTAATTTCTATATGTTTGAGACACGTAGGGAACTCAAGTAATAAAGTTGTAAACACTTGCGCACAGATGTGAAAAGCAATGCAGTAATTTAAGCAACTACCGCGTAAACGTGAAGATGCCAGACAATGTAAACATAGCAATAGCTAAAAATACACACACTTATATTTAAAAAGATTATACAGTGACAGTCGACCAAAATGACATTTAAGGCCACGATTTCCAGTGCCTCGGTTCACGTTAAGATATAGGTTACATTACATTTCGTTTAGAAATACGACCACCTGTTACTTTGCTTAATTTTCAAACTAAACATTAGGGCAGGATTTTTCTTGCTCTCGAAGTTCATGTACAGACTAACAAAGACAGGTAAACGTACTGCTATATTAATTTCTGCTGTGATGAAGTCTCATGTGAATGGAAGGAGAATGTATAAGGCTCTATTCACATCTTATATTGACATATATTGTCAACATATTAATTGATGTAAAAGTGAACAAACAAAGAAATACAGCACAATTTTGACAAAAATGGCGAAATAATTTGGGTGTGTGTTAATTCCTTTATTTATTCGTCCATTCAATCATTAGTCAATTAATTCCTTGATTTAATCAGCTCCTGCCTTTCTTAGTGTTAAACCCCTCCCCCCGCGGCGTCTCCGCGTCTATAATAGTGCGTGCCTGTCATTGAAAGGGTAAGATATTCAAATATTCAGCGATTTTCACCATTTTACATTTACTTCTCAGCTCAGTTTTTCGGGAAGGGTCACTACTTTTATGTGACCACCTCAACAAAAAGTTGTTCATATATACCTAAAATGAAAGGGCATTTCTTATAGGCATGAGGTACATTTAACATATTTTTTCGGAGACGATCAGTTATTTGGATGCTACAGGCCGAAATTGGGTCCTTTTAATTTTCCTGCGTTATGTGATATTTTTGTTACTATCAACATGGTGATGTAATTGTAAGTTAATTAAAGGTCCTGCATAATTATAACATTCTCTAGCACTTGGTAACGATTAGACCTTGTGCAGATAATACCAACTTCAAATGTTTTAAAGCAATTCTTCAAAGGAGAAAGTTAATTTGAATTACAAAATGGAATGAAACAATGTAAAATACTTCCTGAAAAATAGATTATTTTTAACCTCAGCTTACATTTTTCAGTAGCGTAGATTTCTGCGTCATTATTTGTTGGTCGAGACGAAGAAAGGCCATCCTATTTGAAAGAAAACTTTCCCTCCCTTATCATTACAGGACGAAGACTAAAAGGTCGTTATTACTTGGTATTAATAGATTCAGCCCATTCAAGACAAAATCAGCTATTGATAATTGCGAGAAGTATGCAGGGGCTACTGTATCGATCGGTATGTCCCTTATTCCCCTGGTATACAGAGATAAGAGGAGACACTCTTTAGTGCAATATAATTTCTTTTGACCTATCTGCTCGCCACAGACTTATGATGAATAGCCAGAGTGGCTGAAGTCCTTTATCAGGAAACTCGCCCCTTGATATAATATTGATTCTTTATAACTAGCTCGGTACACAGAAATCAAACTGTCTTGTAGGCCGTCATCATCATCAATATCATCACAAAAGCGCTGAAAAAAGATCACACGCGATGCTCGAATTCCTTTATTACTTATTCATCTGATTCTCTGATGCGCAAAAGATATATATATATATATATATATATATATAGTACTTACTATATCTATAGTACGTAGAAAATACATATATATATATAGTGTATATATATATGCATGCATCAAACAAGATTATAACATATTTAATTATTTCACTCTTTTATTCGTCATAAAGGCTGCTGTTTTCGATTGCGTCTTGACTGTTAAGAAACCATAACGACGTGAATTTCACAAAAATACTAAATTCTTTGTCAAGTCGCTCGGTAACAGTTCGGAATCTTGAATATAACTGTCTGTTCCTAAATTCTGTTTTTCGTGGAATATTGCTGAAATATTCCTTCATAACGCCACAATGGTGTAGCAGTAAAACAATAGTTTTTGTGCAAATGAATGCAATACACCCGAGTTATAAAATATAAGTGCTGTGATCGAATTCATCAGGATAATGATTATAATTATGGTAAAACTCTTAGTATTGATTATTCAACGTAAACGTTTGCCACGTAAACATCTAACAGGTATTTATTTATTTGTTTATTTTAAATGTGTAGCGATCATATCCCGCAATTAGAAATACGCCCTAATACTAACGCTAGCAGATCAGTGAAATATCCGGGTTGCGCCCTGGAGATGTGGCGCCGGTACCGCAGGTGTCCGAGCCGGTGATGACGACACCTGGGCTGAGACTTGTCCTTCTGGTCATTCTGAAAATGCGACAAGGGACCCGCTGTTTCACCGCTTTTGCAGTGGGGGTACAGGAAATCACGCCTTAATACACTTAAGACTCAGTTCCCTTCCTAAAATGATTCCTCAATTTATTTTAGCGATATAACGCAAGATAGGAGCTTGAACACGATGGAATATGTGTGTTTATAAGTAAATAACTGAAACTGTTAAATATGACTTTAACGTTAAACAAATGGATACCTTTAAAAACTAAAAGCTGAGTTAAATATAAAATATTACAATACGGACATAATTTTTGATTAATATTAGTACTATATATTAACTAGGTTTGATTTTTATGTTTGAATAACGACGAAGGGGAAAGCCATTGCTGCAAACTGATCCAAGCAGTTTTAAGCAGCTGGGCAAAAACGCAGAGAGAGGGCCGATGTGGGCAGATGGAGCGCCATACGTGCCGTGAGGGGCCACCCTTACGTGGATGTTGGACCGGAGCGCAGAACCTCTTACGGCCGTCCGGTGCGCGCAGACTTCTGCACCTGCTGCCGGTGGCTCGTGTGTATAAATAGAGTCATTTCCAGGGATTTCGCTGACTGTCTGCGATGTGCTTTTAGGTCTGTACCTAAAAAACAGAGTCTGAAATACAGCTCTAATTAAACCACAGTGGAAACACAGCTGAAAGGATTTTAAATTCACGCACTGTGGGAGATGCGGAGGATTCAAACGTTCAAAAATCTTTACGCAATTATCCTCAACGTAATTGAATATAAGGTTACTGAACAACGGGCTAATGTAATGCTGACAGATATGTAGGAATAAATTCATTCGACCTACGAGCAGTAAAATATATCGATCAGGAAGTCTGTTTTTAAGGCAGCATAATTAAAGAGTCTACCTTGTGTCTGATTTGCACTTACTTGCAAAATAATCGTCAGATTCGGCAGATCCCAGGAAACTGAGTCATTTTTGCCTCTTCATTAAGATAAACTGCCTCAGTCTTGTTGAAGACAGATTAACTGCATGCAGGTTTCATGATCACTCTGTGGCTCAGTGAAAATATGGGAGGTGCAGGCAAGCAGCCCAATTAGTTCTGAATGAATTTGAGTGATTTCGACACTTATGAGTCATTTGAACCGTTTTAATCGGATTAAATGTGAAAAAATGTGTCCATGTAAATGGTGTTATTGATATGTGATAACAAGAGTGAGCTTTTATGGTCTTGACATTGCTAAAAATGACATTTTATATTTCAGAAATCAGGGTCCATTATAATAAGCCGTCATAACTTTGCTTATGAAATCTTGTTTATCGTCTTAACATATTCACCACATAAATTTCTTTTTTATGTAAAAGGTAAAATGTCAGATGTTGACAGAGAGTTGGCGATTTAAGGTATTTCTTTGGTTGTCAAGTTCCCATATGAATTGGCAACATCTTTCTGTGTGTTGCTGGGCTTTGTTCCTAAGAGAGACAAATGTGGGAAAATGATGACAAAGTACGGAAAAACGCAGCGTGTCTCCAGGTTGGAAAACGTAGAGTGACACAGAGGATGAAAGTGCTTGGGTCTCCCTGCAACAGCAACCTGTGCTCCAGACGCTCAGAGATAGTGGCCAGGACAAGGATTATGTATCTACCCGACTGAACTACCTCTGCTGGCCGAGAGCCTCCACATCATTTACACGAAGAATACGAAGATGAGAAATTAAAAAAAACATATTGTGACATGTTGGTACTGTCTGACGGTGTAATCTGTATGTATATGAATCACAGGGCTGTATCTTCTGAGAAACATTAAAGCTATTAGACAGCAAACTGAGGCAATTCTAGGGAGACTGGGGGCCCCTATGCAAAAAACTCCATGGGGCCCTCCAACGCAGCCCACCTGACATGGTAATTTATGTCTTAATTAAGAATTCAACAAAGACAATTTAATAAACACAATTCCTTTATTTTCACTTTGCTGTAAAAAAACCAGAATGCACAAATAAAGAAGATTTTGTCGTTGCAGTGTACTACGTAATCGGCCCAGCTTGGGGGCCCCAGGCAGTTGCCTGCCATTCCCGTCCTGTCCCTACACCTCTGCTGATCGGGTACCAGCAGAAGAAACTGAGGATGGGTTGGATATTTCAGGAGTGGGCACCACAATAACATCATCAAATTAAATGAAATACACATTTAAATATCTTAATGAAATACAATTTTTTTTTCTCTATTGCTCGTTTTGCAAAGTGCATGACCTCATCCGTCACCCATGCCGCAGCGTAAAAACGGAAGGAGAAAAAAGGTCTGATTGTTCCTGCACAGCGCATGACATCACTAAGTCACCAAGCAATTATTCGGCAATGATAAACACGGAGGCAGACACGTCGCATCCTCTCTGCCAAATCTGCAAAAGTCGATCAGCCAAGGCAGCATCGATTAGAAATTGGGGGGGGGGAATGCAGGGGAAAGAAACCAAAGAGCATGAAACATAAATCTTCCCCAGCGTGGGCTGTGCATGCGTCGCTAACAGTGACAGGCCCTAGTTTAGCAGAGGCTTTAAGAAGCAGGTTTTGAAAGTGAGCATTTAAGTTCAAACTAAGTCTTCTTCGTGGTATTATCAGGACCTGGCACTGCATGGCAGGCTGGGATCAGTGTTTTAGTGACCAGAGGAACAGGTCGTCATTCTCTCACTTTACCAGAGACATTGAGCTAAGATTTTTAAGCCATTACACCTAGTGAATGCAATGTTTATATTCAGGTAAGTAAAAACAAACACAGACCTGATAGCAGTTCCCAGATGAATGAGCTTTTAAGGATTTTAAGATGTATGTTCTAATTGCTTTGGTGATGACATCATTTTAACTACATTGTGTTGTTATTCGACAGTGCCTTAATAAATGGAAACACTCATTTTTAATGCCAAAAATAGGCTAGTTCAAATTCCAGTCATATCACAATCACAGCACATATTGATATAATAATTGTGTTGTCGTTCTTCTAAAAATGTATCTATTACTATAAGATGAATAATTCCCTTACTCCTTGAACTCTGCCCCGTTTTTAAAATATAAACACTGGTTAACACAAGCAGACCTCTTCGTTTATGGAATCAATGGCTGCTGTTGCAAGCTAACCACGGACTGCGGTCCTTTGCCCATTTAAAAGGGTCAAATGCAACATTGCCTCTACTCTTTTGGCTGAAACCTTTTGATTATATCCCCTTAAAGAATGATCCTATAAAAGCCACTGGGAGAGCTGTAAGGGGACACAAGTGAAAAACTGTCTACTGCTCTACACAGCAGAAAAGGATAATCATGAATTATACCCTCAACAAAGCCTAGTTCCTTGTATAATTGTGCGACATAATTTTTCTTAAATATCATAATAAATCATGGCAAAAATCAATTCAGCAGTGCACAACTGTTCTGGTCTGATAACACATCAATCAATATTTAGTATTTAGATTTAAATTACTACACGGCAGACTGGAAGCCCCTTAAGAGAGAAATATTATTTCAGATAAAAGATCCTGCAGGTTCGCCTACAAAAGTTGTTCCCGGTGTCGCTCATCAACCTGTCAGTCTTGGCGGTGATTTAAAAGCCGGGAAGCTTTCACAGCCACCGTGAGACCCTGGGCTGAGACAATGTGTGCGAAGGAGTGTGTGTCTCCAGCTGCCCCATCTGCTGCTGCAGAGCATGCTGGGAGGTCTACAGTGCGAATGCTGAGAAGAGCACTACTACTGAGTGTTATGCTGCAATTTTAGAAATAATACAAAATCAGACAAAATATATACATATTTCTTTATGTACCAATATCTATATAAATATGCATGGTGTGTTTGGTAGCTGGCATGTATAATTTCTTATTGGGCTGTTGATGTTGTTTCCCCTTTGACCTTTGACAGGTCACTAGGTCACAGACAGTGCATGTGGATGTCAGGCTATCTGCACTCGTTCTGACTGTTTAACAGACATACAGGCATGCTGGCCCTCTTGGAACCAGGTGGGATGCCCTGTCTCCATCCATCCATACCGCTTATCAAGGATGGGACCACTGTGAGTACATAGGCTGTCTCAGGCAGCAGAGGACACAGAACATCATGGACTGGATGTTAGTCCATCACGGCGGTCAAGATTATGGGGGGTCGGCCCCCCCACCAACCAGCTGTAACCTGCTTAAGATGAGTCTGGCATTTTTGCCATTATTAAAAGATGCATCAGTTCCTTTCTGCAATCAATGCCTTTGATTATAGTTTAGGAAGAAATGTTCATCAACAGAACTGGTCCAATGATGTCAGAACTCGAAAATGTTGCAAAAATGCAAAGGAAGTCAACTGTCAGCTTCCCATTCCTTCCCTAGAATAAGATGCTAACTTGAATTTTTGCTTGAGTATGGTATTTGTATACATGGGTATTACTATAGAAGCTGAAAATTAAAACCTGACTAAATGTGATTATGGGAAATTTGCGTTTATGTGTCTGCGTGTGTGTGTACATGCGAGTGTATGCGCCTCCAGTCTGAATGGGCGCAGGCTGGCGTCGAGGAATACATTCAGGAAATGACTAAACCTGATAAACAAAAGCCAGCCACAGTGAATCATTCCGCTGGCTCGTTGCGGTTTGTGTAAAATACCGTAAGCGGCCACACAAATGTGTATGGGGGTGGAACGCGGCTGCAGGCTTTCCCAGGATCGAATATAGCAATGCCACTATCCCGCGGCGAGGGGATCGCCGTGTTGCTTTAAATATGCCTGTCGGAGGTTATGGGAAGCCAGGAGAAGGTGCAGCGAAAGAAAATTGTCAGATGTGGCTTTTTTTAGGAGTGTTATGATTATTCAGCGTGATTTTTTAAAATTACTTGAACAACCGGTCCTTATGCAGAGGGAATGTTTCTGTAAACTAGGTTCCTGTCCCTTGCTTGATGTTAGTCATCTTATTGTTGAGAATGGAAGAAGGAATTACTCACATCCATTAGTCTACATCCCTCAAGGTTTCTCGTAAAAAAAAAACCATATCAACTGGCTGGCTTGAACAATGGGCTAAAAATAAGCCAAAGATTAGGATATTTCAAGATATATGGCTATTGCTATTCATCCTGGGCTGGGGGATTTAACAGGTGGGACATGCGGGAAATAGAAGCATGTGTGCGTGTCTGCATTAGCTTGTGTTAGCGATACGTCCGTTTATAAATACCTTCCTGAGCCAGTCATTTATAAATGACAATAAACCTGAACTATAGCAAGACAATTTGGGAAGGGAAAAAAGTCTAGAATGAGAGAGCTAAGAGGGTCTGGGCAGAATGACAGACAGCCACTAGATAGGGTGGTCTAGTCCATGTAGGGTGTAGGCTGACTGAACTGGAAAATTTTGATCACTTTAATTTGCTATATCCAGCGTGCCTGCCTCTTTTGTCCGGTGCTTTTATCAAGGTCTGTGAGCTGGTATTGATTTTTTTATTTTCTATGTTGGATAAGAAGACAAAGAGTTAGGCAGAGAAGCGAGTGAAGACCTTTCCTCAGATTGCTGCTATTCTCTTGCTTATTGCATCCTGTCGTTTGTGGTTTCAGATGATGTCCAGTGTGTCAGGTCTGCCTCGGGCAATAAACAAAGTGAATAACATCAGGCATGAAGTCAAGAAGCGGGGTTCAATGGAAACGAGTAAAAAAAGCTGCAAATAAGAAAGTATATATGCAGTATAATGCTATACGTTATATGTTATTTTATCTTACAGTACATGATACAAAACATAATGACGGATAATTCATCTTGAAAAAAATGCATTTGTTAAAAACAGTTTAAAAATCCAACTAATATTTTTTTAAGATTGTACTCTTATCATGGACTCAAAATGGTAAATAATATTTATTTAATGTCCTCATTAAAATACAAAAAAAGCATTCATATCACCTGCAAAATCATACACTTCCGAACAAATCAAGGTGCATTACAACAAACCTTCAGTGTATGCGATGCGCAACAGACAGACATCATTTTACAGCAGTGCATCCCTAAACCTTTAATACAATTGTAGCATGTTAATGGCATCCTGAAAAACTGGATTTAGGCTCCCCTCCTAATCATAAGATATCACACTGCAAGACCAAAGTATGTGTGGATATACTGGAAATCAAGCGGTAGTAAGGCAGACACAGAGACAGGAATTTCAGCATTCTGTATTTACAGGTTTCAAAATATCAGGTCACTTTTAACCCCTATTGCTAAATGATGACTGGAAAGACATTGATGATTTTTTGAAAATCACATCTGGATTTAAATGTGAGAAAAAAATGCCATTCTTATGAGTTTCTTTTTCTTTTAACAAATGCAACAGAAAATGCCTTGAATTGCTTAAGCAGAAAAGTATGACTGGAAAAGAAAGCTTTTTGCTTCTGATTAGATTCAAGTTTCATGTTCTAAAGCAAATTATTCTGAGGACTGATTTCTGAGAAGCACTACTACATTTAGCAAGGAAAGTAACATTCTCCATGACTCATCAAATTTATTAATAATTGATTAACAGCTCCATGAATATTTAAGAAGAAAAATATTATTTCATTAGACCTTTCTGATGTCAGATTCTGAATGAAGAATGGCCAAATAAGATTAAACAAAAACATGTAGTTAAGATTTTAAAATATAGTTATATATTTTAAAGTATATTTTAAACAGAGGAACTGCTGTGTATGGGAAAGATGTGGCTGGTAGCTATGCAGGTTTAAAAACAATAGCACTTCATCTACGCGCTTCACCTTGTGACGCATCTCTTCATTTACAGATGATTCAATTTCAGACCCTTCACTTTCAGATACTTCAATTTATGATGATTCACTTTCAGACAGTTCTCTTTCACATGCTTGGACTTCAGATGCTCCATTTTCTGATGCTTCAATTCCTGATGCTTCATTCTCAAATGCGTCTCTTTGACATGATTTTATTTCAGGTGTGTCATTTTCAGGTGGTTTGCTTTCAGATGCTTGTCTTTCACATGCTTCACTGTAAGACTCTTCATTTTCAGAAACTTCACTTTCAGGAGCGTCATGTTTAGAAGCTTCACTTTCAGGTGTTTCAGATGTTTCACTTTCAGACACTTCACTTTCAAGTGTTTCTCTTTCAAATGATTCACTTTCAGGTGTTTCAGGTGTTTCACTTTCAAACGATTCACTTTCAGGTGTTTCTCTTTCAAATGATTCACTTTCAGGTGTTTCACTTTCAGGTGATTCATTTTCAGATGCTTCACTTTCAGGTGCTTTTCTTCGTCTTGATTCAGCACTGTATTGGCCATGTGCTCGTTATGTGAGTTTCCTGTACTTGGAGAATTTCTGTCCTGCAGTTGATCACATACAAAGAGCCTCACACCTCCAGTGCTGGAGGGGGTTTAAATGCCACCCCCAGCTCTGTTTGTGTAGCTTTTTGCACACACTCTGCCCATTTGCACAGGATCCCTCTTAGTGATCCAATTTCCTTCCCCAGTCCAAAGACACATACATAGGATAACTGGCATCTATGTATTTTATAATTAGTTTCTGTGCTCTGTACAACACAGTCAGAACTGTGCTTAAATGTGCTTTCTAAATAATTTTACTTACTTACTATCAATAACTAACCCATAGTGTACGATTGTGTGTGTGAGTGTACCTGCTCTGCAATGGGCTGGCATCCTGTCTTGCCCGGTACCCTTTGCCATCTGGGCTGGGCTCCAGGCCCCTCTTGACTCTGACTGGATGTGCTTTTGGGAAGATTCAGCTTCATTACATGAAGAATGAACTGCTTTCATTCACATTCCTGATATTTTACTTGTGAGAAATTATCTCTGAGAATGCCACAGCTCAGGTATATGTTGAGCACAAACATCTCCTTAAGACGCATTTCAGGGCAAGAGACTGATATGAGATCTCAGTGGGGATCTCAGTTCAAATGCTTCTCTGTCTGCAGAGTTAAAAATGAGATATCTGGTACAAAAGCAAGGCTTTCAGCAGTAACATTGTCCTGTGGAACAGCATTGAGCCATATCACATTAACACTGCTCCGCGCACCTGTCCATTCTCAAGCATGATGTACTCTCCAAGCCAGCACTCTCACATCTGCAAGCAGTAGAGCTTCTCCCGCAGCAAATTATTGAGAATACTTTTCCCTGGCTGACCTATGGGGAAACAGCAGGCTGTGAAGTTAGGCAAGGATGAGGAGGGACATGAAGAGTTTAAGGGTTTGTGGCCCGCGAGACCAGAAGCGTCATTTGCTAGAGTGGGCCGTAAACTCCATGCTTACAGGAAAAGCGGAGGGAAAAAAACGTCTCCTCATTTTTGCTGACAATCAATGTATCATCCTTTGACAGACTATTAGTGGTCTGTTGACCTGTGTAAAAACTGCATTTACGAAGAAAGCAGAAAAGCATTTTGTGTCCGCTTGTTGACAGATCCTCATCCCTGTGAAGATACACAGGAATATTGAATTGAATTGCCGATGGCTGAAATGCTTGTGCTTTCAATAAAAAGCCAAGGGGCAGGTTTTTCTCCTTAAAGAGATGGATCACTTTATATATTTCATCTCTTCAGTTGTAGCTGACATATAGGCGATGTTTATGATTCATGATGTATGTCCAGGTCACATGATCTGTGCCTCGCTACGTATGCCTTGCTGCCATTGGACCCAAGGATTATGTGTGTGTGTATTTCTCAAGCTGTTGCAAGCAGACTCGTGTCATTCCTGATCTTCAATGTCCTTTGAAATCCATGTAATGTGTCGCTAATCTTTTGTGTTTCTATTCTGCCTTTTCTGTTCTCTAGGGAACCCAACGGCCAAAGTGGTACGGAGAGGCGTTGTCATGTTGGTACTGTTGCCAAGTGAATCATGTAATGCAGTACCTCTCAAATGGGAGGATGACAACCATACAGACACAGAAACCTACAGAAACCAAGTGACGTAGGCAAGGTGGAGTAAGCTAAATGCTATTTCTGATTTTGCATTTAATTTGAATTTATTTTGGTGGAAGATTTTATCCAACGTGACATGCATTTTTGACAGTGCGGGTGTCATTAGATCCCATCAGTCAAGGCTATAGCCCCACATATTTTAAGCCTAGCCGTTAATATTTTATCTCCGATGCCAATCTTCCTTCAAAAACAAAAAAGTCAAGCTGCAGGTGAACTTGACTTAGCCCAGCTAGAAACTCCCCTGTTTCAGAAAAAGTTGGGTCAGACAATCCCTGTGGCAACTAGTGGATAAAAGCCTTGCTCAGGGGCCCAATGGTGAAATCACTTTGTTGACGCTTCTGATCAAAGGCCCAGGGTCCTAACATACTGAACAACTTTAGGCCCCCACACAAAATAATCAGGCACACTGGATATAGCAAATTAAAGCGATCAATTTAAATAATCACCCAGAACTTTACTATCTGCTCAAAAGCTGATGACAAAGGGACTCGAACCCGCAACCTTCTGATTTGAAGTCAGATGCCTTAGCCATTAGGCCACGTGGGCAATGGGGCAAAAATATATGGTATGTGTCATATAATAAAATACTGCTTACTCTATATCAGAGTTTCTTAATAAACCCAGTCCACATTTTTGCCCCCTCCCAGCTCCCTGCCAGACAGTCCTCATTTTTGTCCTTCCCAGCTCCCTACCAGGAACTGAGAGGGCGCATCAACGTGGATCGTCTAGGGGTCCCTGAGGATCGGATTGAGAAACACTTATTTATGTCCTAACAAGAAAGAAGTTGAAACATATTTAGGTATATTGAAGTGACTGGATAAAACTCATGGGGTAACTTTCCTCAGAAATAAAATTTCTGTATGACGGTGACAATCCATTTCATTTCACTGCTGGTGTACCTGTGCATTCACGCACGGGACAAACAAAAATCTTAAATCCTGAGTTCTGTATGCGAAGTGATGTACAGATTATGTACATACAGTGTGTTTACAGGACCATAACTCTGTACTGGATATACAGTCAGGGACATGGATGGAAAATACCTTACAAAGAGCAGGGTTGGGATTTAAACCCCTAATGTTCTGCCATGGTCTGGAAGGAAGATGGATGGAAGGAATATGTGTGGTTACTGTCACTCTCTCTGTAAATAGTAAGGTTGTTTTTTTAAGTCTTGCTGTTTACCAAATGAAATTTACCTTTATTCTCACTTCTCTCCTTTTCGGGTTGCATGCAAGTAAATTAATTGCATGCAATTAGTGGCTGCTTTATTGCTTGTGCTGTGGTAATTGCCACATGGAGACTTAAGGTAGTCAATGTAAAGAATTGTTTCCTGATAAAGCCGGCTCAAATTCTAGCCTTAATCTCCCTGCTGAATCCTTGCCTCCTCACTTAAACACCCTGCTAGTGTTTTTAAGGAACCGCAAAAACATAAATGTGCTTAATTTGTCTGGCACTTATTGAAAAAACTCACCTAGGCTACGAAGTGGTCGTGATTGGTCAGTATCCCCAGGTACTGTTCTCCCATGAACACTTGGTCAAAACAATAGCAGAACATTCCCTGCGCTGTCCAAAGAAAGAACAGCCCAGTGCGCTCTCATTGTCCGCGATAAGCGCTCACATGGACGTCCGTGACCCACATCAGTTTTTGTGCGTCTGACAACACACTTAAATGCTGGATGATTGATGATCTGTGCTGGTTATTCTGACGCCTGGACAGACCTTGTTTAAGAGAAATTCACGCATGAGAGTACGCAGCTTGGGTCTGCCCTGAAATTAGCACAGCAGCTGCAATGTCCACATTCGCACCTCACGTATGACTCAGTCGAAATGAATTAATCAAATTCACCTTAGCCACACAAAACCAAGTATCAGGTGTTTATGTGGCCCTCTCAGTGGCTGCTTGGAAAAGTAAATAATTTTTATTTTTTTTTTTCACATCAGCTCACTATAGTAGGAAAAACATGAGATGAATAAGTACCACTATACACCTATTACATTATGAAGTTGCCTTCCGAGTTTGATAAAAAAATATAATCCCTTTGGGTTTCCCTCATTCACTGTGTCACCTGTAAAATAAAGAGGCTTTTGGTCCTGATGTTGTTGATGTTGACCAGGCGGGGATGGAGCGCCCGGCGTTCACACGCACCACGGCACTCCAACAAGCCTCACAATTATCGGGCCGCACTGAGTACCCGGCCCCCCGTGCGGTGCACTAATCAGGCTCTCACGGTGGCACCTGGGGGGATATTTATGCTCTGCGAACTCCTGCACATTGGGACAGCAGTGCCGCTCTCTTCCTGGGGCTGACCGCGGATGTCAGTGGTGTGGAGGAGGCCCTGGTAGATGCAGACACAGCGTTGACTGAGGAAGCCTGTTTTGACAGATCTGTCCACGACCCGTACTGAAAATAGACCTGTACTAAGCTGCCTTTGTTCAGATGACACAGTTTAACATTAAACCTGATCTAAACGATACAGTAAAAAATAGATGGACAGACATACAAAAAGATTTCGAAAGAGCGGATTTTGCGCACTGAGTATGCAGATTGTGGCAGGGTGAGGGCGCTGGCCAGTGCAGAGATGGAGGCCACCAGCTTGGTATTATTAAGACCATGGTCAAAGCAACTTAGCAGACCCACAAAACCATGAAAAATCCAACTCGTCTGGTAAAAAAAATAATTATGCTGCTTCCTTCCTTACTGCTCATTTTTAATACAGTGTAATGTTACCTTCTGCTTTGTGCGCCTGTTACCTTTAGCTTCAGCCTGCTTCTCCACCACTACAGAGAAATGAATTTAATTGATTTAATTTGTTAATTGGACATTGCCCTTTTTGGTAAAGTACTCCCAGCTGCATTATTCAGTGGTTAGGGTTGGGGGGCCTCCAGGCCTCTAGCTATAAATAAATTTTGGTGGGGGTCCAGCGGTTTCTCAGTCGATTTTGCTGTGCAGGGGGGAGGATCTCCATCAACTTGGGGGGATCCCTCTGGGTAAACTGCAGACTGGGGGGGAGTTCCCATTGGTACATAAAAAAATATATTAAAAATGGTCCATGCACTGCCCTAACCCTAACCCTAACACTGCACATTGCTGAGGTGTGTGACCCTAACACTGCATATTGCTGAGGCGTGTGACCCTAACACTGCACATTGCTGAGGTGTGTGACCCTAACACTGCATATTGCTGAGGCGTGTGACCCTAACACTACATATTGCTGAGGCGTGTGACCCTAACACTGCATATTGCTGAGGCGTGTGACCCTAACACTGCACATTGCTGAGGTGTGTGACCCTAACACTGCATATTGCTGAGGCGTGTGACCCTAACACTGCATATTGCTGAGGCGTGTGACCCTAACACTGCATATTGCAGCAAGGAGTCACCTTGGCATATAGCCACGTAGTAAAATTATGGGTTTGAACCTCCTACTGGCCTGGGTTGGGATTAGGGTTATCCCGCGCCACACCATGCAGTGATCCTCTATCTAGTGTGTTACTTTCAACAGTTAAATTCACCATCTTTATATATATAAACTGAAAAGATAAAACCACCACTGCCAATCCAACCACTGCTACTGATAAACACTGATCTTTATCTAATATGGCTTGCTGAACATCAGCTGCGTAACAGTGAGGGACAGGCCATATGAATTTAAGATTTAGCCTCTACAATGCAGAATCACTCACATAATGGTGGGGTAGCTATTCTCTGCTTACAGCTCATGTCATCTTACTGACTTTTATCTTGCAAACTTGCTTCATTAAGAAATTAAGTTTTGCCCCCCAATGGTGACTACGAGTGTTCACCATGAGAATGACCAGCAGAAGTGTGCCTCACACAGATGAGGGGATGCCCTCCTTCGAGGAGCCTTACCCGGCTTTATGCTAATCCTCTCCTTGTGATGGTGCGTGTTCCTCATCCGCCGCGCAGCAATTTGTCACAGCATGAAGACTTGCCTACAACATCTGGTGCCTCTGTTCACCACGTGTAATGTCAAAAACTCCTGCAGCACATTCCAGCACTTATTCATCTTGCGTTACTCCTACTGATGGTGAGTGGTAATCATTCACAATCACCCCAGCCTGAGAGAGGACCGGCGCGGTCTGACTAGGCTGACGCTTGGAGACACAGGGGCAGTTTGACCGACTTTCTTCAAAAATGTTGGGATGTTGTTTTGATACTGCCATACCTCCTTATGAAATCACTTAATCATTTTCCGCTGGCAACACATTTTTGAATAGAACCGTGTCTTCTTTATCTCAGTGGGGATATCCATTAAACCAAAGTATGAGGACAATAATTATAATTTGCAGATAATCCACTTAGAGCTTCATATCAAGCTGAGAAAATGAGCTGTAATTATGTACTAAAATGACACGAGGACCAGGGTCACAGTGGTAGGCCATTATAATAGTCCCTACCTAATGTCTCCAGCAGGTGATTCAGTCATGCTTCTTGTGATTCAAAGCATCTACAGTGAATCGCAGCTGGTGTAGTTAGAGTCAGAGGGCAAGAACTCAGGGCTTGTGTGCTTAGCCATTAAGACCTGCATGAGATATTCATCTCATGCGCAAAGTCATAAATAAGATGACCAGTGAACCAGGTACTGCACAGAAACACACGAAAATTTGTAAAGTCCAAATGTTCATCGCAATACATTTGGTCCTAACATTAACCAATGACCTCTGAAATACTTCAACAGAGACAGAAGATGGTAAATCAGCAGAGGTCCTGACAGTCAATATATAAAATGACACCTCTAGGCTTGAATGCACTCTTTTAATCAACTTACCAGTGAAACATCGACAAATATTGTAATAGCTGCTGCTTCTGATTGGTGCCACCATGGTGGTGAATTTGGACTCGACATAATAAAAGTCTTCAGGTTCATTAGCCTGGGATGGGACAGGGTCGGCTTCCACTGAACACTTAGCTGACATGAGGAATTTAATCTGATATCTCCAGTGAAGGCAGTTATCAGTATATGCGAAGCTGTGACAGTCACTTTGGTGACAGGCATCTCTGAAACAAATACAGAGACACAAACGGGGCTATAGCTAATTATCCCTTAATTGTTCATAAAATACAATAATAAGCTTGTATAATTAGCTATGATTAACTAACTATGAATTCAGTTATGAATTGATACAATCAGGGGTGCTGTAAAGGGGGGGTGCAGTTAGGATGATTCCAAGAGCCCCTGAGTGACAGGGATATTTGGGGTATAATATGATTGGCCTAAATTGGGGGCCCAGTATGATATGCTTTCATGGGACCCAAAATCACTAACGACACCTCAGGATACGATAGATATAGTGATTTTCAATATAAAACAAAGCATTCTATACTCGACATTACAGTTTCAATTACCGCCTTTGTCAGACTGATTTTCATGTTAAAAACAGCAACAGCTTTGATTTTTTACTCCGACAAAGAGTTTCAAGAAAACTCTTTTGAATATGATTCACGCTCACAGGAATGTATTTGTATAGTTCTTATTGAAAAAAATCAATCAATTTATTTTAAAGCACTTTCAGGCACTTTGTGCTCATGTGAGCACGCTTCGCTAAGATGATCTCCATACCAGATGCAATGCCCTTTAAAATGTACACTTAAGGTGTTGTTTACCACCAAGTCTTTTTGTTTGTTTCTATGTTGCAGTAAATACCATTTTATAGCCAAGAAATCTGCAGGATGTATTTAACACGGCTGTATAGTAGATTGTGCTCATTTTCTGAATAAGCCAAGGCTACACTTACAGTGGTATTTTCTGGCGCTTTAAATAGTATATATGCCAGACAACAGTCTATTCAGAGAAGCTCTTGAAAACTCTCAAAACAGATGGGAACAGATGGAAGCTGACACAACACACTCCTCACTCATTTTAAGTGAAATAAACAAACCGTTTAGTATAATTTATGTGTAAGAAAAAAGCCAGCAAACCATTATTCTGATAATAGAATGTTAAGACAATGCGTCTCTCAGAAATCGAGAGGAATTTACGATAAAGGTTATATGGTTTATGAGAGGTAAGGAGCATAGTTTATGAATTCAGATCAAAAATATAGTAACATAGTAATAAAACCGGGTGAATTAAAGAACATTAACTGATTTCCTCCTAGCTCAGTGTTGGTAGGTATGTTCCCAGGAAGATCAAACACACACACACACACACACACAGATCTGTAATTATATCTTTGTGGGGACTCTCCATTCATTTCCATGGAGAATACTCTAATCCCGACATGTCGACCCCCCCCCCTTGAAAGGGGCTGTGAGCGAGATCTCATAGTAACTTGCAGTCAAACATGTTGTGATAACGAAGCATTTTATGGCTGGCACATGTGTCACAACCGTACTAGTCTTAAACCCAGGTGGGCGGCTAACCGTCGCAGACATAGCTAACCGTCGCAGGCATGGCTAACCGTCGCAGGCATAGCTAACCGTCGCAGGCATGTCTAACCGTCGCAGACATGGCTAACCGTCGCAGGCATGGCTAACTATCACAGGTATTTTTCACAAGAGCAACATTTTATTTTATTTTTCTATAATATGTCCAAAATTGTACATTTTCTGAAATAAAATCACAGTTGCTTTATATATAATTCAATAAAGAACAACAACAACAACAAAAACTTTAACTTGCCCTTTATTCCTTTTGAAAAAAAAAATTGCATATATCAGCAGGTCCTTGAATCTGTCATGGAAGCCCAGGCCTACAGGTTGTACATTCAGAGGCTGAATCGCCACATTAAACAGCAAGATTATGCAACAAGCGCGAGTTGGAGAAAAGCATGATTTCAGAATTAGTAAAGAAGAAGAGAAGAGGAAAGAAGAATAGGAATGCTTTGTGTGTTTTTAAGCAAATCAATATATTAAAGAAACTAAATAAGCAAATGAAAAACTACATAAAAGGGTTTGGGGTGTTTATGGGTCCATAAAAACGATAGGAGCCGTCGGAGAGTAAAGTAAAAACAATGATGTAAAGTAAAAACATATATAGGTATCAGCCCAAAAACACCAGTATTCCTCCCTGCGCCCTCGTTTTGGGACTCACATGCTTGCAAAGCAGACCCCATGTCCTGACATCATCACACCTTCGCCATCATTTTACACAGATGTTGTTGGGAGGAGCTCGCCATCTTGGGGACTATGCCACTGGAAGGCTTAAGGTGAGTTGCTACGTCACATTGCATTGCATTCTCCTGATGCAACTGAAATACTTTACATTTTTTTGCTGTTTACCAGTAGTTGTGTCTGTGGATGATGAGACAAGGTGACCTCAGAGATGCGATGTGTCAAAGGTTTTTAACTGCCACCGAAACTGGGGTTGCCTTTTATTTTACCGCCATGACACCATGACGACCTTTTCTTGGTATGAGCTAGTTTTAATTTTAAGCAGCTACTTTTACTGATGTCCTTTGACTTTGGGTGTTTCTCAATACTGAGAACATAATGATCGTAGTTAGACGTTTTTGCTAACTTGTCTCCAAAGAACGAACTTGAGGTGCAATGAATCATGGGATTGGTCTCGTTCATCGAGGACACAACCTTGAAATTTGGGGCGAGGCAAGAACAGCACCAGAGGGATCACCATCCTCCCTACTTCTGTTCTGGTCAAGCATGTATGTTGATGAACATCCATTGTTTTTCCTGCAACCATGTTATGCTGTGCTGCCTGGGGTAATGGGGTAACTTTATGCAAAATTCATGCTTTAGTTCGCTCTTAGAATGTGGTTCCATAGTGTAGTGGTCGTCATGTCCGCTTTACACGCAGGAGGTCCTGGGTTCGAGCCCCAGCGGAACCGCTCGACGTTCTGTTTACCTCACCTTGCATGTGACTTTGGACAAAATGCTAAATAAAAATAAACGTGATGGACAGTGACAGCCTCATTCAATGGGCCAGCCTCCCCCTAAGTGGCCCACACAGATTTTAATTAATATGCATTTCTGGTTATTTTTAAGCACTCATAACCTGCATAATTGCAGCTTTCTAGAAGTTTTTTGGAGAAGCAGTAGCACCTAAACTTGTTCATTATTCAGCGTCCGAGGCATGTTACTGAGGAGCATGTAATGGAAAAACCTGCTTATATTCTAGTTCATGAGAGATAATTACAGTGGACTGCCCATGGTAAATGTAATATACATTTTTAAAAATGTAGGCTTGTGTGCTACTCAGCGAAATGGACCACAGGAGGACTGTGACACTTCTGATGTGTAAGCAGGCTGAGCAGGAAATGAATGTGGTTGAAAGATCAGAAGAAGTGTGGGTTTGCCTGCATTTACAACAGCGGCAACATAGACCTCCATCCATGCTGGTCTATGTTCAAAAATGTATCCAACCATCCATCCATCTCTGAACTATTTATCTAGCAGCAGATGGCACAACATAAACAGATATATACCCCAGAAAGGATGCCAGTGCAAAAAAAAATATATAAGATATATTAAAAATCATATATACATATGTAATACACACCTAGTATGTGTGATAGCACGCGTGTCTGATCATATAGATATATTCAAAAATATACGTAATACACACCTTTTATGCATGTCAGAATTACACCTCTGACCATATATATGCTATATTTGTGTCTATAAGTAAAACATGTAACAGGCACGTATGTCTTAAAAATATCTTCCATTGAATGTCGTATCCATATGCTGTGTATGTTAATGTGGATAACAGACTCTGACACATTCTTTTTTTGGCGTATGATATAATATTTTTTATTCTGCACCGTGGTGACACATTGTAGTATGGAGTATACATACAAAGTAAACTGTCACTGAATTCCTAACTGCTTGCAGTCCAGGCCACACTTAGTCACTTGTCTTTTCCCGTATGGCCTGCGTGCCGCTTGTACGTTTCCCAGCAGGGCCCGGCAAATGAGTGGCGAGGAGGGGCCGCACTCCATACGTCTTACATGTGAAGACATGGCCGATTCAAACCTTCTGATTAAACAGCACCGTGTTTCGAAGGAGATAAAGTGAGTATGACATGATGAAATGTCGAGATGAGGACGGCGGGTGCTGCCCCTTCGCGGCCCCCTTGTTCAACCTTTTAAAGGCACGACACAGAGCACGGTTGTCATGGGAATGGCTGATTCATAAGCAGCATTAATCAAAGGGGGGTGTTTTTAGGACACTTTGTTTTGTAAATAAAGACAGGCACCCCTCTTTGTTACACCTAAAACACTGGCATATTGATATCGGGATTCAAACTCATAAAGATAACACTTTATGCATCCAGCAAGTGTTGCTTAGCAGTTTGTTTATTAATTAATTTATTTTCATTTTGGCACCTTCATTTGTCTCCAGAAACAATGATTTCACAGTAGCCGTGTCTGTTTGTGGCGCTGAAAGCAGGACGGAGAATGTAGTGACAATTAGCCACTATTGTGCTATTATGTATAGCCTTACAAGTGTGCATTTATCAGCCCACACGTAACAGAAAATATATAATAATCTCTTGGCATATTTCCAGTTAAATTCATACGCTATACCTGAATACTGTGGAATTGTTCAGATTCAAAAATGAGAAACAGAAATTTGTATCGTGAACAGGATGAAAGCTAAGATTCAGTTTGGGGCCTGTCACTGAGGGAGCTTCCCACAGAATTACAGAAAAACATTCACCTATAATCTTGTGTAGGTAGAAAGGCAACAAGAAACAACTCTAGCCTTTAATATAGGTTTTATAATAATTACTATCTCATTTTGTTACATTTATTTGTTGTTTTAGGACTTTTCTCTTTTATCTCAGAAAATGACGTCAAAACTTAATTAAAATCAATTTAAACTGAAATACATGAGCACATGCATATAATCCTTAATCTGGATGCACTGCAATATTGTAAAAACAGGCGGATGGTTTCTGTGGTTAAAATCCATTACATAAATAACTTCTCTGTTCACGTTTAGCTATTGTTAACACAGGCGAAACCTTTTAATGTTTTAATTGTTTATTCACGTATTTTTTGTGCATGAGCATAAACAGGTGAGTCTCAAGCTAATTTTTATAATTTTTTAAATTATTATATTGCCACATTTTATTGATAGTAAAAATGAATAATAGTAAATGGATCTTTTGGTAAACAGCCTTATGATAGCGTTAAGAGTAAATGCAAACACATGATCAATCTAGCATCAGTGTGCTGCAGTTTCAACTTGGTGAACAAGCCGTTATAGTGGACTTATGGGAATTGGAGTGCACTGTGACAAAGGCCTTACTCGTGAGCAAGGCACTGAATTAGGGTGACCACCTAGTCTGTGTCAGGAGGGACAGTATGAGCTACAACAGGGTTTCTAAACTACCATTTCCACAATTTCAATTGAAAGGACTCGGATTTCACTTAAGCACAGAGTTCTTGCTGTGTGCTGACTGGTCAGTCTCCTGTAATCATACATGTGTCACTAATGTTAATGTGAAACAGTACAAGACGAACCAAACAATTTTGCCGTTTCAGTTTTTAAGTAGTTTGTAAAACCTGGAGTAGCTCACAGTGTCCCTCCTCACATGGATTAGGTGGCCACCCTACACCGAATGCACCAAAAATCCCACTTAGAGATCCTCTCTAATGACAGGTGGAGGTCTGGAACACAATTCACAAGAGGTGAATTAAAGGGTATATATATACTGTAGTCAAAAGAACAATTCCTAGTAGCAGAACCATTAGCAGGCAGGAATCACACAGTACATCCCAGTAGACCAACCTTTGCTGGGGGCCACACTTTGCCCACAGACCTCCTGCCTTATTAATTACTGCCAGAAAAACAGAGTTTTGCATTTCCTGTAGTCTAGACGCAACGACAAAATTTGGCACGATGAAAGAAGCCAGTAGTCTCTGAACGCTGACTAGCACGTTTCAGAAAAACCTCATTACCGCAGGAAAGAGGGATAAGTAAAGTGTGTGCTGTGTGAAGTGTTTCTCGGCTTCTCTAAACATCTCCAAATGTTCCCTTTGCTTCTCTGTCATTCAAGCTGCCTGTTCCGCTGTGATATATGAGGAAAGGGGTCATATCTTCTGTCTCAGTTGGTGCTGTAACTTAGTTAAGTTAATTAACTTGCATATTTTAGGCATGTCCCGCTTAAAATAGGTAAGATACCATACATCCTAATGTCAGGAAATCAGGATTGTCATGGGCACTCTCTGCCTCTTTTTCTCATTGTGTGTGTGTGTGTGTGTTGGGGGCGTGTCCTGCTCTATGTTAAAAAGAGTTTTGCATGCGAAGGGGGTGGGAACTTGGATGTGCATACTTTGGAGTAGTAATGGAAGTAAACTGGTTGAAATGAATGCAAAGTTAAGCAAAAATAGACGTCAGCAGTGTTTAACAGAAACTGCGAGCAGCAAACGATAGGGTGCTCTTCCAAAACAAAAGCAAAAATGAAACCGAAGCAGGCAGTTGTATAGTCCTTGTACAAGATCTGGACATGCTGTAAAAATATTGGTAATATTAATTCTTATACCAACCATTATAATGCATTATGAAGGTATCTATAGTGCATTATAGATGAGAGCTTCATAAAGCATTCATAATGCATAATACACATGGCTATAATGTGTTGCACCTTTTTAAAAATAGTTATAGCCATGTTTATAATGCTTTATGAATGCATTATAATGCATTATGAAGGTATCTATAATGCATTGTGATGACTCCTTTAAGTAAAGTGTTACCAAAATATTTACTTAATACTAAGAAAAAAAAACTAAACATAAAAGTTGCTTTAACAGGCTGGTGACACCGCTGCTCTTTCTCACCATGTCACCTTGAATGTACCCATTTTGATGCGGCTCCTTTTCTCCTCGGCTTTGACGTTTGCCCAGGCGCTGCACTCAGCTACAAGAAGATGAATCAGGGAACAAAGGAGCCAAACAGAAACTCTTATTGATTTAATCACATAATCAGCAGCAAACACTCCAGGCTAAGATAGCAAATCCATAACAGCTTTCCCCCATAACCAGCCAAACAAATTTAGCAACAAACCGCTGCACGCACTTAGCAAACAAGGAGGCCGCAGGTCACCTTGAATCGCGGGCAAAATATTGACATACCTAACACTTAAATATGCTCTTTTATTTTGGTAAAGTGTTATCAATCAGCGATAAGAGTCAAACGTTGGTGAAACATAACTCCGTGGGCTGGGTGATTACAGGGGCCGTTCCCTGTCATATCCTGGACACTATCTATCAGAAGGAGTCACGCATGTAATCAATTGCGCCAAAGGCCACTGCACTGCGGCCTATTCGGCCCGGCAATAAGGGATGCGACGGCCATCCTGCGATCTTCAGCCGCTTATCTAATGGGAGCAGCGGCAGAAACGGGATCAATGGCCTGTGTCTGTAGTCACCCTGATGTCACGAATTGTACCCGAGCCTTAAAATTACACCACAGCGCTACGCGGTAGCCATGTTATTTATGGATGCTGATGCTCTTGTCCTGATGTGACGGGATTGTTTCTGTGGAAAATGAAAGGTGTTTCCGCCTCGCCCCAGGCTTTATTTAATGTTCCAGGGGTGGGAAGCCCCCTGGGGTGGGATGCCAGTCCATCACATACATACATAATGATTAATTCCTTCATTGAATTAAATCGTATTTGAAACGTTAACATACTAAACATGACATTGCTTTGCATCATCAGCTAATGCTAAAGACAGTAACGCGAACAGCAACGGGGATGTGGAATAACAGTACTGTATACTTTGCTGACTTCATCTTTAGGTTTCATTTAAAGTGCCTAAGTAAATGTGAGAAGGTCCCAGAAATATGAGAGGGGCTTCTAAAAAATAAGCCCCCCGCCCCCATAAATGGTCTTCAGTGTTATCATTTAAATAACTTACACACAACATATCACCTCAGACAGTGGGTGTTTATCAATACCATGAACGCAAAGAATGTACTTGCATTTTTGGCAAGAGCGGTCTTGCTAACCTGCCTCCAAAGAACAAACTTGGGACACAATGAATAATGGGATTGTTCTCGGCAGCAAGAGATGCATGCTTGATAATCGGGGCTGGGTCAGAACGACGTCCAGAGATTTTTTTTACCATCGTTCGTACTTCTGTCCTTGAGAATTGGGACTATATTGCGGCAATGGAAAATGATGCCAAACAGGTACACGGGAACAGTGAAGAGCTCGGCTCTCTGGGACGTTGAGTGGCTGCAGCTTACATGTTAAGAAGAAAAACTGTGCTCTTCATGTGACAAGCATTTCACTGGTAATATAAAGCACGTTCCTCTTTTGGGGAACTGCAAACGACTCACCCAGACCTTGCTGTCTTATCTGAAGGCCTAGCCCCTCTCTCTGGAGTGGTTGGTCCTACACAACCTAACACAGTGGTCAGAAATCTTGGTCTTCTAGTTGATTCAGAATTATGTTTCCATGCTCACACAAGAAGCATTACTAGAACTGCGTTTTATCACCTACGGAACATAGCCAAGCTTCGGAAGATGGTCTCCATTTCAAGACGCAGAAAAAGTAATACATGCCTTTATAACTTCCAGACTGGAGTACTGTAATGCCCTCCTTTCTGGTTGCCCAACTAGATCCTTATATAAACTTCAGCTGGTACAGAATGCAGCAGCCAGAGTTCTCACAAACACTAAAAAATTTGATCAC
>JAODKC010000049.1:6607815-6628584 GCA_026777985.1 Mormyrops attenuatus | reverse complement strand
ATATACGCATAAAATTAATAGTATATGCTTTATTTATCTGGTACATACTAATCGAAATGGAGAAGATTACATTGTTGCTGATCAGGCTGCCATGAACCCCTGTCACTTTTTGATCGGCTGGGATTGTACAAAGGGCCAGTGGCAGGGAGCTAAAATGATTCAGCAGCCGGTGGCGTGATTGAATGATCTAATTTGGACTCTTGGTTAGACAGCAGACCGTGCTCTATGAAGATTGATACAGAGGTGCTGGGCTCGCTTTGCTGGCTCATCGCGCCAATTGATATTATACCCCGGCAGAGGATGAAGACAGAGTAACTGTTATCATACTCAATACGAGAGCCTGTCGGGAAAAGAAAATCACCCTGTGTCGCTGATTATGGCTGCGCTTCACAGCTGCCATGTGAATTTATTCCAAAGATGCCGCGATGTTCTCTGTACAGAAAACAAACACCGGAAAAGCCCTTATATACAGAACAAAGTTAATAAAAATCACAGTCCACTGCCAAAGGATAGGATAGGATAGATTTATCTTATACGCTGGCGCCCTTTTAAATTTTATATCCTCCTCACTAAGAACATGTTTGACTTGAATGACAGTTCGTTGTTTTTCATTTCAGGAAGAGAAACGTTCCTAGGACTCTGAAAGGTAGCTTGCGGGATCTTTTTGTGAATTAACAAAGGTGTCATATGTTAAAATGTGAGGTCACTCTTAGATGTGAATGCCATCACAATTCTATACGGCAGAAACTCTATGGATGGATGGATGGATGGATGGATGGACGGATGACCAGAGATAATTCCATATATATTCTAGGAATTATGCATTATATATAAAGGTCAAACATTTAATGACATGCAGTACATATTGCATGATGATATCTTACTTATCAGTAAATAATTAAAATAATTAAATGCCCCATTTATTATTAAGGATCTGAGTTTACTTCTAGGATTTCTATGTATTATGTTTCTATTTGCAATAAAAAATAACAATTAAGCGGAAGTTTTTAATCTGTTAGACATATACATAGCTATGTAAAGATATTATATTTGAAATCTGAAGTTATCTGTACATTAGCAAATTTGACTTTTTTTACATTAAACTCTATGGAATTATTTTAAGGTGCCAATAGATAAAACGATTAAAAATGGCATCCATCCATCCATTCATCTATCCATCCATCCATCCATCTTTTCCCTATTACAGATACAGGTCAAGGACATGGTTGCAGTGACACCCTAGGCTGTGTGCCAGTGACAACGAGCCCCAAGTCTTGGAATTGCAGGGACGTTACGTGTTCAAATATATTTCAGTCTTACATCTTTATTGATTAAAACCAGTGGCCGAATCTATGGTGAATTCTGACGGACATTGTAATGTGATCAATATGCAAATTTTTACTACAGATGTGGTATTTAAACGTGGAACCTACATAGATTTTTTTTCCTTAATAAAAACATTTTGCTATTGACAAAGACAATTCCATACATTAGTCCAAATATGGACAGGTTGACAATCCCTGATAAAAACAAAGCGGCAAGAAAATAAGAACGTATGAAACGTGAAACGCACCCCACGCACTTTCTCTGTGGATTAAAAAACATTAAAAAACATAGATGCATTTGTTGCGGCCATTTGGTTCCGAAGCCCCCAGATTCCGTTATGTGATCAGGGGCCGTATTTCACAGGGATCGGCATAGTCAGAACTGGCGCAGGACAGACACATAACTCATCTCAGATCTGACACCCACTTCATTTACATGGTCCTGGTGCACCACTCAGCTTATTAATAGAAAAATACCGTGTTTGCCGACTGAGACTACGCCCCCCCTCCCCCCACCTTTATTTTATTAACAGGGATAGTTCATATAAACTCCACAGCAGCCTGTTGACTGCCTGCCAGCCGTGTTGTCATTTATCATCATAATGCCGCATGCGTCAATCTCTTAAGTCCTTTGAATAAGAAGTCTTCAGGAAAATTACTTTGCACATAAAAGGGGGTCTCATATGCAAGGTCTCACTCCCCCCCCCCCCCGCCTATCTGACTTTCATCTGTGAAATAAAGTGAGAGCTACTCAATGTACCAAAAACGATTTGTACAGCCGTTATTATGCCAAGTGAAATTGTGCCCTTATCTAACGGTACGTAATATGCTTTCATGCTGTGCTGCGATAACTTCATTTTACAGCCGAGGGAATCCGCCTTTCCCGGCTGAGTTCGAAAGGGACCGCTTTGGTCTCTGCGGCCCGCGGAGAGTTTATGCATAGATGCATCTTTAGCATTAGCTACTTTATTGAAATAGTTACTTCAAAGGAAGAGTAGTGGAATACCAAAGCTTTGTCATTTTTGTTATGGGTTGTATGCATTTTAAAAATATTCAAATAGCACCTCTCACAGCAGGGCAGTAATTCACTACTCATTGTTAATTTTTTTATTAACTGTAATTGGAGTTAGTGTGCGTGAGTTTTTGCAGGATTGTCTTTCCGCTTATGAAATGCATCCTGTATTGACTCAAGCGTTTCTGCTAAAATTAGTCCTCTCATCAAGCCTTAATGACTAGTGATTTTTTTTGTAATAAGCGACAGTGGGTGTGAGTATTATAGCAGGACAAAACGCTGTAGGATTAAAATAACAAAAGTGACGTGTGCTGTTCAAATTATTAATACCATACTATGTGAAATGCAGCGATAAATTGTTAAAGCAATTTTAGACACAAAATGAGCTATTGTGTCACAGGCAAATGAAATGTAACAGGCAAACTATGCTTACTGTTTGTGTCACGTACTGTGGTATGTCAGATTGTTTGCAGTTAGTAAATAAAAATTAGAAATGTAATCGTTATGACTAATGTTTAAAGTAGTTGTTAAATTGAAACATTGAGTGACCATGCCGAGCATATAGTTTCTCCAATTAATTTCAAATGCATATATTATACATAGAGTAATCTTTCAAAAAAATACATGACGGCAAGTTTCATTGTTTAATAGGACACCAATTCCAAGTTCAATTTACTTGCAAAAAATCATACATTTATAAAATGAAGTCTACTAGGAAGCTACATTAATCATGCGATGATGCAATATAACAAAAAATTTGCATGCATCTTTGAAACAAACCCAAAATTCATTTTCTTTAAACTAACAGACTTCATACTGTCACAGATGGGTCACTCTCGGACAGTTTGTCACACATAAAAGCCCAGTAATGTTATCTTTCCGGTGTGTTCATTTAACACAGTCCACAGGAATACGTGTGTATGGTTATACGCCGTTTTCTGTGAGCGCTAACAGACTGTGCGGCTGCATGGAGAGAGAGCCGCCTCGCACACTGGGATCCAGCTGGGTAATAATTAGTGTGAAATTGTGTTACGGACAGCTGAAAAGCAGCACCGCGAATGAAGGCCGTCCAGAGCACAGGGCCCTGTTTTATACCCCGTCAGTTTTTTGTCTCCTTTTATTTCTCGGAGACTCTGCTATGGATTTGTTGTCAGACGGGTCCTGGAGATCCGGCTGCCACTCTGGTCAGAAAATGAATTTTTCACTCCGTACTTGATTGACTCCATTTGTGGGATGTAACTCTATTACAAAACGCCACTAGCCCCCACCCCCCAACCCTGGCCAGTTCACTAAGGTTTGGCGGTCACAAGCACCGGCAGAAGAAAGGGGGGGGGGGGGGGGTGAGAAAAAGGGAAGATGTCGCTGGGGGGGATCTGTGGATGGATAGTAAAAGTGGGTGTCTGTCACAGGCTAATGTCACATTAAATCCATGCAAGACACAGACGGTTGGGGACCTGGGACGGTAAAGGCAAATTCATTTGGTGAGTCCGTACACAGTCACTACACTGTCAGAAAAAATGGTGCAGCTCCTATACAGGTACAAACAACATTCATGTACCCCCAATGGTACAAAAAATGTTCATCGGAGTCCATTTGTGTACCTTAAAAGGTACAATTACCTGCAGCTAGGGTACAGTTGGCAGACCTTTGAGGGTTCAGCCTCACTGACAGGTAATTGTACCCTCAAAGGTATCAATCAAGTTATCAAAAAGAGGTCATACCAAAGGTACAAACTGGCACTTTTTTCTGACAGTGTATATCATATCATCAGAAATTATAGTAATTTTAGCAGAAACAGTCCCCTTGAGAGCCTTTTCAAAAGCAGCGGAGTCCCCCCCCAAAACATCACAAGGGAGTATACTGTACTCATTTGACGGGCTATGGCCTTTGGTCACAGCAGAGATCCCACAGATTGAGGAGATTAACAGAGAAAGATAACTGGATGGTAAATGCTGTTTACCAGACGCCGTGCTCAGGAGGTTTAAGTGCAGATTTTATGTCGGGCAAGTTACCAGAGCACAGGTGGGCAGACTGTAACTTGGTATGTTTCATGTTAGGGAGGACTCACAGAATACGGAAATGAGCATAAAGAGGAGCATGACGACGGACTTCCTGGAGGGGGCGGCGTGGCGCACATCAAAGGAGACACCCCACCGCAGCCACGTCGGACGAGCCAGCGGCACTTACAGACGGCTTCATTGCCGCGGCGTTGGCGTGGATATGACTTACAAATCACCCACTCAGTTGTACTTCTTTAATATGGAAAGAGGGCGTCCTGAATGGAGGAGGAAGCAGAGTGCGGGAAGGGGTGGGGGCCACTTGTGATGTGTAAATCGGGCCCAGTGAATGGTGACCATTTACTCTGGCTGTCAACAACCTGCTGCTTGTTTGTGACGCCGCCTCACAGATGCAGACTGCCCCGCTGGACCCCATCCATGCGAAGCAGTGGCCCCAGCCAACAGCCTGGGCACTTCTCAGGAGGGATCCAACACTCGCGTTACGGGGGCGTTCATACCACAGTACGGAAAAAGCTCCCATATCAGGCGTTCAACTTCCGACACGATCCTGAAATATCAATATAAAAATTGTACATTCACAATAATAGGTGAAACATTAATCCATAAAATTTTACACTAACCAAAATAACAAAAAACATTGTGTATTACATACAGCACTTTGGCATGCTTTACTAGTCTTTTGTACAGTAAGTGTAAGTGTGCTGCACTTCTATTCTGTTGTGAGTGGATTTGTAAATTTGTAAATATTTTCTTAACTTGCAGCAATTTGACACTTACAGGCCACCGTAGTTTCAGCTTCTTGGGCTGTTTACTGAATCAGAATCAGAATTACTTTAATTACTTAATCCCCGTGGGGAAATTCTCTCACATTACAAAACAAACTCTTGATGAAAATAAAAGATTATGTACCAATGATAGAAGAGATTTAGATAGAACTACAGAACAATAAATCCGGAGCCTATCCCAACAGCTACGGGTGAAAGGCAGGGAACAACCCAGGCTGGGGCACCAACCTATCGCAAACAATTTGTTGCACTTTGCCAAATGTAAAATAACAGCACAATAATCATTAATGTGTGCGTATTTAAGGATTAAAGTAAGAGTAGAAAATGTGTTACAGTTTAGTGTCTTTCCCAAAGTACCACAGAGCAAACTGGGAAATTCCACTATCCAACTGTGCCTTGGGCCCAATATTGCCTGATGACACAACTTTTATAGTATTTCAAACACATGACAAGTTGTGTAGAGCGCTGATGACGGACAACTGAATGTTTTTAGGCTTTAACGTCCACATTTTTTTTCTTTGCCCATCAAGCATTTTATTCCTGCTCCCAGCAAACACTTTTTAATGTTTCAAGTCAAAACTCCAAGCCAGATTATTCAGCATTATGGGATGGCGGGTTTCTGTCGTTGGGCTTTCGGTCACGCAGGTGTCAGCCGGACGTGAAGCCATCCCTTGCTGGAGCTGCTGTGTAGAAGAGTGTTGGGACTTACTTCCACTGCCCAGTCTCAACCTGACAATGCTCACGCTTGACCTTTTGACCCCTGATGGAGGAACAAAACACCAGCAATGGATTCCTATTATGGGGCCAAGGGGCATAAAATGTCAGATAAATATCCACTGGGGGGTAAGGAGGGGGAGCTGGGCTGGAGCTGTCATCTGAAACTGTGTTCTATCCTATCTATTTCACACCGTGCTGTCGGATTTAAAGACAGGGGGCATCTTAGTTGACCTGTTCTGGTGTGAGGACACTTAAAGTATCATCCCACCCTCTCTGGCCCTAACCTTGAACTTTGACCACAGGGTATGATACCAAGTTAATTGAAAGTGGCCAGATGGTCTGGTCAGTGGTGGAGGAGAAAGACATGGTCCTATTATTTAGGTGAAAGACGTCACGTTAGCATACTGAATAATGCAAGAGACACCCACAAAAAGATTTTATTTCTGATATTAACATGGCTCTTATTGTGTGAAATGCGGCACACTGGCATTTAAATAATGAAATATATACACATATTCATACAATGCTGACAGTCTTGGGATACTTGCTTAATTCAGTAAAAATATTGCAATATTTTAAATCATTACTTTATTCATTTGTTTTTCAGTGTGTGTGTGTGTGTGTGTGTGTGTGTGTGTGTGTGGTCCAGGTATACGTCACATTGTGGGGACCATATGTCCCCACAATGTGATAAAAACCTGTTATTTTGACGTTGTAGGGACCATTTTTACGGTCCTCACATAGGGAAATTCAATTTTATAAAAATCTGTGATCGCAATCAAAAAATTAAAAATATGTATTGTATTTTGTTTGGCTACTTATGGTAAGGTTAGGGCTGGGTGGGGGATAAGGTTGTCATTGCTGGGATTAGGGTTTTGCCCATAGAAATAAATGGAAGGTCCCCACAAAGATATGAGTACAGGTCTGTGTGTATGTGTGTGTGTGTGTCTGTGTGTATGTGTATCACATCAGGAACAACCAGTACTTTTAAGTCAAACATTCATTTTAAGTAGTAATAAATTGAAACCCAAATTATAGTTGTACAAGAGCAGTTCAGAGTTAAAAAGTTCATTGACAAGCTGTCTCATTGGGTGCTTTTGCAATAACATAAAACATCAAACGCTTGTGTTTAGTATCCCTTTGGGAGCCAATGACTACAATCGCAATTATTAGCGAAATGGCAAGAACAGAACTGAATGAATGGTCAAAAATATTATGACACTTAATAAGAAGAACATGTGCAGATATGTTAAACATTGCTTGTCAGTGGACTATCATCATGAAACCAATAAATCTGCTACATTTTTACAGAGTTAAGCGTCTGTAAAAACCCTTAAGGTGATTATACACAAGGCAACTTTTTGAGCAATATTGCCAAGCAGGCGAGACTAAGGGCAGGTCCTCTGTATCTGGAGGATCATGAAAAGTTGCCCACTGTCGATAAGATTGTGAAAGTGCCAGAGCAACTTTGCTCAGCAGCATTGCTCAAATAGTTAGTGTTAGCCTTAGCGTGTGATGGCGGGACCCCGTTCCCTGTGATGGACCGGCATGCCATCCAGATTGTACCCTGGATTCTGGGATGGAGGAATTCAAATAAAGTTTAGCAGACTAGCTTCTAATTTACTAAATTAATCTTGAAAAAAGGCTTTAACTCACCACTCTGCTGTACAATAGAAATCTCACTCGGTACAATAGAAATATAGGCTTTTCTTGAGGCTGAACCAGCAATTTTCCCAGCGTCTTAAATAGCAATTCCTGTATCGGACCAGCATGCCTATAGCCCTTGGTTATAATGGTATACACTGAAAACCAGTGGCTGTTAATTTATGCAAACACACCAGTGTGACTATTTTTAGGCTCTAGCTCGGGATGAATTTCAAAGAAACTTCAAATGACTTTTTTTTTTAGTTATTTTTGGTAAATATTAAAATCTATCTGGGTTCTAATTATAATATTATTTATTTAGATATTTTAAATATCGCACCCAAAACTACGGTATTTTCCAATGATTCAATTGATACATTTTTTTTATAAATGTTCACCTTTATTTCAGCTTTCCCAAAAGAGATTTGCCCATTAGATCAAAACCTTCCAAATGCTGTGTTAGTACTGCGATGCTAAAATATCATGAGCACCCAGTGTGTTGGGAACAGGACATATTTATAACATGAAACAGTAATAAACAGAATATAATTATGTAAGACATTTAAACATGACACACTGAGATACGGACATAAGACAAGGCAGAGAAACAAACAGTTTTTAATTAAACAGTTTTTAAAAACGCAGTTCTTAAATGGGCATAGGACCTGAAGGAACAGGGATGTGCAATAAATAGATTTTGGTTACAATATTATGATTTTAGTGCAGAATCTGCAGCCTCATTCAGAGATTAAGCAGTTTGATAATGGTAGTCATTTATTCATTATATTGAAAGATGAGTTTATATAGTACAGCACATTAAATATGTGGTCCACTTAATCAATTTAACCTAAATTATTAGACAAATTACATGAATATAGTGTCGCCCCCTGAGAGCAGCTAATAATAAAATCTGCCACTTCAAATGCTGATTTAACTTAATGCTTTGTAGCACTGAACCTTATACATTCATAATGGCCTGGCAAAGCCCCATTACTTTTACTGGAGTAGCAGAAGTTCTTAAACCTGGTTTCAGCCAGATGCACCGAGTTTGTTCCATTTTTTTTTACTATGGTTTTGCTCTTGTAAAATGACTCTAGCTCTAGATATGTATTAACTATATAACATTACAGTAACCATGAGGTGCCTATCACATTATCCTGAATGCTTAAAAGGAAAGGATCGTACAAATTATATGCTGTATTTCCTCAAATAATGCCAAGACCTTTATTAACCTAAGCCGTAGAAATACCACGCCTTTATTTGAGGCAGGTTTGTATTAGTGGCAGGCCTTTATTTGAGGCAAGCTTGTATTAGATGCAGGCCTTTATTTGAGGCAGACTTGTATTACAGGCAGGCCTATATTTATAATTCCCACTGTTACTTCATTATGCTGTTAATACAAATTCTATATATTAATGAATCAAACCCCATCATTGTTTCAGTCTGAACCCTGCGAAATATACTGGCTGCATATATTGGTAAAATTCTCTTTAACAAAAAATAAAACTGTTTAACGGTAGAGTATTCGAAGGTCATTTAAATTTGGCTAACAGTGTTAGTAATTGCCTCCTAAAAGTGTATTCTTAAGAATAAAGTTAACTTTTCATCAATGCCATGTAAATCATACATATGATCAGTTTAACTTGTGTGCAGTATGGCCAGTAATGTACCAGACTTTATCGCAAATATGCCCAGGAGTCACAACATAAAAACAAAACATTTCATGAGTTACTCCAAATATTAACATTAATAGGCATTTATTTTTTTACAGCACAGTCAAAAGTCTAATAACAATCAGATTTAGTTGCAAGCAGAATCTGAACAGAAAAACTAGGATTACCGAATATAAACATTGCAGCTTAACCTTGATAAATGCAACATTATATAGTCATTCATTTAAAACAACAATACAAGTGCTGAATGCAAGTTGTCCATCAGATATAATGTTTCTGTTTTCGTTAACGTGCATTTCACAAATTGCTAATGCTGACAAAATGCAACTTGGACGCACATTCCTGCCTAAACTCTAGATGTAATTTTTTTTCTGTTTCCTCCGAAATATTCGTATGACTGATCTGGACCATTCGTAAATGTACGCAGTTTTTCAGAGTTTTATTTATTTTAAAAGTTTCTATTGATGTGCGTACAAATGTTTCATCTATTTCATTTGTACGATGTCTTTGTAAGTCAGCCACCAGGAGGTTATCCACCCTTGGTTTTTTTTCTCTGGCCCGTATTTGGGGCCCGGCCTTCATGATTTTCATGTTGACCACACGGCCAGCTGTTATCTGAGAACAGACTTTTAACTTAATCCCAGTTTTTGAGGAAATACGGTATGTTTAATGCCTTTGTACTAGTAACACACTTTTCTGGAATAACTTGTTTTAGAATTTTCTGAAACTGGGCAAGAAATAAATTTCAGGTCAAAATTTCACAACCAGCTAATATTATTACCAGCTAGTATTATTACTAGTTAATATGTGGCGGTAAAATGTTTACTTTGTTACTGAATAAAAATGACATAAATATGACATATACCATGATATTATTAGGCAATGGAACAAAATAGGTATAACTCAGGCTTAATAGTCAATGTCTTTGGGGCAAGCTACATTCCCTCTCAGCCTTTTCCCCTTGTCCGTATTTGTATGCTCATGTGGACACCTTCAATTCTGAGGTCAGGGACAAGACAAAATGTACCTGAGGGGCGATTCTGGGCCCACCTATGGAGTGCTATAATCAGACATGCATTGCAGCACCTGGACGTTCAGCCCCTGGCCGAATCACATCCGAAATGTAAAGAATTTCATTTGTCAACACATTTACATCTAGTCCTCAATCACTGTCCCAGCTGCGGTGAGGCAGGAGGATGCAGGCAGGAACACCCAATCGAGAAGATATGGACTGATTAGGCTTCACAGTGGAGAGAATTGTCTTGGACAGGCCTGCAATCAGATTATTAACTCTGATACCAGATACTCTATCTTTTCACTGGGATTAGCATGAAAATTTTGATATGGATCGATAAGCAATCTTTCCTCTATAAAGAATCTGAGCAGGCTTCATTAATCTGTCTATGTTCATGTCAAGGAATTAAGATATCTTGATTACATCAGGTTTTCTCTCTCCTAGGTCTTTGAGAATAAAATCTCATAAAAAAATTTATTAAGTAAAGCACAGAACATCAAAGTACATCAAAGAAAATTGCATCCTGTCTCCAGTTCTTGCCCTTTAAGGATTTCTCCAAACCAGCCCTCCGAGAGAGAGGTAGCTCAGCCTTTTTCAGTCACGTTCTCCTGCTTAGATGCCTGAAATGCACATGCGTCGTTCCTGTTCTCTATAAGCAACACGCATTAAAAAACACACAGAAGAAATACACATCCAGATTTAATTTGAAAAACACCTTGATGTTATTGTTTATGTTATAAGTCATCATGGAGGACTGTTGGACTGCCTGAAGCACTCAAACACCAGCGGATAAGTAGTAATTGGAGAAAGCAGTGGTGATACTCCTGCACCACACACAAAGGCAAATTGCAAATGATATCAATAAAGCAAACTATAAATGCTCAAAGGCTACCTTTTTCGATCATGGTGCATAGTGTAAAACTCTGGAATGACCCTGAAGTTGGACCTCTGACTTGGACAGTCGGAAGAATTTACACAACCCCAACCTCAGAATGGGTGCGCCCTTCATTGACAGAAGTGAAGGCTGTAGTTATATACTGTTAGCACTTATGTATTATATCTCAATAAATCAGTTACTGTTTAACCTCTATCTGTGGACATGTTGCTACCTGTTGTTTGTATGTGCAATCACTTCATAATGCATTGTTATCAACTGGTATTGCTAACAATGCCTAACGAACCTGGCTAGAACTGGTATTGCTAAATAGCTTTACGGCTTTTATTGGAACAAGGATGTCTTGGGTGTGACGCCATTCCCAGCTCTAACTTCACACCTTCAAAGTAAATGGAATACAACATTACTCACTTAGCCCCCTAGAGGTGGTTTGGCTCCTTGCAGTTTGCAACCCCTGGCACTGTGTGCACATGCGGCCTCCAACCAGAGGTCAGTGTTCCACAGGTAGAAACTTCTGCTGATCCACCATCATGCTGCATTCCATTTGCCTCATAGGTTGGAATTTTATTTTTGCAAAAGGTGTACTCTTAATCATGTATAAATGCATCCTTAGCGAAATATATAATGCCATAACAAGACATTTCATGTGATAAAATTCATGCTTTTCTCATTTTATAATTTATGCGTACATGCAAACATGAAATCACACAATTCACACATAACACGTTTCCTTAGACTACTGTATGCTCCCGTTATACTAAAGCATGTAAATAAGTTAGAAACTCTAAGTACATCTCACTCAAAAGGGGCTTAACCATCTGAGTACAGCTGACACTGCCTTCGGTAACCCGGTGACGGGTGTCAGGGTGAGATCAGTGCGTGCCGGGGACAGAGGCGTCCGCTGAGGCCAAAGTAATTGCATTTTTGTTCCTCTCTCTTTTTCTTAATCAGACTGGCAAACAGTGAGGGAGGAGCCGTGACAGGAAGTCGATGGCCGGGGCCGGCCCCGAAGGCTGACACGCGAGTGGGGTCCACTGACCTTGGCGCCGGCTCTGAGCCCCTCCCAATGATTTGGGAAGGAAAGCTGAGGGAAAATCCGCACTTCTGAGGAAAGCAGCGCAATCACTCCCCTGTAAGAAGCCAGGATCGTCTAATCAACACAGGGGCCAGGGCCCACCCACCATGCATGCACACACACACACACACACACACACGCACGCACACACAAATGTTTGTATTTATATCTTTGTGGGGATTTTCCATTCATTTATATGGGGAAAAATCCCAACATGACGACCTTAACTCTGACCCAGCCCTAACCTTAACCATAAGTAACCAAATAAAATATGAGACTTTTGGCATTTTAAATTTTTGATTGCATTTACAGATATTTGTGGGGACCTGAAAAATGGTCCCCATAACGTAAAAAAAAAAAACCACACATAGACACACAGACACACAGCATGGTAATATTGCACATGTGGGAAGGGTTGCATGTCATGGGGGTGCAGTTGAGGTAAATTTGTCCCAGGCCCAGAAATTATATGTGGCAGGCCTGCCCCCACCCCTGTTTATTTTATAAGGCTCCCCAAAGCTGCAATCCCCTATACGTTCCATTACATATGGCACTGGGGAAAAAGCCATTTCAGAGCTACATTTATTACATATTAACATATCTATAAACAGAACAGGTAGTTAACTGCTAATTGGATCAATTGAGCCAAGGGTTGTATTAAAACCCTGGAGGAATTGGCATGACACGGCTGAGCTGTGTTATATGGTAGACAGCAGAAAGATGGCTTCGTAACAGACTGTGGAATCATCACAGGGCTAAAAGGCTCATTAAATATTTTAATGATTTCAGCAGTGATAAATTGCAAAGGTATGAATGGGATTTGTGGTATTGTATTACAAACCACAGCAAAAAGAAGAGCGATAATTGCATTGTCATTATCAACATAGTCTCCTTTGACAATCTTAACAATCATAAAACCAAGCATTTTTACTTAATAAAAGTTGTGCACGTGAAAATGATAAAGAAATAATTGTTACTTTGAATATTAATATTTCCTTTCCTGAGAAAACAGGATAATTTGAAGCAAGAATTAAATACACAATGCATCATAAATAGCTCTGTATTTTAAAGTCGAGCTGATCTTTGTATACATCAGTTTCCTTGCCCTTAATGGTGCAGGTGGCCTTTAATACTCTTACTGTTGTCCAACTGCTGAGAGAGTATGCAGCTACCTCTCGGTAGGACCGAAACGTTGCGGCTGTAGAGGTGTGGCGTGTTTCCTTGGTCCCGCCTCCTCTAGTTGCTTGGAACCACCTCCTCTACAATCTGATTGGTTATCGCTCTGAACCGATCATTTTTCCTTCTGCCCTCAGAACATTTTTGTGTAAGTCCCACGAGGGATGCATGGCCCTAAGGACTGCCCTTGTGAAGCTCTCAGGACCACCATCCACCACTTCTCTTCCTTTGCAGCTGACACCTGACATTCTTCCTATTGTCTGAAGACACCAGGGGCGTCAGAAGCATTTTGAATGTGGGGGGGACAAACTGGCGGTGAACTAATATTTTATGTTAAATGTGGGGAGGTCCAAACGAATAATTATGAAATGTGAGTGGGACACGTCCCCCTCACATTTAATGGCGGCGACGCCCATTTAAGACACCAAAAATCAGCTTGTCTGGTACTGAGAACATTCACCAGCCTCATCAGACACTCATCATAAATGTGTTATGGGCATTTAGTATGCCTGAATACCCAGCATGGACCATAAACTGAGACACCAGTAGGCAGAAGCCAAACTCAGAGGGCCATGGGCCACGGGCCACGCGCTCGTTTAACCTCCCGTCACTTGGCTGGCCCGGCTGTCAGCAGAGGATCAAATAAAGACAAATGAGTTTATCACCACTGCTGGCTCTGTCTCATTGGGCCGCGTTTCATCAGGCAGAGTAAGTGTTCATACAGAGAGATTAATCGGCAGCCCACCCATAGCAAAATACAGGGCATACAAATGGATTGCGGGACTAGGAAACAGGGGGCAGCGGGAGAGGCTGTCAGCAGCCTGTTAGCGGCTGAACAAAAGTGTCAGTGGAACGAGCGAGAGAGGCATCGTATAACACATCACAATGCCTGTTTTTATAGTGCACCATGCAAAGGTCATACCTCAGCACTCAGTAATGCACATGACTGTGTGCCTGACTGCAGAATATAAAATGGGCAATTTAGCCAAGGATTTTGTGAACAAAACTGGCATCACTGTGCTTCTCTTGTCTAAACAAGTATTCAGGAAACTTGGGGTTCATATTTTGGATCCCTGTTATGCAGCCAATATTTTTGTAAGTCAACAGTAGTTAGCATTGGTAGCTTTATGTAGGTGTTCAGGGGTCAGGGAAGACCCTTTGACCCAAATTTTGCTTTAGAAGGGTGAAAAAAGCAGAATTATACAGGACAGGGTGCGCCATAAAGTGGCGAAAGACTGTCGACGGTCCCATGTTTTTAGAAAATTAAAACACTTCATCTTGCTTTATGGAAGCTAATGAGTGTAGCAGGCAGGTGGTATGAACTTATTTACATACTTTAGTATAACGGGTCACCTGACCAGCGTGGTTCCATAACGCATCATGCTTCTTTGCAGTATTTTTTTCTATAAATTTAATCTGTGTTATAATATAGGAGAAAATTCTTTAACATGATTGTTGCCCCAGCAGGGTCTAAATCTGTCGTCAGATCCCAGTTTCACTTTCTGACAGTATGGCGGTACGGACCATTGTTCCTGATTTGTTCCTGAATGCGAGGCTGTGATGTCATTCATGATGTTGGGGTGAAGTTCCTCTGAAGTAAGACAAACTTTTTGAATTAGCAGTGAAACACAGACTACAGAAGCGGCTGACAAATCATCTTTTCACTCCCAATATCGCACTAATAATTCTATGTTTGGTGACTCTCCTACCCCCATTATGATATTTTTCATACAATATTCATGGCTTTGTTTACTTTGGCCTTCATACTGAGGTCTCATCTGTCTGAATTCTTTGGAGAAGCATGGAATCTCAGACAGCTGAATTAATAAAACAGTTTTTTTGGTCACACTTTACTTGAGGCGATATGAATAATGTAGTAGTCCATGCTTACTTAATGCATCAATTAACCAGTAACTGTTAGTTATGTATTCCCTTGAGGCACTTTATTAGTTAACAGTAAATTAATTAGTTAATAATGGCAAGACTTCAATAGAGGGCAAAATTTCATAACTCATTTACTACTCAAGAAAAAGTCATAAACTAATATAATGAAATGCATGAACTGTCATGATTGACTAATGATGAATGAACATGGGATCAGTACATAACTAACACTTAGTTACTGATTAATTAGTATATTAAATAAGCGTGTACTACTACATTATTCATGTCCCCTCAAAGTGTTACCATTTTTTTATATTCTTGACTTAACTTTATCACAGTCCTATAGCCTTTATGCTGGACATGAACACGGATTAATAAATAAAAGTGACACTTGGTGAAATCTGCAAATTAACTTGAATGACAAGGACCCGAGTTCTGATTTACCACCGTTTCTCTCGATTTTGATTAAAAAGCACCAACAGGACAGAACTCTCTCTCCTGTGCCCATTCATGGAGACTCCCCCTACATATGCAGCATACATAGATACGTGTAAAGGGAACATATAGCTTAGTTAGAGGCCAAAGCCTGAGCATCAGCAGGCAAGCTCTTGACGCCACAGGATGGATAGATCTGCTCCATCTCCGCCCACAGCCTCGTCCCCCCCCCCCACCCCCTGCATCTGCGAGGCCAATAAACAAAGTGCTCCCCCATCCATCACATGCATTTATTGCAGCGCCGAGTTCCCCACATTAGATTTATGTACTAATACGGGACCAGATCAATTTAAAGTTCCCATGACAATTAGTGGTTTCGTCTATGACTCTCCGACACACTCAGCCATCAGTTACAGCTTCCATCACGCTGGCACTAATGACAACCCAGTGGCCCATGCTGTCTGCGTGCCACCTCGTACGGCCTGTCGATTAATATACATGAATCATACTTTTAAAGGACAGCATCCTAATATCACACGTTTTCTGTAGTAAATGAGTTTGATTCTGTTCGACACATTTCAGTTCCATTCTCAGCAGTGGACGGAACTACATTCATTCATACTTTCATATTTAAATTGTCAGATAAAATTCATATTCGCTGCTATCTAAACTCGAGAGTGAGGAAAAGCACGCAACTATTGTCGTATTTGTCTACGTTAAGCTACAATAATGAATCTCCACCTCAACCTCACATTATGGAAACAGAATGAGATTTCATTAAGAATCAGTTTGTCACCTGTGACTTTTCTTTAAAGTACCATCGTCTGATTTAAGTACGGAACAGTTAAAACAAGCATGTAAAGACCATAGTACATATACATAAAAGACATTATGGGAAGGGAAAGTGAAATCAGGTTTATTTAAAAATCTGCTTGCCCCCTGTAGTTTCTCTTCATAATATAGGCTGGATGTTTATGAATTGCGCTTAATCCTCAGCGAGCGTACCTGTGACTGGGGCCCGCTGGACGGATTATCGATCAGATTAATTCATGACACACATCGGCATAAACGGGAGACACGCGGCCCATGATCGACCCAATGGAATGCCGCCCGCTCAGGCTTACCGATGCTTTCATGTTGTAAAACTAAAAAACCCACTGAGATCAGGGAATACGTATTAATTGATTTCTTTGTCTTAGCTCTGCCCATCTGTAAATTCTCAGAACTTGCTTCTAGATTTGTGCCGGTGTAAACGATCCTCTGCTCCCGACCACAGGGGAGACAGACGAATTCCCGCTGTTTATTTTTGAAATGATGTCATTGATTTTTCATGTTCATAATTACTCCATCGTGGCCGAGTTCAAGTTTATTCAATCGATTTCTCGATGCTAGGTGCTGCTCACTTGACAGCGTTTCTTCTGTGCCTTGGGGCTTCATATCTGCACACGTTTACATTTATAGGACCAAAGCTACTGAAATGCATTGATTTTCTTCAAGCACTTTGGTATGCAATCCCTGTTTATTTGTGATAAATGCTCATTCTCAATTATGGTATTGAAGTCTCTGGGAGGGGGGCCATTTGATTAGAATTCATTTTGTTACTTTGTCCTTCAGAAACACAAGACTCCAGATAAGGTTGTAGCCAATATAATTAGCTTTTTTTTGCCGACAATGATCAAACAAAAGTGTACTGTAATGCATTTGAGACCTGGCCTATTTAATGTAGGGCATTTACTGTTTGCTATTTTGCTGTTTAGTATTACAATTGTTTATGCAACAAAAAAAGAATCAAATTTTTAACCACTGATTACTAGGTTGTCTGTAATCAATATAACCCTGTACTGGAAGACAACAGAACATAAATATATAAAGTTATGTGGTAGTTAAGTTCCACCTGAGAAGGGGAGGAATTATGTGTTTAGATATCTACGCCGTCACTTTCACAGCCTCTTAAACTGAGGATTTACGCCTTTGCCGCAAACTACTACAATATCAAGTGGAGTTTCATATAAAACTAGTGACCCAAGTAAAGGCCTGATCGCCACCCCTCCCAACCGCCCCCGCCATCCTCAATTCGCGGCCCTAATGCAGCCTTTAGGTAATGCAAATGGATCACAGGTCACCGTGACCCGACGTGATAATGGCACTTTCACAGTAGCATGATTAACTTGGCTGTAAGGCTCCATCGCGCAACGGTCGGCCCGACGGCACTAATTAATAACGATTACTCCCAAAATGTGCAAATGGAACGATAAACTAAGAAGCAACTAATTAACCAGCACCATTTCTAACTAATCATTAGTTAACATCCCATTTTGTCATCATTACACTGAAGCCCATGCGAGGGCAAATAGAACCAGGTCAGCCTTTTTAGCCCCATAAATCTGACAGCCATATATTTTTTTCCCCAATAAAAGACAAACAAGTAATTAAAGAGAGAGCTGAAGCAAGGTGCACAGCATTCGATTACTTCAATATTCTACTGTTGGGTAAGCAGCGCAATTTCTCAAAATAAGTGCTGAAATCATCCCTTTCCTGAGGCAAAGTTTGTAATTGTTTCTTTCAGGATGAAAAAAGGGATAAAACTCTGAGAAATGGTTTCAGCATCATCTTGAAGCAGTGGCCCACCTGGTTTCCTTGGCGACATCTCGCCAGAGAAAAGTTTAGCATCAGTGGTTCTTGAGAATAAGAGAGGCGAGGTCAGCTGAAATGCTGTCTAGGACATAATTGGTCTTCATCGATGCATGGGCGCCGCGGAAGGCTTTTTCAAACTCTGCCGATTTTTGAGATCTTCATGTGACCCATTCATCTTCAAGAGGTTACCTGGAGTCAGGTCAGTTCTGAGATGCATCACCGCCCTGGGTTTTGATCTAGCAAGACGCTGAGTGTGAAACGCCATCGGCTTTGTCCGAACATTGATACGCATTTCTCACGTCGATGACACTGGGCAGGAACATTGTCTGACAGAAAACACAAACACAGGAACCTACTAACTCAGTAGAATTCAATAAAAGAGATATCAATACAACAGTTATTTCATCAATTTTGAACAACATTATTGTGTGTGTCAGTATGTGTTTGTGCCCTACAATAAACTGGCTGCCAGACCAGGGTGCACACAGCCTTATACTGTATGCTGCCTGGAAGCAGGCTTAGGGTGGGTTAGAGCTAAGGAAGGTGGGTAGATGAATCATTTTAAGACATTTTGCTTTCAGTTCATGCAGAACAGCAAACAACGGCCGAGCAAAATCTCTCAGTTATCTATAATCAAAGCTACTTACAGATGCAAAAAGCAAAACAATAGGTAAACACAACTGGGGCAGTGAATTAGGGCAAACATGTGACACGGCAGAAAAGTGAAATCGACACAGCGGCACGGAAAGTGAATAACAGAGGGATTAGAAATGAAAGATTACCTCAGTATGTAAATGCCAATTAAAGGGCAATCCCTGCTGCGGGCTCTGTCCTCAAATTCTGCCATTTGTTTGGATAGCAACTCGCTCAAATGCATATTTGGTGGGGGGGGGGAGGCGGTGAGGGGCAACGGGCTCTGACATCCATTTATCAAAAAAAGGCAGAATCCCGTCGACCAGATCTAATCGACTGCGCGTAATGGAAAAAGTGATCATTGTGTTTGTTTTTGTTTGGACAGACGAATGAGAGCCGGCCTTTTTTTGGTGATGAGGTGGATATCGGTCGATGTCAGCATGTGTGCTGCGGTGTCTGGGCAACAGTACACCACCAAAAATAGGCCTGTTTCCTATATTCAATACGTGATTTCTTTTTAATTTATTGCTGGTCCATTCTGTGTATTGGTCTTCAGAATTGTACAAAGTGAAATTAACAATAATTGTATTCACACTAACTCAAAACTGAATAATGGTCTCTATCACCCAACTGAGTTTTTAGAAGTATATACATACAGTATAGGTATTAAAGCTTCAGCGAGGCTGGGACTTTTTAAACACAGATATTTTTTTCTTGGGCCACTGATATGGACCTTATTTTATCAATGTTCTTAAAACAAATAATCTTCTAAAGACTGAAGAAAAGATTGCTCATCTTCTGAAAGCATGCATTTAAAAGCCCGTTTATTGATGTGATCTCATTCTTCTGCCTTAAGACCATGTCCAGAGAGCTGAACCTATATAAAATTTGATTATATCCCTTTCATAGGTTGCTAAGGTGACTGTGCCCAAGGATAGGTGTCAAAGGTCAAACCGACGAATACATTCCTGTGAATGATTCCCCTGAGCTCCTGTTGGAATGCAGCCCTACCTGCTGATGGATACTGTGTGTCATTCACAGTTTAAAAGGGCATCAATAAGTAGAACACAAGGACCTGTGCTTCAGGAATAACACAGCAGTCATGTCTGACGCATTAACAGGGAAATCATAGCTTCACTTTCACATTTTCATACATTCCACCACTGCACCCGTTGAGTCTACATGGGGAATTCTGTGGAAGTTCATCAACCTCAACCTCATCTTGGATGTTTGATCATGGGCCGCGTGTCTCCTGTTTATGCCGATGTGTGTCATGAATTAATCTGATCAACCTCAACTTTGATGTTTTCATTGTCTTTAAGCCAAAATTTATTTTTCATTAAGACATAATTTGGAAAGTGGAAGGCAGACCTATACATGTATGTAATAGAAAAATATTTAGGATTCATAGTTTAAGTTTCAGGGCAAGACACTGATATAGGTGAAGGTGAAAGCGTTTTGTTGTCATTGTCGACATGCCACAGCACACAGTGCACAACAACGAAATGTGTCCTCTGCATATAACCCATATGTGACAATGTGACATAGCAGGGGGCAGCTAATTCAGCGCCCAGGGAGTGGTGCAGGGGGGGCCAGTACCTTACTGGTCGGGGATTCGAACCACCAACCGTTCAATCACAAGCACACATCTCTAACTATTAGGCCACCACTGCCCCAAAAGGACTCAGGACCCACAGCAGGTCAGAACATCAACAACCCACCCCATGAACAGATACATCAGCAGTTGGGGGGGGGGGGGGGGTGTTTTCACCAATGAGGGGATGGGTAAATTTTAAGGGGGTGACATATTGTGCGTTTTTATTGGCATTTTAAATAAAACAAAAGTTA
>JAODKC010000049.1:6591477-6604407 GCA_026777985.1 Mormyrops attenuatus | reverse complement strand
CGGGCCCTTGCTAACCGGGCGTGGGGGACGCTCCTGCTCAGAGCTTAATGCCAACCCTGACGTCCAACCCCACATTCACCCAAACCCTGACACCCGATCCCACACCCACCAAAACCTGACACCCGATCGCACACCCACCCAAACCCTGATGCCCGATCCCACACCCACCCAAACCCTGACACTGGATCCCACACCCACCCAGACCCTGACCCCCAATTCCATACCCACCCAAACCCTGATGCCCGATCCCACACCCACCCAAACCATGACGCCCAATCCCACCCCATACACAAATAAAGCCCCTATTTTCCCTCCTCCAATCCCAGCATCACATGGTTCCGGTTGGATGTAAGGAGAGCCATTACAAGCCCTTCTTTATAATTTGCTACGCGTCACATGACTCTTTTGCTGCAGTAATTCTACCACGCACTCTAACAGTGCTTAGCTATGCTGATAGTTGACACAATTCATTTTAAATAATGGATACTGTTTACTCTACTGTACGTGTTCGCTACGTGAGGTGACAGGTACGATTGAATTAAGGGATGCTACTATGAATTAGCAAATTATTCTGATTACCTTTTCTAATTTCTAATAATATTGTATAAGATTTATTGCATACTCCACAATAAAGGTTGTGATGTATTTGCATGCCTGTGCCATGAACATTGATTTAAATGCCATTTATAGCTTTATTCGCTACTATGAGTTATGCATTCATGGATAGAGGCCATGCACTAACAAAATAAATTCAGTTACTCGTCCATTAATTTATCAACAGTTCAGCTGCTCAGGATCGGCGTTATTAAGACGATTTGAAATCAATGCATGACCTTGTTGGCCAGCTCACCGCCCTACAGATTCATTATCCTGTCCTCCTGAAGCATTCACTGTTATAATATCACTCAATTTATATTCTGACAAAGGCTCTAGAGACGTGAGAGCCCTGGGAACGCAGCTCTCCGACTAAATCGCAATATTTAAAGACCAGCAAAGAGCTTTTAAAATGTTCATTACAGAAAACAATTTAGAGGGGATTTCTTAGGTTTCATTTGACCTTAAAAGATGGGTAGCCACATGTGGAAAAAAACTAACTGGGCCAACAGTGAAAAATAAAAAACAGAAGATGGCTTACGTTTTTAGCAGGACAGAGGAGGGATACTCCAGGGCATGTGAGCGAAAGCTTAATCGTTGAGTTAATTGCACAGTGAGTATTTAGAGCAGTGTTTCCCATTCCGGTCCTCGGGGACCCACGGCCAGTCCATGTTTTTGCTCCCTCCGAGCTTCCAGCCAGACAGTCCAGATCTTTGCTCCCTCCCAGCTCACGGTGGGAGCAAAAACGCTAACTGTCTGTGGTTCCCCAAGGATCGGAATGGGAAATACCCATTCTGTTCTTTTAAAGAAGGACAATTACAACATAATAATATGTTATTTTAGTAGGAATTTAAAGCTTAAAGCTAACAGAAAGGTAGGGGTCAGCGTTGTGCACCTTCCAGTACTGTGATTGATTTAAATCTCAGAGAAAGTTAAGACAGACGAGATGCGAGTCTGTAGCATAGCATAGGGGCTTCTTGTGGTAGATATATGTCTGTCGAACAGTAAATCGAAGCATGGTCAATCTTCCTAATGCAAAATGATTCTATGACAAGCTCAGCTAGTCTTCATCGCGAGCAGCACTCTGAAGCAGTATGAAGCCTCAATCCGCTCAACTCGCATTCATTTTAGAGAAGGAGACTACCGCATTTCCCTTCAGGCAGTGCTAAGGCCTACCCTGCCAAAGAAGACCCCAGCTCTGGTGTTAGCGACTCCAACCTAGTGCCCATCCCTATTATTCCTGTGACACACAAAACTCGCTTTCAACTGTATGTGTCTGTGTGTCCTGGACAGAAAGATGAGATGTATGAAAATAAAACTTCCAAACAAATGAATAAAGTGTATCTATTCTATTCTATTCTATATATAAGGTCACACTCTATGGGCAATTCTGAGGTACCAGTCCATGGAGGAAAGCAAAAAAAAAAACACAAGGAGGAGATGTAAATACCCCCCCCCCCCACACACACACACACAGCAAGAATTGAACCCCCAACCTAGTGAGCCCCTTCATCACCATTAAATAATTATGTTACATATTATTATTGTGATGTCATCCTATGAAGGTTGTGCTTGTGATTGTTCAGCATATCCACTGAAACACCTGAACTTACATAAAATTTTGCCCTTAGGTTTTGATTGAATATATGACTAAATACAGCGTTCCGTATTAAATATCCCCGAAAACAATATTGCTAATGAATGGAAGTGTAGCAGAGTCTCTCTTCATTACGGTAAAACATCAAATGTATATACAGTACTTTTCATCATTGACAGACAAGAGGAAATTAGCCGTGTAATTTATTGATACTTCCTGTAGAAATATAAAGTTTTTCTGTCCTTATTTTTTATGGCTTATTACAGTGGCCGACCGGCATTCACACTCATCTCGCCAGCGGTACTTTTTAAAAGATTGAATAGATCTCACTGCAACCTTGAGTTTTGCTCCTCTCAGATCACTGCGTGTTTGCGATTATGAACTGCACTGCAGTACCAAGAGTCAAATGTGTAACATGAATGAATGTGCATGTGTTAGTATAAAATCAACTCTTTAAACATGACACCTTAAAAAATCAAGTGATAATGTGAATGTAGGATATTTTTGACTCTCAATAATGAAAGAAGTATCGGCGAATAATCTGCTTCTTTTTCTTACCCAAAAAGTTAGCTAGTGAGTGTGAATCGTCTGTTCAGGACACACTTCAGAATCCACGCACAGAACTCCACTGCGTGTCTCAGGCCATCTCTGGTCAGTGAAATGTTTCCCGGGTCTCTTCGGTAACATCTTCTGCCTGCATTTCCAACGAGAATCTCCTGTCATATGTCCCTCGCAGGTTACTGAAAAAGACAAGGCAGTAGGGGGCACCAGGAGCCCTGGGGGCCCCCCCTGCACAAGGTACGTAACCTGAATTGCAAGAAAACATAATTGCGAGGCCATGGCAGCCACTGAGGACAATGAGATCATGGCCCCTATCTATTTCTAACGCGAGTTTATAAGTTTTTATGGTAAATGTTTAGGTGACCTACACACCAGAAACAAAAAATTCTATATTTGGGTTTATTCAAATGAATTTCCCCCTGGGATCAATAAAATGTCGGTCTTTCTGTCTATCATTCAAACATAACTTAGTGAATGCATAATGCATAATATTACGCCATGTGTAATCAAGACCGTTACATAATCTAGAATTAAACATACAGAAATGGAACATAGTTGGAAACATCGGCTTAATCTCCGGTCTGGTTAAATTAAGAGGGATACTGGCAACGAGAGGGAGAAGCTTGCCTGCACCCTCAGAGATTTACGCCAAGTGTGTCAGTTTGCGGCGGAAAGAGTCTGGTGCAGCCAAAATTGGGGAGGGGTGGGGGGTCCCTGGGTGCTTTTGGCAGGTGGCCTCTAGGGGAGGGAGGGCCAGATAGAAATCGACACAACAAAACGCAGTGAAAAGATGCCGGGCGACCTCCGACTCGCTGTTTAAGGCCTGAGGCGGGACCTTTCGCCTGAGGTCTCACCGATTTCAAGTGACATAGAGAGCAGGCTGGCGGGACTTGAAAGGGAAAATAAGTCCTGGTAAACAGGGAGGGGGGTGTGGACACAAGGGGGGGTAGTGTAGCCTGTGGGGGGGGAGCTGCACTCGTGATGGGCCCCGGCTTTCATCGGGAACTCGACGGCTGAGAGCACTGGTTCAAGGAGGGTTTGCCTATTACGGCACCACAGAGCCGGCTGGGGGGGCCGACCAGGCTGATCACCGGCACCAGCCCCTTCATGGGCCCAATGATTTTCACATCAAGCCCCCCGACGCGCGGCTCCACCGCCCGCCAATCGCCCGCCACCATCGATCGCTGCTTAAATGGGCCGCCGCCGCTTTGTACCATGAGCAATAATTAAAAAAAGCAGCAGATTGATTTTATCTGATATTATGGCAGATCTGGAGGTGTACATGCTCAGTGAGCTCCCAGACACTCCAGCGGCCACTGCCTGCCCTTCATAGCACAACAAAGGTGCTTGATGAGACTTTGGGCAAAGAAACACAACCGCTATCAAACGTCGACATCTGTATCTGCCCGGCTGCATGGTAAGTCTGCGGCTTACGCTTCTACAGGGAGCCATCAAGATATTGTTCTTTTAAAATCACTATGGCGATCGATAGCTTTGAATTCTGGTCCTGCAGGTGCCGCAAAGGTGAGCCCCTTGAAATCCTGGGCTAGTCACACTTATTTATTCCCGACTGCCAGCGGACAGCGACAATGTGGTCGCGGTTGAACACAATCACCTTAATGACATCAAGCACCGGGCTTTCTCTCCGCCTCTTCCGGAGGAAAGTGATATTCTGTCGAGAGGTTTCCTTTTTCCTTGCTTTCCATTTTTATTGCCTTGTTCAAGTTTGCAGCAGAGAGTCTGCCACAGGACCATGCATGCAATAAAAACTTTTATATGATGATAGTGTTTCTCATAGAAAATCCGGTAACACGTTACATTAACTGAATCTTCATAATGCCTTTATAATGCATTTGTAGAACATTCAGTGCTCCATCGTAATGCATTCATAGAACATTCATAAGCAGCATGTAAATATACCTTAACCTCCCAACATACCGTAACAGCTTTAATTTACATTAATAACATTATATGATAATAACAAACATTAAAATTGTACAATCGTATATTTGTTAATAAGATATATAAAATCTGTTGAGGCATTATAAACGTACACTGAATGTTCTATGAAGGCATAATGAATGCAGTTAACATAAAATTACTGAAAATCTTTGTGCAATACTTCAGTGATTAATTCAACATTTGTCGAGTAGATCTAGCACTATTGTTTACAGGAAACCTTACTAATAAAAATGACACATCTCATGCAGCCAATTTTAAAATTCAATTAACTTACTCATTCATCCAGATAATCAAGTACGTGACTCATCTAAGTGGCTCTGTGGGTAGCCCTGGCCTTTCACACATTCAGGCTTGGGGGGTTGCAAACCAGCCCTGGTGCCCCCTGCATTTTGCCCTATGCTTCCTCGGATAGACTCCAGCCTCTTCACATCCCTGTAATGGATAAGTCATTAGAAGAAAAATGAATGAAGAACCTCTTTCAATGAGGTCAAAAGTGCTCTTTTGCAACCTGTCTGACCATATAAATCAGTGTTTCTCAATCCAGCCCTTGGGGACCTGCAGACAGTTCATGTTTTTGCTCCCTCTCAGCTCCCGCAAAAATATGGACTGTCTGGCAGGGAGCAAAAACGTGGATCAGTTGTTGGTCCCTAAGGACCGGATAATGATGTAATCATGTAATGATGTAAACTGTGGGGAAACTGCACATGGCTTTGTAAACAACACAGACAGCATGCATGCTGACATTAACATAAGGGCTTTAGCAATAAAAAGGTACTACAAAGGCAAACAGCGCGCAGGGGGCAAAGTGTTTCAGGAGTGAAGGAAATATGAGAAGGTGAGATCGAGACCCCAAGTACTAAATGTGCTGTGCCTCCGGCTGTGCAGGAGCTATGCCAAAGACATCCGTTAGCTAGCTTTTATCGCTAGAGGTAGAAAATCTGTCCCAACAGCTGTAATACCTGAGTTATCCTCTTGGGGCATCATACTACTGAGCCAAAGTACATGCCAGTGGAGCAGGTTGTACGGAACTGTTGTAGAAAAGCACAATGTATTAAGAAGCTGAGCCCAGCGGGGATCTTGGGAGCTGATTGCAGCTGGGTCTGGTAGCGGCCTCAGAGCAGAGTGAAGTAACGAGACAGCTGAGTTCTCGCAGCAGATTGTGAGAGGAGCACTGCTTTCCAGAGGGTGCTGGAATAAGGAGGACAGCCAGCATAGCAGGGATACGGTTCAGGCCCTCCGCAAATACTAATGGTGGCTCAAGGTTGGCTTCAGTCTCATAAAATAAGAGGGTATGGAAAATGGATGGATGCATGAATTATCACATAAAATGACCAACATTCACTTAATTTTACAACTAAAAAATTACCTTCATTGGACAGCAGATGTGTTGTAAACACAATGTGAGGTGAAGTGTTTCTGAGAACTAAATTAACAATGGGGTCCAAATTGTTCTTGAACACTAAACTGATGTGAACTATTCCCGAACACTAAATTAACTATGGGGTAAAAAATATTCCTGAACACTAAATTAACTACGACGTCCGCACTGTCACTGAACACTATACTCACTATGTCATGTGAACTATTCCTGAACACTAAATTAACTATGACGTCCAAACTGTTCCTGAACACTATACTCACTATGTCATGTGAACTATTCCTAAACACTAAATTAACTATGACGTCCAAACTGTTCCTGAACACTATAGTCACTATGTCATGTGAACTATTCCTGAACACTAAATTAACTATGAGGTCCAAAATATTCCTGAACACTAAATTAACTATGACGTCCAAACTGTCACTGAACACTATACTCACTATGTCATGTGAACTATTCCTAAACACTAAATTAATGATGGGGTTCAAACTTCTCTTGAACACTACAATCACAATGAGAGCAACTTCAGCAAAGAATATGACACAGATTATATTGCAGACTGGTGTGTTGATTAAAAAAATAAAGGCAATAATCCCTGCTTAAATGGGTGGCAGAAAGTTTAACTTTGCTCCTTTTCTGTGACTCCTCAGCATGCTCATCATATAAGCCGTGTTTTGATAGGCATGAAATAGCATCAAGGTCGTTTTTAATATCTGTCTATACTCATGCGGCAGCGGTCAGCCGTATTGGCATCTCAGTTAGAGTTTTACCGCACATGAAAGACTCTGGGAGGGTGAGGCAATCTACTGGGAGACAGATTATTATTGATATTGGTAAATTGGTATTGATACAGATTTGATGAGTTTTGAGCAGTTGCATAATTGAAATGCCATTGGCTGAAAAAGTCTTGTTTTACCAAGTTTTTGTACCACTTTGTTGAAATGCAAAACGAAAATGCGTCAGCAGAGTTAATAATGCAGTGTTCAGAATGTTGCATGACTTGTGTGTGCATTAAAAGCATGCTAAAATCCGCCCAATGAAAAGATCCAGTAAAAAGAATAGAAATGAAGATTATCCACTTTCACTGTTAGCCGACTGAGTTTCCGGTACAGTGTGGCTTACTGTTGACTTATTGTCGACTTGTTGCATTTCCTCACCTTAAATAAACAAAAAAACGATAATAAAATAAAGCTTTTGGTACAGTAGGTAAACAATGAATATGTTAAAATAAGTGGTGCAGAAGTGATGGTCATACTTCAGTGATGATGTGACCATTGCCCTGGAACATGTCGACAAATTCTATTTATATTATAAATTTGGTGCAGTATGTTTCATGTATTTCATTTTAACTAAATATAAAAATCTAAATGAATTAATTCTTAAATGTTCCCCACCGCATTACTGCCATCACAGCTGTAAAACTAAAGCAGAAAATAGCAAAACAAGAGCATGGGCAGTATTAATATCATTATGATCAGGAGTTTTAGCGATGAAAATCTTAACTAACCTGGTCTGATAAATTTACAGATCTTCAATGACCCTTATCGTTAAAGAATTAACATGAAATAAATAATAAAATATAACTGTCTGCCTTGCGTAAGAACTGGGCCTTCTGTATGGGTTTAAGAAGTCATCCAATTAGGAAGATCCGTTAGATATTATCGCGTAAACATACCTTATGCATATTGTTAACTTTAATGGAGGGAAACTACTGCCATCTAGTGGTGATGTACTTCTATTGTAATTGAGACTGAGTTTTTTTCCAGAACGTGAAATTCAGTTTATATAATCCTTATATATTCGATAGCTATGATTTTTTTTAAAAAATCAGCCAGGTATATTAGCTTCTTTATCTGTAATTTCACCCGCCCAATCTTGTTTTGTTTTAAACAATGTCTATGCACAAACATGATTAATAAATTAATGCTCCAAATCATTAAATATTTTTTACTTGACTAACTTCAATGACTACTCCTAATTTTAAAATGTTTGTGTTTTCTTTCTTTCTTTCTTTCTTTCTTTCTTTCTTTCTTTCTTTCTTTCTCGCTTTCTTTTTTAGGAATGCCTTTACTGTGTGTGAAGATGTTCTTATTAATTTATAACATTTAACTAATTTAAAATACTAAATTAAGCAATTGTTTATTTTATGTAGTGCTTAGATGTAAAGTTTAAGGCTTTCCTTAAATGAAAAATGTTTCTTAAAATATATTGGAATAGATTGTATTGCTTTTAAGAAAAAGAAATGAAAAAGCGGTTAACTGAATATGAAATGAAATACAATAACAAAATGACCTTACTTATGATTTTCAGGAAAATCATTGTGAAAATATATCTTTAATTATTCCAAACATACCACAGAAGAAATAAATAGCAATTTTTTAGATACAGTTTTATCGACAAAAAAAACTACTTTATTATTTTATAAAGATAGATCCCTGAAATGTACAGTTTGATTTAACATTATTTGGTAAGCAAAGAAACATTTAATAAACATTTTCTAAGGCACGTTGTGAATTTTGTCTTGACACTTGTAATTCATGCAATTCAATTCCATAAAATAAAGTAAAATGAAGTATTTGACAAAAACTGGTTTGACAGTCTCATCAGTGATAAATTCATTTGAATATTTTCAGAAATAGAAAAAATATGCATTATTTAGGCCTTCATACAAATAATTATTTGTTTCAGATATATATTTTATTACGATTTCAAAGAGATTCAGCTATATACATTGCATTTGCTTGGCATTTGCCATGACCTTCTATAAAACTGGTACAATCAAGACAATTTCAGGTAAAGCACAGTAACACCAAGTGAACTGTCATTCCAGAATCTTTCTCACGAACTAAATGGAAACATCTGCATTTATGTCTTTCGCAGCAGAGATTCATGAAGCGCTCAGGTTATGGACGGACCCCAGATGGTTTCAGCACCAAGACAAATGGTGTTTTGATCACATGCTCTCAGTGAAATCATATTAAATCATCTAATGTATTTTCAATAGGCCTTGCTGTTACATGTTCTGATACATCCAGAGTGATTTTAATATTTTCACTTTAGCCTTTAAAGTCAGCCAGCGTCTTTATACCAACAACATGATAACCACAAAAACTGGCATTATTTTTAAGATCAAACTAAATTTTGCAAGCCTTCTTTAAAGCCCATTTACTCTTTTTTGTGTATTTAATGTTTCTTTTGACTTTTTTACTGTGTTTTAATCACAGTATTCAAAAACATGCTGCTTCTAATAATGCAAATAATATACAATCAAATATTTTTTTTTCAAACAGCTTTTCATTTAAATTAAGTTAATTATAATAGGTTGTATGATATATTGCGTAATATAATATGAAATATAAAGTATTGTGTCTACTGCAAATTAACCCAGTAGAGTCACACCACCGTCTGCTAAACGGGGGGTGTCAGTCACGGAACACTAGTTAAAGTTCTACCAACATAAACCAGCCACTATGAACCAGTGTGACTGCCTGGAAACAGCTTGCCTCACAACACACTGTAGGTTACAGATATCAGCTGTAATCCCAATCTTGGATCTTTCCCCAGGCAATATGCTAAGAGCCTCCTCTGCAAGCCAATTTACAAGGATCTGGTCATGTTTACATTAGCCCCACTGCCCATGTATGAAAAGAGCACGGGCGCGACGCGGAATGGAAATGAGCAAATATGAATTATTCAGGTCTCCTCGTGGCCATTAACACATCTTCCCTCGAATAAAGTGATAATAGGTTATCATCTGTGAAACAAAATTGCATAACAGAGGGTCTTTGGTTACACTGGAGGAAATTAATTTCACAGCACATCTGCTAAGACCTGACGTGTGAATGAGCGGCCAGCCTTTCAGCTCCGCTAGCTTTCTAATTAGATTAGCATGCCTGTTCACGAGCAGGAATCTGTGCTTTGGTAAACGAATTACTGTCGCTTTTTCTGCGTCTCTAATACGTGCAATAATGAACACGTCTGTGGCAATTAGAAGGGACGACATAAATGCATCTATGCATAAATGCTACACAAGGTGGGAGCATTTTCCATCTTACGCCTAATTCGGTGGGTGTTGTTCATAGCTATTGCGTATTAATATCCCAATGTGGTATCGAGAGCCCCCATGACCTTGTTTCATTAAGCACCTGTGAGCACCATGGACAAAGGAGATCACCTCTTCTAAGGCCCTGGAAGCTCTCAGTTTGGAAATTAAAATGGGTTTGTTCTGGTAAGTTATATAGGGATAATGGGATATATCTATTAGTTCCATTGGTCCATAGCAATTAGAGCGGGGTTCCCCAATTCAGGCCCAACATCCAATACAGATTTCCCTGCTCAAATGCACCTTGATCATTTTCCAATTAATCAATTACCGGGTTTAGAAGGTGTGTCTGAGTTGGGAAATCTACAAAGTGTCCTGGGAAATGTCCCTCGAGGACTGGAATTGGGGAACCCTGGGTTAGAGGAATATCACATAGGGATCTGTATCCCAGGGGAGATACAGGACTGAAACAGGACTGAAGACGTCTTCATTCTGTTGAGCAGGCTGCTCTACTTATAATAAAACCGGAGGTGGTCATTGTTAGGGGGTGTTATCTAAATATGCACAGAGCCGCAGGCGCGGGCAGGTGCACATCATGGCATTCACTCCTGAAGGAAGGTTTTCACTGCAGTCTCACCTGCAACCAAAAGTGTGACTTTTTGCGTCGCGAGGATCTGAAGCCTGCCTCTCACAAACGAACGCATTTTGGAGGAAAGGCACAGATGCATGTAGAAGAGGTGCCCTGGCTATGCGCTAAAGGAATGCCGTGTTTGCTCAGCCGCGCCTCAGCGTCTTCACCCGGGGACGGCGGCCGTCACAGGCCAGGAGGAGATTAATACTTCAGAAGTTGTCATGGGCTCGATCAGGACAGTCACTGCCTTTGTCTGGCAAGCAATTTATCACGCGGCTAAGTGTCGGTATTAAATTATCCCTGCCATTATGACAGTGACATTATTCATCAGGAGGGCTGGCGCCCGGCGAGGCCGCTTACGGCGATGAGCACCCGTGGCTCTTTATTGATCGCCGCTCTTTCTATTAGTAAAAGAGGCCGTTCACATGAACATTCCACAAGCCAGCGGGGTTGGGGTGGAAGGCGCGGGGGGAGGTGACCAGGCATAGCTGCTGATCAAAGCCACCACGCACAGTAACAAAACAAAATGACAAATTTTGGTGTTTAATACAAATCAGGGCTGCAGTGACCCCTGGCACCCAGTCTAAAGTTTCCCAGTTTGGCTCCCTCCCCAGCTCCAGCCAGCAGCATGATGTCACTGTGGGTGGCAGCTGGAGTGCCCCCTATCTGAAAGCCGATGTTAAGCATCTGTTTATGTCAGAGGAGCAGAAGAATTAACCTGTGCTGGGCTGTGCTGAGCTGTGCTGAGCTGGGCTGAGCTTTGAGGTGCTGGGCTGGGCTGGGCTGGGCTGAGCTGGACTGAGCTGCATTGGGCTGGGCTGTGCTTTGAGGTGCTGGGCTGGGCTGGGCTGAGCTGCTCTGGGCTGGGCTGTGCTTTGAGGTGCTGGGCTGGACTGGGCTGTGCTTTGAGGTGCTGGGCTGGGCTGGGCTGCGCTTTGAGGTGCTGTGCTGGGCTGGGCTGACTCTTTGTGCTCAAGACACATTCCAAAAATACATTTTCAAACATGCAGAGACCCAGTACTCAAGAAGTGCTTATGGAGGATGGATGGATGGATGAATTTGGGTATGGAATATTGGGTATCAATATTGTGGGGGTACCGTGTGTGTTTGGAAGGGGGGTTGTGGTTGATTTAGTCCCTACCCATGTTGAAACCAACCCTATGGGTGGATGGACGGATGGACGGACAGACGGACGGACGGACGGACGGACAGACGGATGGACGGACAGACAGATGGACGGCACATTGCCCCAAGGGCCGCTGATTTTCAAAAGAGCTGACAGTTCAGTTCTACTCCAGTGGGGCTACAGCAAATGAAATTATTAGATACTATCATAGAAACACAACAGTGAAAAAGTATTGCAAAAGATTTTTCATCATAAAAAACACTGGAAATGAATTAAAGAATTAAAAAGAAGGGCTAATTTAACACAGCTGAATTTCAGTGCATCAACAAGGTGGAATTTGTAAAGCACATCTGAGAAAGAATGTGCTGACAGAGAAATTAAATTTTACCATTAATCTTCTAGCTGTGAGGATCAGGACCGTGTGGGCAATTCCTCTGTGTTTCTTTTTGGAGTTCGGAAAACCAAAGCGCTCCAATTCCGAGCTGTCACTTTGCCCACTTAGCGGTAACGGTGTGCCCTATCTCCTCCTTCCACATGCCCCGCCTTTGCTTCCTGTTATCAGAGGTAACGAAATCTCTCAGCTCCCCATGTAATTTTTCTCCCGCATATCCATCTTGCGATTTATTCCTGTCAGCGCCAATGCAGCCTCCCGCTGAAGATCAATGCAGAGCCACGCGAGAAGGAAGGAAACATCCCCACCGGGGCAGGGTTACCTGATTGACTTCAGTAGTTTACATCTGGAGGTGTTAGATATTTAATTCAAATATTTCATCACCTTCATAATTTTGACATGCTTTTATATGTAGCTATTGCTGTTTATGTTTCACGCATACCGGCACACTCTGACGAGCGGAAATTTTCACTTTGATGATCACTATTTGCAACATAAGAGATTTATACGAAAAAGACACCAAAGAGATTAATTTTATGTGTCCACAAAGAGACATAAAGGCCAGGCCACAGAAAATGCGGGGTGGGGGGGCGGCAGAAGCCCACACAAAAAGAAAAAAAAAAAAAAAAAATAAAAAAAAAAAAA
>JAODKC010000049.1:6575206-6586718 GCA_026777985.1 Mormyrops attenuatus | reverse complement strand
ATGCAAGGCTTGACCTGTAATTGAACACCCCACCTCTCCCCCCACCCCACCCCACCCCACCCCACCCCACCCGTGTAAGGCAAACGACAATAACAATAAGAAAATGTGGCTGAAGTGCAAGCTGTTTAGAAATAAAACCTTCAGAAAAATGAGCACAAATACAAATCAATACAAAGAACTATATAAGGCACCAGTGGGATTTAGGATAACAGATGAATATATATGAACATAAATAGTGATGTTAAGCTTTGGTTTACATTTTGAAAGAGACACATATTCATAAATTACAGATAAATATTAATGTGCAATGATATTATTTTATAAACCAAATAATTGATTTTCCTTTGTCTAAATATGTTAGGTCCGCTAATCTCTGATCAGGGAACGATTACAGTCATACTGTTTATCCCAGTTAAACTAGTTAGATATGACTCTCTGAAGTGTGATGGATAAAAATACAGTTTAATTAAAATCCAGAACAAATATGAAAATGCTGCTGATAGAATTAATATCAGCTAACAGGAAGATCAGAAGCTCTGGAGTTGATCTGGTAAGAGGAGGTGTCTGGTAGTGATCTTTACCAGGTCAGTGTTATTACCGCTAGTTACTCATATATGCATATATAAGGGCACTGAGCAAAAAATGCTGCTTAAGGCTTATACCCCAATTACAGCTCTGGAAAAAACTAAGAGACTACAGCACAATTTTTTGTTTCACTCATTTCTGAATTTATGGGTGTGCGTCTGTGAATTATATATGTTTTTTTTTTTTAGCAAACTGCAGCCTGGTTCTTCCCTGTTTCTCATTAATGAAGGGTTTCTTCCTTGCTTAATGGGACTTCAGCCCTGCTTCTAGGAGCCTGATACACACTGTCCTAGCAGCGCACTTCACACCTGCACTTAATGTTTCCTATGCATTTTGAAGGTCACAAGAAACTGTTACGAGTTAGTGGTCATCTCTGGCATTAGAAAGTCGCTTCTGCCCTCTTACCTGGCTAGTTTGTGGTCATTCCCAGTGTCTCCTGCTTCACCTTGTTCTTATGTACTGCAGTCTTAGAAACTTTGAGCCTGGAAGCAGCCTTTCGCTCAGTGTAGCCTCCTGCCAGCAGAACCAGGATTAAACCAAGATTTTTATTTTTTTTTTTAAATATACAGCGGTCTCTTAATTTTTTCCAGAACTGTATATCTGGAGTTTACAACCCGGAAGAAAAACATTAACAGTTTTTGTGTGACAGTATCATGTGCAGCATGAAGTCAGCCAGAAGACCCCATGACAGTATGATGTCTTCATACAGTACATGTGGGATCCACTTACATCAATAATCACGTGATCATCTGCAGCTTTATGCGGTGAAAGCTTTGCTTTATCCCCAGTGAGCTTCCGAAGGGTTTTGGCTGACCTACTTGTGTCCCGGCATATTTCCGAGATTGTTTCAGGATTAAAACCACTAAAAATAACACAAGTTACATTTGCAGTAAATGTATTGTTTGAATTGTCATTTAAACATTTCACTTTAACAAGTACCCGATGTGTACTATTAAGGTAATACAAGCCTGCCATCTCCTGGACAGATCCAAAAACTGCATGTTCAACAGTGAAACACCGGACGAAGAAGCGTCTAAAACGCAAACACAAGGGTGAGGCATATTATGCTGAATGTCAGTTAATAGTATGTATTCCAGCTATAAAGGAGCTCAGTACTTTGATATATAGTTTTTCAAAACAGCATGAAGAAAAAACACTCATTCCTGAGTACTTGTCTGGGGACGAGTCCCAAACGTGACCGGATGTCAAAAAAGGACAAACTGCATGGGAAACAACGAATTCAGTTCGCAATTTGAAGATTAACGACAGGAACTGGGAGACTTCTAACAGGATAGTTCCAAAGAACAGCCTCAAAAACGACCACGTCACTGAATCAGTACGTCTGTCCCCTAGTTATCACAACTGTAATTTATGGGCTGTTGTTTTGGAATCAATTGTGTTTTATTTAATACATTTAAACAGGTTTAAAGAGAAAAGAATAACAAATTCGGGTAGGGGTTTTATTTAGAAAAAGCCGAAAGTCTTTGACCCGATCGAAGTGCTATACGGTGCACGACTGTGCTGCTTCACTGAAGGACGATTGTACTGCCTGAAATGTAAGGCGTCTGCATAACCAGGTTCAGAAAAAGGCTTATTCTGAGGTTTCATAAGCACTCCGTAGATGCTCATAATCAGCTGGAGAAGAGAGACAGTACACTTAACCACCACTAGGGGCAACAAAGTACCACATTTTAATGGCAAGGGTTTCCTCCTTGCACACCTCCCACGTAAATAAAACTTGTGCGTCTCTTTCTGATGGTAAATGCATGTACCTTGACATCAACTGTGGCAAGAGCTTCCTGTATGTCCCATGATGACATTTTAGGATTTTTGGAGACTTCTTTCATTATCTTACGGTCTGCTCTTGGGCTGAACTTGCTAGGACAGCCTGACCTGCCCATGCTGGCAATTGTTTTAAATGTTCTCCACTTGTAAATTATATTCTGGACAGTGGAATGGCTGATTCCAAATTCTCTTGAGATCTTTTTATATACCTTCCCAGACTCATATGAGTCTACAAACTTCTGTCTGAAGGCCTCAGAGAGCTCTTTGGATCTCACCATGGTGATATCACTCATTTCAACAATCAAGAGCAAATTAAACTAAATGTCTGTGGTTTAAATAAGACTCAATCAAAAAACTCTGTAACAATGTTCTAATCATTTTCACCTCATATGGTGCAACAGAATCTAATTCTAGGCATTTTAAATAGTGATGAATGTGAGGGTGTCCTGACTTTTCCTCAGTGGAAATTGGCATCATAGTTAATTTCTTCTGTTAAATAAGTGAATTTGTTTCTTGTTTTTGCATAGGTGATGCAATTACATCACATCTACAGATATGGTTTGAAAGAAAATGTAATATTAATATGTTGATATTTCAAAGAACTAAATATTTCATTAAAAATATATCATTTTTCGTATGACTGTATACACACACGCACACAAGCAAGGGCGTAACTTTGGGTCTCCACACATTTAAGGAGGTGTGTGGGTTGTATTGGCTGGTTTTGATTACTTGGGGGGTATAACCCCCCCACCCCCCATCTCCCACTAATTCACACCCATGTATGGAAGTCATACAGTTAATCAAATCCAGCATAAGACCTTCAACTGTCAAGTTATATATTAGCTGTCTAATCAGCGCTGAAGCAACAGTATACAGAGGACTTTCCACCCTACAAGCAGAACTCACGTTCTATTTCCAAATTCCGATAGCTTTGTGGACTAAGTGGAGAACAGTTATTTAGTTTTCTAACACCGTGAAAATCCAAAATGGAAAATAAGGCAGCACTTATGCAACATATGTGAGTGAAATAATATATATTTAAGTTATTTTCTACGCAACTATACAGTAAAAATATCTTTATTTTAAACTGTACTAGATCACTAAATGTTGCTATATATAATTTCAAAACATTTGTAATGTGGTTTTGCTTGTGTCTGGGGATGCCCAAGTAAACATTTACAGACATTTAGACGTCACTGAAAGATAAGCTCCACCACATGTTTAACATTCTCAAGTAAACACCGCTCCTCCAGTATACATAACAGAGGGTGAATTTATCAAGCAAAGCCCACACTGAGCATTCAGCCTGTATTAAGCCTACAAATCAGAATGAAAAAGTGCACCACCCCCAGCATGGGGGCCTTTAGATTCTTGGAACAAAGGATGCCTAAGGACTGAATGTAGTGGCAATAAAATGACGGACACTTGATTTTAGTTTGACCTCATTTATTAGATAAATAGATGTCAAATATACAGGGAACGTCAGCAAGCTTATCCCAGGCGTCACAGGTACCAAGACAAAGGACGCAGTGACCAAGATGCACAACAGGGCACAAACTCACAACATCAGGCGTGCACGGAAATTTCAAGACTCCAAGTCACAGTTTCACCAATTACAATTTATGCATATAAATGTCTCGCTCAAATGTACCTCTATTAGAAATTGCTCTTGTAAAATTATTGCCATTTACTTGTCAAGAACATACAGTATATGTAAGTCATACACACTACGCTGCGTCTCCATTCCAGTTACTGTCACGGGACAGATCAGGAAGTTGGAACAGGGAACCCAATTCAGAGCGAACGGCTCGACAAAACACTAAACAAGAGTCGCAGTCGGGGACGGGTGTTAAGGTTGAAATGCCCGGTAGTCTGTCCTGGGGGCTGAGAGGGGCAGCAGGCAGTCTTCCAGAAGCGGTGTTATTGGTACAAGCGCAAGCATTCAATCGGATCAGGACACGGAACACTCACTGGGCTTGGGATCGGAGGTACACTTGCACGTCACCACAAGAGGGAAACCAGGGGAAAGTGGGGCAAAATAACACTAGACAGTTGGACGTAGTCTACCATTCCTCACACTGCGGGACCCGGTCACACTCAGAAAAAAGGGTACAAATTCGTACCTTTGCTTGTCACTGGGGCTGCACCCTCAAGGGTCTGCCAATTGTACCCTTAGCTGTAGGTAATTGTGCCTTTTAAGGTACAGAAACGGACTCTGAGGAACGTTTCTGTACCATTGACGATACATTGATCCTGTTTGTACCTCCGGGATGTTCCTTAGAGTCCATTTTTGTACCTTAAAAGGTACAATTACCTATATATAGCTAAGTGTACCATTGGCAGACCCTTGAGGGTGCAGCCCCAGTGACAAGCAAAGGTACAAATTCGTACCCTTTTTTCTGAGAGTGTAGACTGATCAAGCAAGTTAACGAATAAAGGTGAACCAGAAACAGGCGTGAGACACAGCTGAGTGAATGCTCTGGTGAAGGGGACTTGGCGTGTGGAGGTGGCTGAGCTGCGGGAGTAGGACTCAACAAAACAGTTCCCATTCAAACAGGGTTCTCATGCTTCCACAAAGCATTTACGCAGAACGCACGGAAGCGGACAGCTGGAATTTCCCCTGTCGCTAATGTCTTTCCCCTGAGTATCCACTAGATGGAGCCCTAAAGCAGCCAGTGAAGATCCTCATCCATCCCCTCCTATCCATTTACGCGGCATTATGCTTCCCGAACAATTATCAGATACGCTGATTTTTATATATAATGCGAGATAGACATGCATTTTTGCTCCATTTACAGAAGTGTGTATTTAAAAGGACATTTCAGGGAAAAGGCGGATTAAGGAAATCTTACAATTATCTGAAAATGTTTCTATAAAATTGTCCTTCATCAGTGACAGTGAACAGCACAAAGGCCAGCCAGACAAATTGCACTGAATTAGGATGGACTCTGCACACTCACATTAGTCACATACAAAAGTAACAAAGGCTTCAACAGAAACACTGATCCTCAGCCTAATATTTGGTCCTTAAATAGCTTTTTATTCAGTGCATAATGTACCAGTGATGCTTCTCGAGTCCGATGTACCTGAAGTGTTTTTTTGTACGTTTTGTAAGTAGGGAGCTGTGTCGTGCAGGGAGTAGGCTTGTACTGTAAGCTGTTGGTTTTTGTCTCCAAGGTGGAGTCAGGCTAGGGTATCACTGTGCACCGCATTAAACCTGAACTTCCCTGAAAAGATATGAAGGTTTAGACATTATAAGCTGCTTCTGGCACAGGTGAAACTAGGTACCCGAATCTAGGATATACTGCCTTTAACATACCATCAATCAGGAACAAAAGCTGAAAAAAATCTCCTATGTCCCTTTTCGGCAAAGTGTCTTGGTTTATGGTGATGCATCTTTATGATTGTAAATGTGGTTTTCAGTTCGTACCCAAAAAGCCTGTGGGATGCAGCTTTGTGCTTATCAGAATAAATACCATCTCTTCTCTGGATGTATTCAATCAGTCGGCACCGTCTCGAATACAGAAAAACAGGACTGAGTGCCTCCATATTCCTCCATTAGCAGTAGTCAGCACCGTTGTTTGTCCTCTTCATGTTCACGTTCCTGCCAAATGCTCTACAAGAAGGTTGCTTATTTTTCTCTCTGGGCCAAAAATGCAGATTCATTTGACATGATTGGTGCTAGAATGTATTATTTGCAACATTGTAGCTCCATTGTATTTATGGGTGATTGTGTAATAGTTGTTTACTATCCAAATGAAGAGCCAGTTTCCAAAACTCACTCTTTCCTCAGAATTTTTTTCGGGAAACTTACCCGATGGACTGTGTCAGTTTTGGAAATGTACTTTTCAAATGACAGTATGGAACACCTACAGTGTCATCCCAAGCAAGATATAACCAGTAACTGTAGTAGAACAGAGCAAATAAGCAATGCATTTTCTGACCCTAAATAGGACAAGTGGTTACAGAAAATATATGGATGGATGGGTGGATATTTTACGTTACCAAATACTTCTTTTATTTTGTGCTGTAATTTTATAAGGTTTATAAGGACTCTGATACTTAAGCAGTGTACTGCTGTTGCATATAAGGTTGTGCTTCCTAAGATGTGCTGCTCACTGAAAAGGCAGATTGATGCTGTATTGATTTCTCTTGCTCTTATAGTTAGCAGACTAATAAAGTTTTCTAGTCCTTTTCGCCTGCTATCTGTGGTACTCAGATATGTGAATTGAACATTTGTGTCACGTTCCCATTTCTCAGTGATTCTTGCTCTATCAGCTTACTGGCTGAGGGTGTCCCAAACTTGCATTGTATTGCTTACAGCCCCCGTGTCTCCCCCCACTAAGGATCACCCAATGAAAGTCCACAGCTTGGCCAAAGGGGCCATTAACATCAGTGCAGAGGATTCCCACTTTCAGTAGGAACTTCTGATAAAGCTAGAGGCAGGATGTAAGCAATGTTGAATCCACAGGTCAGCCTGTTATCGCTATGTCGGCTGACATTTTGAATTTTCTTACTTTTCCCAGTGTGAGATGTACTGCCTCACTCCTACTCTACAAAGTCATTAGTTCATCACAGATGGCCTCCTGTACACTGCCATCCAAGCCTAGGAGACGTTTATTTGAACGTGGAGTCTATGAGTACGCAGTCCTCCCGTTCGGCTTTATGCCGGCTCCAAGCATCTTCTCTGAATATATGGATGTCCACCTATAAAACTAATTAAATCTTGGAGTATATAACTGCCAATTGTAAGGGTCAGAGTGAATTAAACAGGGATGGCCTTAAAGATAAATCCTGTAACTTCAGCATGAAATGTTATATCATGTGCAAACATTTTGTAAACAGAGTTTAACATTTTTAATTAGTACTATTTTATTTATAGTGTTGTTAAGAATACTGGACAGGGAAAAGGGCGGCAAGTAAGAATCGTAAGCTCTTTAAACCCGTAGGAACATTGAACAACATTCAGATGAAAGTACTTGACAAGGGCGTGAAGAAAAAGCAGACATCACTTCTGTTGATTTTAAGTCCACGAATGCTGACATCTGACCTGGTTTGTGTAGCAGTGGTCCAAGATGTTAGCCAGGTGTATACTGGCTGATGGGAAGCTTGGAAAATTTTCTGGTGGTTTGATCTAATGTTATATAATGTAGCAAGGGGGACCCGCCCCCCAATCACGGGCAAATTTCCGGGCTGCTTTTTGTTGTTGCCAGTCTGCCCCTGGTGTTACAACCACTTACAGAGCAGGACACATGCTGGTGGGGGTCTGGGACCAGTGCCAGGCAGCAAAAGGCACAAGGGGCTACGTCCTGGGTGGGATATTACTGCTTTATAGGGCACATACACGTAATCATGCATCCTGTGAAATTTAAAGACACTGATTGGCCTACCGGACTTTCATTGGACCGTGGGGGGAATCCCAGGTATTTCAGGAAGAGAGTGCCGACTGCACACAAATGTAGCAGAGGCAGGATTCAGACCCCAACCCGAGGGAGTGAGTCATTGTGCCCCCCATTCTGCATTGTAGACATTCATCCATCAAAATGTTGTAACACAATTAACCAAATGAATCTTCATAAGCGTGTGACATATTTATTCATATGCACTTTACAGCGATGTTACAATAATCAGTTTGTTTTCACGACACTTAACTCTGTTGTGTTTAATTGCACTTTTACATAATAAGCAAGCGGGATGACTGACATAAAATTTCCCTAACATTTAGTCACTAATGGTTGTATTCGGGTTGTAATCAAAGTCTCTTTAGTAAATTAGAAGTTATGCATTTGCTGTAATATGATTCTAATTACATGAGATGAATCCATGTCTAATCGTGCTTTGCTCCCTTTTCCTTGCTGTTATATATTTGATAACACTTTCTATGAATGTCATGTCTATAAGAATCTACGAACACACTCATAACACATTATAACGCATTCATAAAGCATTATAAACATGGCTATGAATATTTATTAAAAGGCGTAACACATTATAGCCATGTTTATTATCCATTATGAAAGCTTTTTCAAGCTCTCATCTATAATGCACTATAGAAACCTTCATAAAGCAGTACAAATCTTCCTTAATGCTTATACCGACAATTATAATGCATTATGAAGGTATTGATAGTGCATTGTAGGTGACAGTTTTAAGTAACGTTACGATATATTTTTCCTTGAAGAATAAGACCTTTGTGGAAACCTTGTAATTATTTAGCTAATGTATCAAAAGATGGCACTTACATAGCATGTTGTGAAGTAAATGTGGCCAATTACATAAAGATTATTATTTTTCATAATTTCATGAGCATCGGGGAATCAGAATTTTAATAAGTTTGGTACCCCTATAATATAAGTGGGTAAGAGAGCTAAGGGTTGCTGGAATCGCTGTCAATGTCTTGTTTGTGCTGCACAAACAGTTTCAAGTCATGAGATAAGGGAAACTACACCTGGTGTGTTGGTGGACCTGGCCTTGGGTAGGGGGAGGAAGGAGTGAGAGCTGTTGGTGTTACTGCGTGGAAGATACCAAATGTGGGTTTAACTCTTGTTTCACTGTGCTCATTTACACAGGTGGAAAGTTCAGGTTCACAAAGTGCAAATTTTCTTTCTACTGACCAGTTGAGTAGGAAGAGTCACAATCACAAAGTACTCAGCTGGTTGGTTGAAACAGACTCTTGCTCTGGATTTGTACTTTCTGGACCTGAAAACTCCACCTCTGCTCATATGAATATATAATATTCACTTAACTCTTGTTTCACTATTCTCATATATATATAATACATGTGCATGCAATGTAGGTGTAGCAATAACAATTATAGAATAAGGATCAATACTTTGTAAAAGAACATATAATCTTCAAAATTATCATATGAGGCATCAGTTTTTTTCCCTTGAACTCTTTGCTTCCTTTTCAACATTTATTGAACATGGAAAGTTTATTGAACAAAGATAGATGTAGAATGTGCACAGATGTGGCTCCTTGCAGCAATGGTGGGAGGTATAGGACAGGACAGCAGGGCCCTGTACCAGAGACCTTGAAGGGTAGCAGGATGAGAGACAAGCTAACAAGAAACATCTGGTCATCTGGTGCAGGGATGTCACTCATAGAAAAGGTAAATAAATCAGAAATGGGCAAATGAAGCTTCATGAACCGCTTGCTGTATTTTTTGACCCCACTAGATGGTGCTCTTAGTTTACTTTGGGGCATGTTTTGAGTCTTTATAAACAGAGAACACCATCTAGTGGGATAAAAATACAGCAAATGGTTCGTGAAGCTTCATTTGGCCACCACTAATAAAAATGGATGCTGATTTGTGAGCGGGGGCTTCTTTCCTTCGCATGTGGGGAACCCCCATGCCCACAGACAAAATAAATGGATAACGTCTTGTACGATAAGGTGTGTCATTTCTGTCCATCCAAAATCTTTGAATATCACATCTCGTAAACACAAACAGACAAGAAATTCAACAGTTCAACTAAATCGCTGCAGTAAATCCAAGCCCTTCTCAAAACTTATTTTCTTTGCCAAAAATCAAATGAACCAGGATTCACAGAGGCAGATCAAATCTGAAAAAGAAGCAAAAATAAGCAGTGAAGTCCAAACACATGATTGCAGTAGCTTCCAACGTACAGAGACGGATTCTGAGTGTCTCAACGTTCAGGTGTTTATTCTGTCACCACGCCTCTCGTGGCGATGAACAGCAGAAAGTGCCACATTTCTGCATTTTCATGCAGCTCAATTCCTGTGAGGCTGCAGCTTCAGTTAAACAGATTGTTCCCCTTGCCCAGAATCTTTCTGACAAAAACTTGAGAATACCATTCTGTTTGCCAAACCATAAATTTATGTTCACTGTTATTTCAAGCTATAATACATTACATATATTTACATTTAATTTATTTAGCAGGTTCTTTCAACCAAAGTGACACAGAATTGCGAAAGCAAGGTCAGGCAGTCCGTGGAGCAATTGGGGGTAAAGGGTTTCCATCAGGGGCACAGCAGTGAAATCACTCCTCTGACCCTGAGATTTGAACCAGCGGCTTTCTGATCACAGGCACATAATAAAGTGTAATAATAATGCATGATGTTTACACAGCCATTTGCCAGGCCTGAATCTGTCAGACGCTGGTGCAGTTGGTGGACAGGGGCGCCTCCATCTTGCTCCTCGACTCCTTGGTGTTGCCCCGGGAGCAACCGCTCCTGCCCAGCTCGCACCTGAAGACCTGCGCATAGGCCTTCCTGAAGTTCTCCGACAGGAAGGCGTAGATGATGGGGTTCACCGAGGAGTTGCTGTAGGCGAGGCAGTGCGCCACCACCCGCAGCACAAAGGAAGCCTGGTTTAGCGGGAAGGAGCCGAACTCCACCCAGAGGTGCACGACATGGTGAGGCAGCCAGGACAGGCAGAAGACCACCACCACCACCAGGACAGTCTGAGCAGTCTGGGCCGGGGGCAGCAAGAGAGACATTTCAGTATGGTGTTTCCACTTAAATTGGAGGGAGTTAGAGCTGCGAAAAACTTTAAAAAGGGGAAAACCACTCGATGAAGTCAGACAGCATAGCAAAAAAATGTGTGTGTGTGTGGATTTGCATAGATGTCCCCAAAATGTGATAAAACCTGAAACTTCCTTACTGTTGGGGACATTTTTCAGGTCCCCAACAATTTGGATAACCTCAGTTTTAGGAACATGTGTGAATGAATTAAAAAAGTAAAAATGCCAAATGTCTTATATTTTGTTTGGTTACTTATGGTTAAAGCTAGCGGTGGGTTAAGGGTGTTGTGACTGGGATTAGGGGGAATTATGGGTTTTTCCAATAGAAATGAATGGATGATCCCCATTTGTATAGGCATCTAGACAGGCAAATAGGTGTGTGTGTCTATGTGAGTGGTTTTGATATATTACATTGTAAGGAAGCAATGTCATAAAACAAAACACAAGACTTTTGGCTATTTTAATTTTTTGATTACAGTCACAGATTTTTATAAAATTGATTTTGCACAAGGTAAAAAGTATCATTTCAGGACAGTGTGGGGACATTGCTTCCCCGGAATGTAATATATACAAAACCACACACATACACACACACACACACACACACACACACACACACACACACACACACACACACACACACACACACACAC
>JAODKC010000049.1:6553398-6575106 GCA_026777985.1 Mormyrops attenuatus | reverse complement strand
TTTCATGACAGTGTGGGGACATTGATTCCCCTTATTGTAATATATACAAAAACACACACATACACACACACACACACACACACACACACACACACACACACACACACACACACACACACACACACAGAGGACCCCTGAAGATAAGTGTCCAGATAATGGGTGAATGGATGGATATTATTGTGCTGGATGATCAAATACAATACAACCAAAAGTAAACCGTAACTAGGCAAAACTGTCCCCAGGCATAAAAACCAGTATGGAAAGGAATATATAGTGCATATACCTTTCTTTTAGAAGCTTCTGACTTCTTTGAAATGCCTCTCAGTTTCTTGTGTAAGTGACTTATTACCTATAAAAAAAAACCAGAAGTCAACTACTTCAGTGAGTACAATTCACATACTTTTAGAGTTTAATAAAGGATCATCACGTGGAGTTGAATTATACCAAAATATGTTATACTAAAAATTATACTAAAAGGGCTGTCATATCACAGCTTGATGTAGACATTACAAATGTTATTTTCCTTTACACGATGTGGAATACGTTTTTGATAAATATTTGCTGTATAATAATGTATGGCGCTCACTAACCTTTGCGTAGCAGAAGGAGATGAGAAGTAGGGGCAACATATAACCAAAGACAAACGTACACACCGCATAGAGCTTCTTTCGGTTGGTGTCCGGCCACACTTCCCAACAAAACGTGCTGTCTTCTCCCCTTCGGACAATGCTCTGGTAGTAAGCGACCGGAGCTGCCATGGCAAGGGAGATGATCCATATGGTGATTACCCCGGCGAGTGCGTGTCTGGCCACCCGTAAAGAGGTGGACTTCCGAGAGTGTACGATGGCAATGTAGCGGTCCACGGACATCGCCGATAAGGTGAAAATGCTGACCAGCATGGACACTGTGAAAAAGTAGTGAATAAATTTGCAGATGATGGCTCCGAAGACCCACGTCGGGAGCATGTATACGGTGGATTGGAAGGGTATGCAGAAAACCAGGTAAGACAGATCGGCAATGCTCAGGTTGAGGATGAAGATGTTGGTCGTGCTGCGAGGCTTGCCAGGCTTACTTCGAGCCAGCACCGTGATCACCAAAGAATTCCCCAACACCCCAAGAGTGAAAATGAGTCCAAATATCAGCAGCGTTATCAAGTTATCAATGCCGATCCCAAGTATAAGTTTTTGGGTCGATTCCCCGGCGTCCGTCAGGTTGCCACATACCAGTCCGTCACTTTGGTTCTTTACTGCTGACAGATCCATCACTTGTAGCTGGCGGGGCTAAAACAGGTTCGCCCAACAGTTACAAGCAGTTCGCGGAAAACTTACAACCGCATGCATGCTTACACCTAACTATAGGTTTCCGTTATTTCCATGTCATTAACTGCCAATAAAAATAAATCGCACCCCAAAAATGAACAGGAGTCGCAGTACTCAATCTAATCAATTGCTTTGTTTTTTGTAAGGCTATATGATTCTGTGCTCATATGTGTTAATAAGTAGCTGCTTGATCTGTGCCCTTCCCTAAGTCACTCGCCTCCTGCGGTTTGCTCCCTCCACAGTCTCCCCTTCTCCTCCTCCTCCTATCTTCCGCCGTACTTCCTCTTGCCTGGAAATACAGACCTGGGCCGCCCCCGCAGCACGTCAACCTGCAACTCCCAGGAGTCTGATGACGGAACAACCCATTCCTTTATTATAAAAGAGGGTGAGTTAAGTATGGCTCTCGCCGTTGCTGGTAAATCTTTGGACAGTGGCATAGGCGTAAATTACGGGGGGTGGGGGGGGCTAATACAAACCCCTCAATAGCCATATGGGTGGGGACCTGAGCCCTTCCAAAGTATTTCTTTATAGGCATTTTTCCCGGTGTTAAATTTTTTGATTTCTAAGCAGAGTGAAAATTCCAAATCCTTTATAAAAAAAAGGGTCATTGACAGGTAGCCTACACATACTGCGCCCGAGTTACGCCGTTTTCATTAACTCTGTGCCATGGTTTGCTACTGTGGATTACCAAAAGGTGACCTTACTTCAGGTTAATTCCACTTGCATATCGGCTGACACTTTCTCTCTTTAATCAAAAACTATATACCTGATTTACCTGACAAGTAATAACTAAAAAATATAGCCTATTTTAATACGACATCCTTTCCATCGAGTATAGCTGTTAAGTTGAATGGGAATGACTTATTATCGACTTATTTTTCCTTTTTGTGGGTTATTTAAGAGAGACACAGATTTAAGCATACACTTCAGCTGTTTTGTTTAGATTTATGTCAAAATAGCTTTGAAACGCACTTCTACATGATGGGATATGTCATTTAGACCACAAAAACGATTCAGTCTGTGCAAGGCCGTAGGTTTGGGTATGGGCAGTAAGGGTGAGACTGTACCAGTGTGGGAGTACCGTGTATGTTTGGGGAGGGGGAGAGGGGTTCAGGGCTGATTTGGTCCCTACTAATGCGGACGCCCGGGGCCCTATACTCTGCACAACCTTTAAAATGTTATGAGGTGCTTTCCCATGACATGAACTTGGACTGATTGTAGTAGGGTAGCAAAAATTGAGCGCATGAAATTATTTTTCTACCTCAATTACATTTAATGCATTAATGAATACCTTTTTGCTTGATATGACCTGGTCATATGGATTATATCTCTGGGCTGGCCTGGGAACGCCTTGGAAATGCCCTGGAGGAGCTGGCTGGAGAGAGGGAGGACTGGGCATCCCTGAATGTACTGCTACCCCATGACCCAACCCCAGATAAGTGGCAGATGATTGGATGGATGGATGGATGGATGACCTGGTCATGTGTTTTGCTTACCTACCGTGTGGCTCAGTGGGCTAAGCCAGTGTGCCTGTAATCCGAAGGTCACCGGTACAAACCCAGCCTCAGCACATCTGTGAGTCCTTGAGCAAGGCCCTTAACCCCCCTAGCTCCCTGGGCGCCCCAACAGGTGGCTGCCCTTCGTGGACAACTCACTTTACAAAGAGCAAGTTGAGGGAGGTATCAAAAGAGAATTTCCCCATGGGGATCAATAAAGTATCAATTATTATTATTTATTATTGCATCTGAACATTGGTACTTCTCTGAAATTACATACTCAGTATTTCACTGGGGGGTGTGACTTCATGGCGCCAAAGCAGTACTTCAGTAGTAATTGAATACAGTTTTAAACATTATTTAAGTGCTGTTTCATCAGTGAGTCATTTCGCTAAGGAGCTCGATCTTTCCATACAAACTTGGGGAACTCGCCTTCCGCGGCATTTAGAGTGGGCCTTTAAATGAACCCCCCAGCTTAGTTTTACTTGCTTATTTGTTTTGTTTAGTGTTTTGTCAGAAAAGCGTGTGATCGCAGTTAATGGATCCATGGGGCAGCATGAAACTTGTAAGCAGATCAGGTTTATTATACTTAACTGCTGATAGCTGAAGTGATGAAATTAGCTGTAGAACAAAACAGATACAAAACGGCAGTAATTTTATTTTTTTGCACTTTGTTAAATAAATATTATAGACGTTAATCTTTCCATGTGATGTTTAGAGTTGGCTGTTTAAAATCACTCATAATTTAGCTAAATAATGCTGTTAGCAATATGATTCAGGGATTACACCTAGACCCCAGTGGGGGAGTCACTTTCCAAGGGGCCTCAAAATAGCTCTTGGTTTAAGTGTATGGATCTTCTTGGCGTGGTGATGTCATTGATAAATTTTTAATGTCTCAGCTCTGATTGGTAGCCATGCCCACCATCTGTCAGAAGGAAGCTCAGAGAGGGTGAATCAGATAATGCTGGCTAGATTCATCCTTCTCTCAACATCTGTAAGGCGGCAGGTGGAATCCAGTGGATGGTGCGTTCTATTGCTTGGTGAAGCCCTCAGTCTGAAAGGTGAGTGTCTGAGGTTAGGGGGTGTATGCTACCAGGTAACCCCACGCATATAATCCTGTGCATCATGCACTGAGGGCGTGACCTATCATAGAGTTATCTGTCTTCTGTTGCACTATTTTTAATGTTATTTATTCTGTTCTACTGTCTTGTTTAACACTATTACTAAACGTGATTCTTGTACAGTGACACTGAAGTTGATGTCGACTTTTCCAGATAAGGAGAAATTAAGCAAGACCAAACAGAACTCCTGAATAAGTAACCTACTATACCCAGTCATGCTGTATTTTTCATTTCAAACAGATATGCTGAAAAAAACTCATATTTCAAATGTTTTATTCTGCTTACTCTGTATTCAGGGGTAATAATGGTGAAAAATGGAACCCGAATGAAGTTTCTGTTAATACCTTATCACCAGCTCGCATCTCTGTTCCCAGCTGTGCATGAATTGAAAAGGGAGACTTTGTGAAACAACAGCGACATCATATAAACTGCATTACTACATAATCTTAGTTTGCACAGCTTTTAGGATGATTAAGGTGACTTCAGACATAGATGGACTTCGGAGGTGGGGGGCGACACGCTGATCCTCAAGTTAACGACAAACTTGAGTCTGTTTCTTCAAACTGGAGTTTCACTACCTTATAACTCCAGATTAGAATGATCCTCTTTGGCGCCGTTTCATGGTCTCAAGCAAATGGACAGAGTAATGGGCGTAGGCTGTTGAACTGGAACAGAATCTCTAGGCGTCTGTATTTATCCTGATGTTTGTGCTACTTATCATGTTCAGCGAGGTAAATAAAATGTGTACTGCCATTCATGTTTCAAATTATTTTAATTAGGCCACAATTAAGTTGCTTTGAGTCCCAGCACCTCTTGTTCCATCTCTTGTGTCCCACAGTATGTGGATTAAATATAATATTAATGATGTTTAAATTTTAACCCCTTTTATTAACTGGTTTGTGCATTTGGATTGTAAAGGTTATTGCTGATGGACAGGAATGCAGCTTTTCATTGAAAACACAAGCAAAAATGAGCAATGTACCCACACAATGGCTCTCATACTCTGATGTGGACATTTAAGAAATATGAGCCAATGCATAGCAATCATCAGGGCACTGGAAGGAACCCAGGCAGCATACAGCTAAAGGCAAGGGGTGCTCTGAACTGGTTGAACTGGAAGTTCAGCTTACCCACAACTTAACACATAAAACACCGTGACTATGACTGTTGGTGCCGCTGTACACGCCATTTTTATCCACCATGCTTGTCCATTAATGTGTCTATGCATGTTCTGAACCTTCATGCTCTCTGCCTTCCTTCCCACGTGTCCGGATGGTGCCTGGGGTGGGCACCATCTGAGCTGGAGTCCTGGTTCATGGAAGGGTGACATCATGGATGTGACCTACGTACTGTACCATCGTGGGTGCAGACTTCAATCTGCCACCCTACACAGCCTGGTATGGAGAACTGAGTCTCTGATGGGCTTTGGCTTTGCCCTTCACCACAGTCTACACCTTGTGGACCCCCAGAGTTTTATTTTCTCCCTATTTGGGAATTTTTGGCTCATCTCCTCCATTGTCATCTGGCTCTCATTGTTTCTTTTCTTTATTTTCCGTATTCCCTGTGTTTGTATTATTTTGTATAAATGATGTAGTAATGTATCACGACACTCATGTAAAGTGCCTTGTTGTGAAAGGCGCGATATAAAAATAAATTGAATTGAACTGAAGGCCAATCCCTTGCAGGAGAAAACTGGCGCACCCAGTACAAACCCAGCAACCATGGGAAGAACATTCAGACTCCACACGCACAAAGGAGGTGCAGGATTCAAACCTCCAAAGCCTGGAGGTGTGAGGTTACGGTGTAGGCACTGTGTGTTCGATAATCATCATGTCTGGAGTGTCGACTGCTGTGTGATAAGCAGGTGGGTGTATGTATGTATGGATGGATGGATGTTATCTAATTTGGAATTTAAATGACTTTTTCCATCAGTGTAGAGCAAACAAAGATGAAGCTGGTGGTTTGAAGAGCCTCATAGCCACAACTTCACTGCAGTTCCACACTGTTCCAAGTTAACTGCACCACAATGCAATCAAGGACAAGAGGAACTATGTGGTTTTGGGCAAAGCGGGTTAAGCATATTCTCATGTTCCACTCATGTTCATTCTCCAGAGAGCCGTGTGTTCTACAAAACAAACGCACAATCAAATAAATACATTATATGAAGTTTCAGAAGAACCAATGGCCAACTGCTCAATGACACTGTAAAAAATCAAGTCTTTACATGCCACCTTTATGCACTGCTTAATTCTCTCTGAATTTTAATTAAATATAAAAAAAAAAACTCTTCAGTCTGGTCCCTATGTTGTTTACCCACCTCTCTTCCAAGATACAAACACATCCTGGACACAGCCCTGATTTCCATTGAAACTCACAATTATAGTCATTTTACCAAAGCAAGAGCACAAAAACAAAACTCTAGACATACAGGCGGGGCTTTGTGGAGCAGTGCTCATTATGGCTCTTCATCAGACTGATTATCATGTCTGATTCCTGGGAGTTCTTAACTAGCGCTCTGTTTGATTATGTCCAGGAAGCATAAGCCCTGGTAGGGGGTGATTTGATCGTGATCGTAGGTCTGTTCGGGACATCCAGAAAAACGGTGCAATTAGGTATTAAATTATCCGCATCTCATGTAATTTGAGCCATAAATGATGGGCAGACAACAGAGTGCAAATCCCCGTCCTCCGCCAATCAGAATCTTTTTGTAATGCCACCCTTATTTTCAATTAACTGAATTGCTTTTTTCATGCGATAGAAAATCTCAGAGCTTTGCATCTAATAAGAACATGGCTTCATGCATGGATTCGTAATGCATCAGTGTATGATTTTACATTGTGGGAAGTTCAATGAGTTTCAAGTAGTTTTTCCAGTACGTGTATGAAATGCTATCCTGTTACATTTGCCTTGGTAGCATCCCTGACATCCAGAGGCACTTCTGTTTCCATAGCGACCTATATCTTCTTGGTTTCACGGAGGATGTTTTCCTGTCACTGGGGCGGCACACAGCAGTCAGTTCCCATGTGCTTCAGTGCATCGGGCTGCGTGTGACCAGAGAGTCAGATGTAGTTACATTTGCTGGATCTGCTTTCTTTTCTAAGCACATATACACATTATATTTAGAGGAAAATTTTGTTCGCATGGGCAAATTGGTCCATAGTTTCTTTAGTCATCATTCACATTTAAAGGAAGCTGCAGGTTTTGCAGTAGGGCCCAAAAAGTTGGTTTTCGCAAAACTATATTGATCTGAAAATCTTTATGTGCCACCACAGCTGTGGGTAGATTAATTTGATATAAATATACTTCCTAACCGTTTAAATACATTAAATTAGACTGTAGTATATTTAATTGATGACCTTATATCAAAACAATTAATATCCTCATATTTATTGAGTACCCTCTTATGGAATCTGTCGAGGTTTCATTGTCACTTTACATTTCGTAGATAGCGATGTCCCACTTGTGTGAGTCATTCTGGTTCCCACTCCATGAAAGTATTTAAAAATGATAAATCCTTCATCTGTCATTCGTACAAGTACATTGGGATTCTTCTCTTTGCTCACTCCACCAGGCTCTCCATAACTCAGGGGTCATGGCACAGCATCAGCCAATGTGTGGTGCCCCTGGAGCTTGGGGTTAAGGGCCTTGCTCAAGGGCCCATGGACATGTGTCTGTTCCGTCAAGGCTGGGACTTGAACTGGCAACATTTCCATCACAGGCACAGAAGCTTAGCCTGCTGAACCTCTCCTGTGATAAAGGCAGGTCACATGCGATTGTAACAGGTGATTATAACAGGTGTTTGTAACAGGTGATTATAACAGGTGATTATAACAGGTGATTGTAACAGGTGATTGTAACAGGTGATTATAACAGGTGATTGTAACAGGTGAAACAATATCTGTTTCAGTACTGGCGGCCAAAGCAAACCAATTGAGGTGGTTGTGAACCCATTTTAGATCCAGATGAAAATAGCCTCTGGTTCTTCTGAAATTTAACTGAGGTTACTTTTTTGTGACACTGATAATACTGTATTAATTACGTGTCCATTCTGAATTTTAAAGGGAATGCGTGGATGCCAAACGTACAAATTAAAAATTATTATATTGAATGAGGACAACCTCTTAATAATGTACTCATGATATTTGCACATATGAGCTATATAAAAAATATGACTGAAAGATGACTGAAATGTCATTTCTTCCTACAGCACGAGGTGAGTACAACTGACATGCCCACGTACAGTCGCTCCCCGCGGTATTCAGATTTAAATGAACCCCAGGCACCCACACTAAGCTGCCATTATTCCCCAAAACAATACTCGCTGCTGGCATAATCATTTAAGCAATTTGGCGGTCGTCTGAGTCAAGTTTAAAGAATTCCTATTCTTAGTGTTTCGTAACCTCGAACGCCTGCATTGTAATCACAAAAGCAATTCTGCATTTTCAGAAGTTAAAAGAAAAGAAACAGAATGGTAAACAACATGTTTATGAGATGTAAAAACTAATCAAGGGAGGAATAAATATGAAGGAATTGTTCTTGCTGACGGCTTTGTAATTACGCCCAACGTACCCAAGCGAAACGGATTGGAAGACGACGTTTCTGAGAGAATTAAGACGTCTGCTTATATGCGGTAAGATAACTAAATTGACTGCGCTTCTTCCATCTAATCAAAGCTGACTCCACTCCAGGGAGTTTGTTCTCCTTATCACTTTTTCTTCATTAGCAATTATGAGTCATAATACTTTTGTAACATGGTATTGTGGCATAGGGAAAGTGTTCGATTTTAAAATGCGGAAAGTCGATTCGATCTGTTCATATATTTAGGCTACTTGTAATCTAAGAAGTTGATCCGGATAAAAGCTTATCATAATTGTGTTTTACTCAGGCCAGTTGTGACAGACATACTCTAGGAATTTATTGTTTTTTTTACTCGATTGTTAGTTTAATTGAACTATAAAGAAACCGGAAAGATGTCTGGTGCATTACACAAAATGTTGCTGGTAACGTGTTACAATGTACTTAATTTTTTGGTTTTTGTTTTGCTGTGTTTAAATCTCTTTAAGAAATAAATTTGGCAGGCAGTCTTTGTTTTAGTGTAAAGGAGACAACGGGTATAATATTTCTCAGTGTGCTTCAGGGGCAGGACAGACCCCCACCATGCATATACTCCATATATACCGGCCCCAAGCAGGGACCTCATCTTGTTGGCGAAGGGTCCACTGACAGATTCAGCTGTGTCAGCGCTTGCAAGTCGCCAGTAAAAGCAGCTGTGTTTACAGACCTCTAGATAAGCACCTCTACCAACAGAGAAAACTCAGCTCAGTCTATAGACCAGAAAGGGCCACATTCATAACAGATGACGAAGGCCATGCGTTTTGGCACACTGTAGCGCTTATCTTGGCAGATGTTTTGAATGCATGTCATCTTGCAGACGCTTATGTGTGATGTATTAATTATCAGCAAAACTTTATATACCACAAACTGCCAGTAATTTAATGATGTAGTGCACCCAGCTGGCAATATGTCAAAGACATAAACAAATAAATATTGAGTCTTTAAACATATGCCAAAGCACTAATAAAGCGTGTGCTGTAAGCGGTTCGGTAGAGCTTGGATTTTGTTAGTATTTGGTTCCCGAAATGCATTATGACAACAAACCTAATTATAGACCAAATTGAATGTTGTGGGTCTGATTTTTCGAGGAACTGAATGAAAATATTTAGATGCTTTGGCAGACCTGTATATAATTCAAAGTTATTATATGAAAGGAATGACTGAAACCTTTCACTCATGGTGTCCACACTCTTGGGTTGTTGAATTAATGTTTGTTTAAGTGAATATAAGATGTTGGTCACCACTGGGTCTGTGGTCCACCAGGACTCACCTATGCTCCAAAGAGAAGGAGTTTTTACATTACTATAATATCCGGTGTGGCGCTGGAGGAGTGCTGTCATCAGGAAAGGTATGAGATGTTACTGTCAATTGGGGCAAAGGAGAATTTCCTGAGCACCACTATTCATACATACTGCTGTGAAATGAGCGAAAGGGAAATGAGCTCTGTAAGTGGTTGATAGTGCTGAGTCCTCTTATGGATTGCGTGGTAACTAGAAGGTCCGTCCATCATAATACATTGCCCGTTATAATGGCGGGTGGGCTATTCAATACACTAGACATAACTCTGATGTGATTGTTACACTCACATGTGTATATATATATATATATATATATATATATATATACACACACACACACACACACACACAAAATAGGGGCCTTGGTTTTAAGATACCAAAAGTCTCAAAATAATGACCAACTTTCTATCTTGGACTCAACAACTTATGACTCATCAAAATATGAACTCAGTCGGTCGTGGTTTTGAAGAGGAATAAATTGCAGTGAATTTACTAAATTTACTGCTGTAGGTTTACAGTGAGTTACTAAGGTCAAATTCTAAAATGTGTGAAGTCAGTGGTTGGCTATAGATCCTACCAGAGAGAAATAAGCTGGTCAGAAGCATCCACAGCAGTGTCCAACACAGAAGAACGGCATGAAGTTTAGCTCACCTGTGAATTTTTAAATCAATGATTTGTTCTGACAGGCTTCTTACGTGAAAATAAAACTCATATTACTAGAACTCATTGGAGAAATGCCCCAAAATTACCACAACACCGTGAAATGTTTTATTACGCGCTTCTATACACAAATTCACTCAAGGGTTTCATATAAGGAGAGCATTTACGATGGTTACCCACCTGCATTTAAAAATGAAGAAAATATCTGTATGAGAGAGTAATGATATCAATATTCTGTGAAAAATCTTGAAAGAAAGTGTCCCTATATAATGGACTCAACTTTGAAAATATGCAGAGCTCATAATTTGGGCAATTACTCACTTAATGAGCAGGGGGTTTCTCTTGAGGCTTGGAAAACATTAGTAATAAACCACAGACGCCTACAGATATGAGTAATTAAAAGTCTATTAGTATTTCACCAGTAGTCCCACAAATGGCATAAAATTTGGTAGGGAATAATTAATTCAGCATTTAAATTATAGCAATTATGTTGTGCATCCTATGAAACTTTAGTGTGAGTCATTCAAAACACAAATTGTACTCTTAAAAATATATAATTAAAACTGGAGTGGTGTGATTGCAGCTGTGTTTATGAAAGTCAAATAAGCATTTCCATACCTTCAGTCCTGATATTTTTATTTTAAAATTGTTTGATAGGAATTGGCTTAGATCAAACAGAAAACAGCATTCTGTGACATATAATGTGGATGTACAAGTGTATGCCGTGTATTTTGGCAAGAGTCAGCTGACAGTTATGTCAATAGGAACACCCCGGATGTGATACCAGTCCGTCAGGGCGCATAAAGGCACACAATGAAATTGAGAAAAGCCCATTGGCCCAACTGCATCTTTGAAAAGAGCCAGAATTCCTTGAGAAAGCTCCATGCACACAGAGCATGTGCAAGGTTCCATGCCTTGGAGATGTGAGGTAACAGCCCTACTGAGCCGCGGTACTGAGCCGCGGCACTGAGCCAGAATTACAGCATTATTCATAAATATTGCTGTGTTTGGATATTTGATGTCTAAAATTCTGCAAGCTATGCCCCCCCTCCACCTTTATGTCTATTTCTCTACCAGGACAGTCATAAGAAGAAGTTATATTTAACTAAACGATTAACTTCTGGATTTACCTAAAATTAGGTTTTCTGAAAAAAAGGATCTATTACTGTGCATGCATGATCAAAGTGGTGAATTTCTGCTGTACTCTTGAACAGTTCTAATATTTCGTGACGCTTCAGTAAACATCTATTGCCAGGCTGGTGAAAAATTGCACGCGTGATGCAGTACCAGTGCCCAACAGAGGAGGGCGTGATTTCTCTGTTGCGTCGCTTGGTGACTGTCAAACACGTCTTCATACAAACAGGGAATGCTCTTAGGCATGCTGAGGCTTATAAACTCTGGGCTACATACTTAACGTCACTACTCACTATCTATGCTAACCAGACTGGTTTTCCATGTTGGGGATTTGATTCCCACTTTTTTAATCAGGTAAGGAATGGTAGTTAGTTGCTTAGCTGTCTAAAACACTCAAAGCCCTCCTTCTTGTATAGGTTACTCCACATACAATTTCCCGCCCAAGGTCTCATAGTCCAGGATTTTCTCATTTGAATGGTTCTATAATGAATTGAGGACGCATCTCCTTCTTGCTGAGCTGGACACCAAGCTGACCGTCTTTGACATTCAGGACTACTTATGCAGATTTAAAGGCGAGGATAGTAATGGCACACTCAAACCTCAAACCCAAGCCAGTTGAAAAACATGGGCAAGTAACCTTGTGATTTAGTGTCTTTCTTTAATGTTTTCACACAAACATGCTGTAGAATAAAGCTACATTCATCCCACAGCATGTCTGCTCATTGAAGACTTTCAGCACTGTAGATAAATGACAGCGTAATCGGGCTCCTATAGAGTACAGGGCCAGGCAGTGCCTGGGGCTCATTCCCAATGATCATTGTGACTCAAGGTGAAATGTCTTTAATGTTCACGTAACAGAACCAAAAACTCACCTTTCAGCTGACAACTCTCATTTATTTCCAACAATGTGAAGGGAAGTGGAGTATTTAATAATAAGCAGTACAAATGATAATTTAATGACAACCTATAAAAGACTTTTTATCTGCTAAAATGTAATTTAATTTAATATTAATGTGCTATATTCACAGTCAGTTGAACTGCTAAATGATATACTTCTAAAAAGCTATTTAATCATTTAATTTTTAAATGTGATTTTCACATCTTTCTTGTATCTTAAATCTATCAAATTACATACGTATTTTCTTGTATCCAAAACTATATTATTGCTTTCTTCACATCACCTTTAGGCGTGAATAACAATAAAGAGGAAGCTTTTTGGGAGCAGGATCATTTGGGGATATAATCTGCATTCAGTCAAATTCTTTCAGAGACAGGAATCCCGTCTTTGTATTGATGACACAAAGGGCAATAAATAACGTTTGTGCTGATCTTTTATGCACAATTTCCGCAAATGCTCTGGTTTGAACTCAAAAATCTATGAATAAGAAATCATTATTTGTTTGAAACCATGGGTGACCAGGGGGTCCTCTGTGGCTTATCTATTGTGATGGTATCGCCCTCCTTGGAGAGCGCCTTGTAATGCTCACCTGGAACACATTTTATTCATTCACGTTTCTCATACAGCTACAGCTTGCAGTTCCGCCCATGTTCAGTGAGTACTAAGCTGAACAACCTGTCCGCTCAACTTACTTCCAGCCTGATTAGTAATGGCTGCATACTCATGATTCAAATTGTTTCACCAAATAAGGTTTTGTTTTTTAGGGGTCAGGAGATTTTATTTTTCATGCGCTTATTTTCTTTTTTTTGCCAGTGAGGGCAGAGATTTGTGTGAATGTCTGGAAGGTTGGGGGGTTTGAATCAAGTGGCCAGGTAATCATAGCACTGTTGGGACCTTGACCAAGGCCGTGATGGTGACAGGATTACCTTGCCGGCCACAGGCTTTGAACCCGTGACATGCTGGACACAGCAACAAATCCCTAACCTACTAGCCCACGCCTGTGTTACGTTTTTACATTAGCATCAGTCCATTTGACGGCTGACTTAACTTTCTATGCTGCGAGGCAGTTTGAAGGCAAGCAAATGCATCTTATAACAAATGTTCAATATGTGCACCAGAAGGAAGAATCGTGGTTCAGTTTGTTTGGTTGTTCTCTTAAATAAGTAAATGTCGCAGACGATGTCAGTGTAATTTATAAGGGAGGCAGCCTCTGGTACTAGTGTTTAGCTAAGGATATGCAAATGGAGTACAAGAGATGGCACTGTTTACTTCCGCTAAGCTACTACTCAGATGAAATGTTCCAGAGTTTACAAGTTATTCCATGTTCTTTTGGTCCAAGAGATAAAGCAGCTTTAATTGGAAGAGTCTGTGTGTGACAGATTGCAGAAGCAACATCCTGTTTATCCTGTTCTGTAATGTTTCACTTAAGGAAATGCAACAAAGGATTGAAAAGGATAGAAATTGCTCTATTGACATTAGTAATTGGTTGGGGAACAAGTACCCTATAAATTAAAGCAGATGATGTATTATCAATAGCTGCGGTGCCATTCTGGGGTGTGTTACCCAAAAGCTCCTGTGAGCAACTTACATGGCAACTGTTCAGTTGCATGATTCCAACAATGCTGTTAGCAACAGTGCTGTTAGCAACAATGCTGTTAGCAACAATGCTTTTGGTAAATGTAGCCCTGTCTGGGGCTAAGATCAGATCACTGTACTGCTGTTTGCATTTAACACATTGCTTTGTGTCTGAGGGCTGGAAAATTGCCTTAGTGATGCTTCACACTGCTGGGTTATGGGCTCTGATCCTACCTCTGTACTGTGTGCAATATTATTTTTAAAAATTCTGATATCTAGAGCTAAGACAGAAAAAATCTGGTGCAGACATTTAGGAGGCATGTAACCCCCAGAAAAAAGTTCAAGTACTTCAGAGAAAGTGTATATAAAATATAGAGCATATTTTTTTCAGGGTTAAGAAAGTGTACATAAAATGCAGCGCATGTGTTTTCAGGGTTAAGGGCACTATGTGTAGGATTATAGACCGTCGTTGGTTCTGTAGCACTTCTGAGAAATAGGAGGGTAAAACCAGCATGCCGACCACCTCAGTGAAATGCGCTTTTAACTGTGAAGTGTCTAGTGGCGGTCCGCGTTGCTGTGGCTGTAGCTTCCACTAGCTGGTACAGTGCCTGATACTGCCTCAGTGTCCTGCCGGGGGTCACAGCTGAAAAGCAGATATTGTTGAAGGGGCACATCCATCACTGCAGCTCTGTTCTCCCGATTGATACCATTGTTCTGGCTCTGTTCGGCGGGATGCACGCTGTGGGTTCAGAGAAAGCTATCTGTGATACAGAAAGGCGTTGCTCTCGGGGCACTTCAGATCTGGGCCTTTCGCTCCATCCATTTGGCCGCCGCAGAGATAAACTTCTGCTTTCAGCCTCAGAAGTCATGAAACGGTTTCTCCTGAGCTGGATACAATGGAAAGCGCCAGTGAAAGCTCTCATTATCTGTAGTCACAGGACATTTCCATTGGATTTGAAGTTGCCTTTTATTTAAGAATTTAATAGCCTGTAATTGCAGCCTGCTTTTGATGTTCTTAAGCTGGAGACTTATCATCCCTTTCATGTGGTAATATTATTTTTTATTCCACTAATAATCCAGATTAAACCCCAGTGCTGCCTTTGATGGAGGCGTGTTTTTACAACTGCATGGTGAAGATGGTCCAACCTACGCAAAGGGGGCGGGGGATTAACACAGGGTGTCACCCTTTTAACGGTGCGATAGGCAGACAGGAAATGAGGGCGTGAGGGAGTTAGCTGTACGTGTGCCTGATATGAAGATATGGATGGATGGTCACACTGCAGCATACCTATGACATGGAAGCAGTATCAGTGCAGTGTCACGGCTAAATCCAGACTGTGAGCGTGAGAAGCTTCTACTCCTAGATTCTGTTAGCCTGGTGGCTATCAACGTCATAGTGATCCAGAAATGGTGCATTCACAACAAGCACTGTACTGAAAAGCTCATATTATAGATATTATATTTAAGAAACACTTTGAAGGAAAGGCAATGGATGTTGCCAGTTGTCTTAGAATGATATAGTGTTCCCAACATCGTCAGCATCATCAGCATCAGCATCATCATCATCATCATCATCATCATCATCATCATCATATGGTATCCAGGCTGCAGGATTATGCTCTGGGAAGCTGTCCTGATTCATTAATGGTCCACAAATGATTACAAAAGTCATGTTACTGAAATAAAATTAGTAATTTCTTATCAATTTTCATGTGCTCAACACAAATATGACAGTCAAAATGCAAAATTGGCTCTAGGTTTTTTGTAATCTGCAATAATTAATTAATAAATAATTAGTGTTCTGTATTGTAACTAAATGGATAAAATAATAACAGTTTTATGTAACAGTAGATTAAACTGTATCCCACACTGACATATTTTAAGTCTGACATATTTTAAATGCTCAGCCTTTCCGACTGGGCTTTATATAGCACACTGCTGACGTCAGCTTACTTCAGCGGCCGCCTGGCAGTAGTGCTGCGTTGCATCAGAAGATGATGCAATAAACTCTGGATGATGCGTGCATGATGGCATTATGCTATGTGATGCAATATTACATCATTCTAGGCTTATTTAGGATGTTGTTACAGTCTTACTGGATACATTTACACGGTGAAACATAGAAAACGAACTATATGAAATATCTTCAAAGCGAGAGCCAATAAAGAATTTTCATGGTCATATTCGTGTTCAGCACAGTGAGGAGTGAGGAGGTGAAACTAGCCAGCAAAGCTCCTAAAATCTCAGTGAGCATCTCCGCATTCCAGCAATCCCAGTAAAAACTCGTTTCCACTTATTTTTGATGCTTTACATAAAGTTTAGCAATGAAAAAGCATTTAAAAGGCTCCTCTCTGCTCCTTTCCTCAACACATTGACACACTCAACCTTCAGATTGGTCATAGCTCTCTAATAGTTACTGTATACTGAGCTTAACGTCAGTGGAGGGCCCAAATGCGTAGCTGGGCTTTGATCAGGAATGTCCTACCACAGAAATGCTCTGCTGCTATTGGCCAGTTGCTGAACAGAAGCAGCATCTCTTCAGTGGTATGAGCCCAACTCACTAATTCTATCTTGCCCACCAGCTCTGCACAGGCATGTGAATCTGTATGGGTTTTTAAATTTACTTCATGTTTATTTGTCTATTTACTGACGTGCTGTGAGATTATTGTCTACTCACCTCCCAGGTATCACTGCAAGCCGGAAATCACATTTTCTGATCCATGGCTTCATAAACAAACATGTAGCATCTGAAATATCTGCCATTATGGATGAAAAGACTTTGAGCACAAATTGGCCAGAGCACATGTGTGTCCAAATCAATGGGATTATTATTATTATTATTATTAATAATAATAATAATAATAATAATAATAATAAAACAAAGCAGTGACACACAAAAATCTGTGATGGAATTCACCGGCACGGGGCCCCTGAACTGGGCCCCAGCGAAGTGTCTCAGAAACGCAGGGTCACCTTGAAGAAATGGCGTCCCACAGCACTGAACATTTTCACATTAGCAACTGAAATGAGCATGATTCCACGCTAAGCACACTGACGCTTTGTTCAGCTCTGCGAGCGCCGCGTTGCATTTCGACTCTGTGTGCCGCCACTGCGGATCGGGAATTAGCACGGTGTGAGCGCGCTAGCGCGGTGGATGCAGGAGAGGACATGAGTGATCACGTCGGGGCTGAATGCAATGATAATTAATGCTATGAATATGGAGGCTCCGGGGCCACGGTTGCGGGTTCCTCTTGTGTTCATGTGAAATTCCTCTTGCTGGAATTTCTCTCCCACTTCCCAAAGCATGCTGGGATGGAAAGATCATGGGACTGTATGCTGGGCTCTCCGTGATGGGCCTGCATAAACTGTGCAACTTAAACTCTTTTGAGTACCAGTATTTTAGTATGTATGGCAGAATGTAACAGGGTTGCCAACTCACGTGCCACTTTCAGATTCTAATGCTTATGTGAGGAATCTTACGGCAAATTTATATCGTTCCATTATAAACCTAAAATTAGCCAAAGCAAAATGTTGGGGTAGTTTTAAAACCCTACGGACTATTTACATGATGATAAAACTGTTACACACAATTTGCCTGTAATCAAAAATCTCCAGCCAGGGGACCAAAGTTGGCAAGCTTGATGTGAGTAAACTGACACATGTTCTAAATGTGTATTAAATTGGACCTCAAGGTGCATGTTCGTGGAACCTGATTTGTCTTTATCAGTGAAAGGTTTCAGTGAGTTTAGGGGTAAATCATCTGCTCAGAGCTTCATCCAGGAAAGCTTCGAGATTTCTTAATACTGACAAAACAGCATGCAGCACGTCTGCTAAGAGGTTCATCACGATAAGACTTTGGCCTGGCCAAACAGAGGAGTGCTGTAATGAGTCGGGTGGGCGTCTCAGAGACACTCTCCCATCTGATGGGTTTTCAGCATCTCGGTGGGTGTCTTGACCCCAGGCCACATACTTGTCATGGTTAGAGAATGTCTGCCATGTTTATGCCCCACTACAAATCACCAAAGCTCTCATTGTTACAACCTTGAACCTTAATGACCGCAGCCCCTCCTCCTGCCAAACATGTCTTGGTGGGGGTGGGACTCAGCATATTCCTGCCCACCATGAAAGGCCTCATGCAGAGGGTCTGGTCTTGGGGGTGGTGAGACAAACACCTTTTCCACCTCCTGAAGACCCTCCAAGCATCGTGTCAACCTAGGCGAGAACATTAGCCATTGTGAATAGTCAAATTGTGAATCGTCAACCAGCCATAAATCTGTGTACCTCAAAATCTCCTAAATATATGCATTTCAAACCAGATTCAACAATACTCTTTTTACTGTTTTGTCCTGTCAGACTTCATAGCCTAGAGATCAAGAATAGAAACATGTCAGCGCTGGCTAGCATATTAGCATAAATTGCATTTCCCATTTACCAGTATATACCTTAAGTGAGAAGTATTTTTAACAAGCGCTTGGAACAAAAGCTGTATGTCTGGGGATCTGCACACTGGGTCGGACACTGCGTGCTATAAGGGCCCCACGACTGTACGCTAGCAGCCCTGAACCCTTTCAGCTTGTGTGTCAGCCTGTGAGATAACATTTAGCAATTATTTTCAGGCCACGGTATTGTGACAGTCTTTCATCCCCAAGATCAGCAGAGCAGCACAGAGAGAACAAAGTGTTTTCTCTTTCCATTTGCTTTGTACATTAGCGAAGAGTCCGTGCAGCAGCCCCCCAGCCCTCCCACCCAAGACAAAGCTCTTTAGTTTGCTCGCATACATACTCATGATAGTAGAACTATGGGCGTCCTTCCCACTGCCACTGGATGGGTGGATGGATGAGTAATGCTAATATGTAGAATGTGCAGGCCAGATGTAATTAAATGTATTGAAGGGGCACCTTAAAGGGCTGAGAGAAGGTTAGGAAAATTCCAAGGACACATGAGTGACAGTATCCCTAAAAAATTTTGTAACAAGATTTATCTGGGTTGGGGGCCCAATATGATATGGTTTAATGGGACCCTAAATGTCTAGCGGATCCCCAGATTTTATATACAGTAAGAGACTTGCCAGCAGTGCTGCGAAGTTCCTTATTTTAGTACTTTAAAGTCCAGTCAATAAAAGTGTATGTTGCTTAGAACAGATGGACAGCTGCACTGTAGTGTCACAGCATAAGCAAATACTTAACATGACAAGTCCTTTCTTATTTCCTGTAGGAAATAAACTTGTTGTGAAATGGGCAGACAGACTCCCAGAATGATTGAGGTTAACCACAGAGACATCAGCAACCAGTCAATGAAATTAATGAGCCAATTAAACACAGATGTCACATTTAAGCCCAGAAATAGTATGTTCCTGAAAACGCATATAATATACAAAGTGTTTCCTAAGCGAAGACAAACCCAGCTAACAGGCAACGTTCCCAGAACTTCAGCCAATGCCTTTTCAAAGTTGGCGGAGAACATTCTTGCTGTCAGTGTTGTGGAGTAACTAAGTTACATGTAACGGTGTTGCACAATCAAATTACAAGATAAATGTAATTGTAATCAGTTACAGCTATTAATATGTAATTAAATGTTGGTGAGTACAAAGGGGTTACATCCGAAAATATTCTTTTCAGTAAAAAGCTTATATGTAGAATTAACAATCGTTTTGTTACTTTGTTTTGTTACTATATTTTCACCTTGCAGAAATGCCGTCTTTTTGCGTATTTCCAGACAACGCTGGTTAGCAAAGCTGTTCAGCTGAGTGCCCAGTTTGAAACATTACAATATTTATGAATATTGTAATAACATACATTACATTGATGGAGTAATCAAAATAGTTCAATTACTTATTATATTTTTAACAGGGTAAATAGTAATCTATAGCCTATCACATTTCGAAAATAAACACCCCAGCACTGCTTACTGTAACATTAATTGAATGTTATTTCCATGTTTTGCATTTCAGCGAAGGTTCTGTCAATGTCAGCATGGTAACATTAATACTTGAATATTAATTTAATGCAATTAATGGTGAAAAATACTGTTTTATAATAAAATATTATTTCTTAAAAGTGTTGTACATGTACACTGTACAGCCTTGAACCCATGACCTTTGAGGTACACATTGACAGTGTTCCCGGCTGCTGTACCAAGAACTTTGCTTGTTTTTTATATCATGAGTCTTAGTAGTGGTGTAACGTTCTGGCAACATCAGGAAAACGGGACACTTTGAATGTTTCCATACTTTAATCGTAAAATCGTACAAAATTGCAAGAGAAGCAGATCTTTGGACTTGAACAGCATTTTAAGTGATTCTCAATAACCTCACATTGTTGGTCTTGGCATGTCAATGTAAATTATCCATTAACAGGCCTGTGTAGCATGTGGCTAGCTCCTTAGCACTAATAACATGGGCAGAGTCCCACCCACAGGGTTTTAATGGCACTCAGTGATCTGCGAACAAGAGAGAGGTCTTAGCAGATGGGTCCAGCCTGCTAGTGCTGTTCATTACAGTAGAGAAGTAGCTGTAGAGGCGGATAGCAGAGTTGTCAGATTTAATTGTATTGCACATGTACTAATTGGCACAAGCTGCAGCAGCCTGGCTGACAGACTTGTGTGAGTTCAGCATGGAAGGTTTCTCCATGGCACTCCCTTGCTCATCAAGGAAGCTGCCAGTTCTATCCTGAAAAGCAGCAAGTGTGTTTGCTCCAGCCAAACCGCTATAAGCTCTGGAGCCTGAGATCCATCCAGTGTCCACAGCTGACAACACTGCAGTGTCGACGACGCCCTTCTCCCGTGAGTTGGCTCCCCTGAGACATTCAGACGTGATTTCCATAAACAGCAGCTTCCGGTGTGTCGCTGTGGAGCTCCACCTCTTCTCACAGACCTGAGCACTAAATACATACTCTGCTTCTAGTAATTTATACAATTTTTTTGTATTATCCTCAGGAAACCATTTTTTGATTGTGAAGGAATATTGGTTCCTTAAAGTAACAATCAACATGGGTTAGGGAGGAAACGGTCATTATTTTGGAGAACGTGTCAGCCCCCCCTCTGCGAGACTCTCATTCTGGGGTCTTGTCTGGTGGATGGAGCTGCTGTGGGGTTGTCTGCGTATAGTGCTGAGGGGTACTGGTCTCTCTCACCCCTGTCCTGTCACATCTTTCATTTTTCTGGAGATAAAACACCTGGGGGTGTTGCACAAAGCAGGATTTCTTCAATAACCAGATGACTTTGGCCAAATGTAAGGATTGTCCAATAGGATTGTCACCTACCTCTCCTCCTTTGGGACAGTTTTCACGTTTGCCTTAAGTTATCCAGCTGACTCGGAAGTCCTGCTTCGTGGAATAGCCCCCAGATCTTCCTTGAGCATGAATGCAACATGTTTCTTGTTTTATAAGCTTTATCGTTTAAGAGGCTTTTGACAGGACCTCACATTTGTGGACTGAATGAAAATCTGGAAAATGGCCATCGCTTATTTCATTCATTGATTTCGGCTTGTGCAACTCAACAACAAAAGTCACTGTCATGAACACTTCTCGAGCTCCACCTCTCCTTCGGTGCAGTGCACAGTGTGCAAAGTGAGGAGAGATGTGGGGGTGGGGTGGG
>JAODKC010000049.1:6521386-6553298 GCA_026777985.1 Mormyrops attenuatus | reverse complement strand
GGGCCCTAGTAAACCTTAAGGGACCTTCCATGAAGAAGATATTTTCATGCCATGTTAGTTCATCAAGATTTATAGGGGTCCTCCCACTGGCCAATGTGAAAACTGCTGGTGAATGAGTCTTGATTGAGATATCTCTTGCGTCCTTGCTTACCCCTTAAGATGTTTGGCCAATGCTATTGGCAGTTTATGCAGCGGTTTTTAAATTTCTCAAGCGTTTTTGTGCATTTCGTTTAATAAAAGCATACTTTAAAACTGTTACTTCTTTGCGACATGGCAAAAGGAAAACAAAGAGCATTTGTTAAGATCAGGCAGCGCGCTATTGTGTTGTTGCATCAGTTAGGACACTACAGTGTCTGCATTGTTTCATGGGCGGCATTAACGGCTGTGAGCAAAGGAGCCAAATCTTTGAGGCTTAAGACATCACGTTTCCAGATGAGTTTGATCTTAGGCTCTCTGTGCCCATATTGTCCATCTAGGATTATAATATATACCATTAAAATGCTATTCATTTAATTCATTTTTGAGTGAGTACAGTGCCTTATTGGGTACCACTATGGCTTCACACCTCCAGAGCTGTGGGTTTGGGTCGAGCCTTATCTCTGCCTATGTGGTTTTTTTTTGTGGGTCTCCTCCAGCAGACTGAACATATGCAGTTTAAGCGAATATGTGACTCTAAATTGCCCAAAGTGTGCAAGTGTAAACCCTGACAAGGGGCAACCATCCTCAACTTCCTGGGATAAGCTCCAGGCATGCTGGGAACAGCAAACAATCAAGGAAATAAGAAGAATGGGTGTTTCTTGAGTGTGTTTTTGAACAGGTCTACATATGCTGTTGTTTGTGTGAGGCCACGCTGAGTGCGGGAAGGTGGTAAGCGGGCAGGTAGAGAGAGCGAATGACCGACAATGCCTGCAGGTCAACAGCCGATGGCATCAGCGCCTTCTGAAAACTTATCTCACCCCCTTCGTCTGTTTTTCAATCTTCTCATACCAAGACCCAACAGAAGAGGGCCATTCTGACAATTCCGCCATTGTATGAGACGCTGTTCGGCACCAGGCCCAAGTCCATAGATGACCCTTGTTATTTTGCAGGCCAGGGAGAGGCAGATGTGGACCAGAACAATGGGAAGTCCTCAGAGAAGACAACGGTGACTGACTCCATGGGAGCAATGGGTCCAAAGAATGCTTGGCCTCATGCCAGCACAGCTGGCCCCACCGCCATCCGCCTCCATTTGCTCCTCCTCTTCTCCCATGATGCCCCGGGGCCAGAGAACAACACCTTCAAAGACCGCCTCTCCACCTTGGATGAGCCGCAGACCATCGGGGAGCAGAGCACGGCGGGACCAGAGGGTGGTTCGGATTTTACTGAGCAAGACACGGACTGAAGTTCTTCGGGCCAGAGAGACCAAGCCTAGCGACACCTAACATGGCCACCGCAAGCACCTCAGGGCAAAGCCCCTTTGGCCTGGGCAGGAGGAAACGTCACCCAGGTATCCTGGACCAGATTGGCAGGTTCTTTGGAGGAGACAAGAGAAGGAAGGGCAAGGTGAGCATGATATTTATTTGGGGAAGATACTCAGTATGAGTTTTTATCTGATAATTGAAAATCATCCACAGAATATTACTGCAAAAATATCCCCTCTCCTGTCCCTGTTTAATTGTTGGCATATATTACTCTAGTGGAAATGTAGTTTCTGTTCGAGGAAATGAAATGCACTGATGGCCTTATAGTGCAGCTAAAAATAGCATTAAAGCTGAGAACACATAATGGAGCGAAGTAGATAAACAACAGGGTTTAATGAAAGTCATGTCTCACATTCGGTATTAGGGTAATGTCTCAAATGGAGGGTTCAGTGTCACCCCTTGCATTCTTAAGTTTTATACAAATCTTCAGTGTCACGGTCTGGTAGCTTCACGTGGAATGTGGATACATAGTTATGTACTTTTGTTTTCATGTCATTGCCTAGGTGAAAATGCTCTAGGCGGGTGTGTTTTAATGATGTGGCAGTGTACACCCTGGCATTGAATTCATAGATACAGTTCAGGATATGCAGTTGTTCAGTCCTGTAATGTGCAGCTGCACAAATATTTTAATACTATTCAGATTAAACAGTTTACCTAACTGCTAAATTAGATGGAATACTCATGGTGTGGAAGATACTGTACTCAATCCACACCCTTATGGACCTGCTCATGCATTTTAATTAACTGTAACTGATTACAGTCACTCATTGAATGTAAAAACCTGTAAACAATTTAGAGTGCAGGCAGAGAAGGAAAGGAATGAGAATTACATCTGGCCTCCCAAGCATTTGCCTGCTTTTAATGTAAATTAGTCACATATATACAATTGTGCATTCTGTTATTTTGAACAGCTAAGTTGATGTTTTTTGTAAGTAACAAAGTATCAAGTTTATTTAGGGAAAGTCAGATACAACAACTTCCTATCTGCTATCAGGATTTAGTAAAGTGGATTAAGTAATATCTCTAATGATCTGTTTAAATGAAATATCAAAATGTGGTATTAAATTGTGTATTTGTTATATTCATCAGTGGAACATTCATTTTTAAAACAGTCAAATGATAATCCAGAATATGATGTACCAAATATGTTTTATTGGGAATTTAACAACCAAAAGTAAATCTTAAATGGATAATTTCTCTATTCATATATCAATTAACAATAAACACTTTTCCAGTTAAGCAGCATTGTACGCAGTTAATACTGAGCAGGAAACTATTTTTTTTTAACTTCCTGGATACCACTGTACAGATCCAGTTCTTCATTCATGTTCTTCATGTATTTAATGTGGTTCATCATTCGGCCGTAACCCACTGTTGACACTGGCTGATGTGTGGTCACTGGCTCCGCAGTCGGTCTCCATGACGACCATGCTCAGAACCTGTATAGCTTAGCTCCTTGTGCCGTTAACCTCACGGAGCAGTTAAGGATCAGCAAAGCTTTGGTTGGATGGTCTAACGTCTGGACAACAGCGACAACATGGAAGTTACACTAAAATATATATATATATATTAATTCTTAATTCATCAGACAAATTAGATGAAGGGCGTAACAAAAGGATGCATTCATTTTTCTGTCTGACGCTACTGAGCTAAATCGATATAGTTATATATAGTTTTAATATCATTTGCAATGCATAACAATATAGAGATTTTTAAGTCTTTAAGAAAATTAATTGTGTCTTTAATTGTGCAATTCTAAGCCATACTCTAACATCTAATTAAATTATTCAAACAGCTAAATAAGGATTACAAAATAAAAATGATTTTTTCAGTACATTCTGACCCCATTATGTGGGCTTATGTGGGTGCATTACATGGCTCAATCTGGTTTCATTTCTGTAATTTAATTTATTTCAGCCATGGCGTTACTGTGTATGAAATTACTCCCATGGCACAAAGGCCTCCTTCATAATACCGTCTTTTCCTAATTAGCTGTATTTTGGGTGAGAATACTGAAGCATCTGAATTGTTAAGCCGACTCCATCAAACATTTTTTTTTCTGACACAGTTTAAATTCTCCCCACTTTTAAAGGACCTGACTCAGCTTTGTGGGGGGAAAAAAAGTTTGAACATTTCTTAAAAAAATTTTTTTGGATACAAAAAAATAAAAAACTAGAATTAAAGGTTTCAAAGGATTCAGTGATTCAAAGTAATGCTTTGTAACTGCAGCATTAACCCCTGCAATATTCTTACCAGCTGTATAATACAATAACAAAATGTTGAATACATTTTAAGCAAAATTACCCTTATTTTTCCTTGTTTAATGGGTGTCCTGCAGAAACATAGGGGAAAGATAAACCAATCAAGAGCTTTGCTGGTTCACTAAGGTCCTTACACAAAACCTTAATGCGGAAGTGTAAAAACATAGCATCATGGTTACGTGTTGTGAAGCCAGTGTTGACTCCTGGTCACCACATTGACTGCATTTCTCCAGAACGTTCCCCTCCTTTCCGTTGTGCTGAGTTATCTCATAGTATGCCCAAAATAAGCTTCAATCTAATCAATTTTCTGTCAAGTGTAAGTTCAGGATTAAAACTGATCAAGAATCCGCTTATTTTCATGGGAATCTTGAAAGTTCTGCCAAGCACCAGGACTAATCACTGGGTACTATAGATCCAAGCTGTCCTGTCCTAGTGTGCCAGGGCCAAGGTACCCTGGGTGTCATTTTACAGTGATTCTTAGATGCTTTATTGAACTAATTATACAGATATAAGTCACTTCAGCTGGTGATTAAGGCAGCAATCAAATGCTAATCAAGCTGGAAACCTCTAAAACCTGCAGAAAGATGGAGACTAGCTGTTGGGGTCCCCAGATCACCTGCTATTACTGCCCTAGTAAATCTATGGACATCTTTATTTTCTCGGGCAGGTAAGACACCTGGGGAAGTGAAACTGATCTGAATAAAGTGATGTCACCGGACTCAGAAGGCAGCTGTTTTGGTTTTTTGGAATGATGAAAGACAAATTAAGTTGAAAAGAAGATCCTGCATTATTTAAGCATGATCTGCAGATCACTGGCTTTGGTAATACTATCACCGATGTGAAACTTCAGTTGCTCAAATCTCCAGAACTCAAAACATAATAGGGGCCTTTTCTGATTCCATAATTTTCCAGGTCAGTGGCAGTAACTTTCAGTGTTCCTTATTGAAATGCTTATTAATATCCTGCTTTTATTTTTCAGTCCTGTGCACTGACCACCATTTGGCTGCAGAATGCAAATGGTTGCTTTTCATCCAGACCTTAAACTGTCCAGGGCACCCATTTAAAGGGGAAATTAGATAGGTGTTTTTTTCCCAATAGATTTCCCATTTGGCATTTAAAAATCACACACAAGTATGACTATTGACTGGATACATATTAAACAAAATGTGTATTTTGTGTCCATAAAAATCATATGCAAACATAGTTCCTCGTATTTCAGTTTTGTGGTTGAAATACTGATTTTAGGCAACACATCTTATTGTAAGGGGCTATAATATATGGGAATGGAAAATAATAGTTTGAAGCTGTGAAAAAATTATAATGGTACTTAATCTGTTCTTAAAAATACCATAAAGCAGCCATATGAAAGCTGGAGTGCATTTAATGTTCCTTGTGAGCGAGCTGTGTTTTGTAGATGACTCACTGATGGGTCAAGCGCAGACTGACGTAATTAGCTGTTTGCAAGTAGAAGGCAACTTTTCCAGAAACCTTTCATAATCAGAACTGTGTTTTAATCTTTGAAGTAAACAAGACCTAGATATGAATAGAATACATTGCACTTGAACTTTGTAGTGACACCATTAACATATGAAGGACAGCGTGTAATCATGTAAGAATACCCTACCTGTTCTGAAGCAGACGTGATGAGGAACAGCTCTCAGCTCATCCACGAGCTCCCCGCATTTACCTGAATCATGAGAAACACAAGGGACAGAACTTGTCTGCGGCATTGATTATATATAAGAGGCTATTGTCCGGTGGTCAAGTAGTTCAAAGGCAGTATTTTTATATTTACTGGTTCGGTCCAGTTCTTTCACTTTGTCATTCTTAAAAAAACCTCATTTCAAGTTCAGTATGTTGTCATGGGGGTTTGTTCGTTTTATATCCTTGCTGGATACTGTTTCGATTAACTCTGCCATATTGCAGCTTACTAATATATGTGACTCCTGGAAGTCTTGGCACTTTTTAAGAACAGTGTGTGGACTCTCCTTGTTCCCCCTAGGGGTCTTTCCGGGCCCACCTGTCTGCCTCTCCACAAAGGCCCCTGCACGCCTCTGCCCGCCGCCGTGGACATGACAATGCTGTGGTCCATTTCTTCAAAAGCATTGTGAGCATCGCCGGGACCTCTTTATAATCACTCAAATGAAGGAGGCGGCAGGGGCTGATGGGAGAAACCAGTGTAATTTCACAGCTCTGTCAAGCACAGGCCAAATGTAGTTTAAGACAAACTTTATTGGCCCCATGAAAATTCTTGGGGGAAAAAAAACTAGGAAAATAACCTGGATTTGTTGTTTATAGTTTATCCCCAGCCAGTAGGAAATCAGAGTCAATTACTTCTGGTAGGTATACCAGAGTTCAGAATAAAATATGGAGATGGAAAAAAAGAAACATTCTTATGTATATTTTCCAACCACTTGTTGGAACCACAGGATCACAGGGTGGTGGTGGGGGGGGGGGCAGTATTGTAGGGTTATTCCTGACAACTTTGGCCACAAGACTGGGCTTCACCCTGGATTGCAGGGAACACGAACTAACACACACACACACACACACACACACAAACTGCTCACTGTCCTGCGTGTCCTGAAACAGGAATCTGAAAACCCCAGTACCTTTCAGGATCCTAGGTTCACTGAGACTGACAGTAAGGATAGACAGTTTGGATCTGATCCATTTTTCTTTGAATCTCTTCACAGGTGTCCCCACCTCGTCCTAAATCCAGGGTAAGTCCTGTCTCACATCGCTGCCTATTTCTCGAGAACTTACTGGGCTGTTTCTGCCTTGGGTGTGTTGGTGTCCAGCAGTACTCTTATGGCTGCCATTGTTAGCCCTGTCTCTCCATGACCCCTCTATCTCTGTCTCTTTCATGTCCAGTGGAGAGGACTGTCTGCCAAATTAGGCTGGGTAGGTAACTCTAATGTATACCTAAAATAAGCCACACCCCCAACCTATTAACCCATATCAATCTCAATCCAGCGTCAATTTATTTATAATTTTCCTTCTGTTTTTCCCTCTGCTTCTTGAGCTTTCTTGCTGATACTCTCAGTTGTGCTGACTGATAACTTTTACTTTCCACAGCTGCTTCCAGTTAACAGCTCGGTAACATTTAAAGCCATGTTTTTAGCAATTTATTAACACATTCATAACAAATAATAATACATTCAGAAAGCACTATAAACATGGTTATATTTATTAAAAAGGTTATAGCCATGTTTATTATGCATTATGAATGCTTTATGAAGTTCTCTCTGTCATGCACTATAAATACCTTCATAATGCATTATAATGGTTGGTATAAGCATTAAGGATGCTTTGTACTGCATTATGATGGTATCTATAGTGCATTAAAGCTGACAGCTTCATAAAGCATTCATAATTCATAAGCATGGCTATGATGTGTCATGCCTCTTGATAAATATTTATAGGCACATTTACAATATAATATATTATGAATGCATTGTAGTGCATTATGAGTGTGTTTATAAATGACTAAAAACATGGCCTTAAATAAAGTGTTACCACTGCCTCCTCCATAGCACCATGCCTAACTGTGTATCCTGTGCTCACCTGAAGGACCATCTCCTTTTCCACCTTCAAGACCCAGACTGGTTTTTAGTGCATTATAACACTCCAGGACTTTGACACTCCTGTGATTAATTGCTGTTAATTAAAACAAAGTCTCTTTGCATATTCTCTTTCGTCCTGCAGTTTTTGACTGATTCTCCTTTTACAGGAAATCTGGATATTTGGTGACCGATTTTATGTCTACCTCAGCTTCTTGTCAGTTGGGTCTATAATGAATTTATAATAATTAATGCACAGTAGGAGAACACATTCTGACGCAGATGAATTGTGTCAGTAGTGGTTGGTAATATTATGTCCATGCCATTGAAAGGCGGCACAAAACCCTCACCAACCTTATAAACTTATATATCGTCAGAGTATTACATTTTTGCAGGGGAAAATTTCACAACTAGAGTGAACAAATCTGCTTTTTCAGCGTGTGGTTTATGGGGACATGCTCATCATTTCCTTTTAAAGTAGATGGTTTGTTAATAGGAAACATGGCAACACAAGAGCACTGCCCTTGTGGCAGTCTGTGATATCACTATTATTGAGTATTACTCTGTTTCTCTGATACTTTAATCCAGAGTGACTCACTGGTACTGGATGACTTTGACACAGCTGGACTCTTTCTGAGCCTCACCCGGTAAAGACCCTCGTGGGAGCTGTTCCGGTTCCCCCCCTGCCCCATCCCAGAGACCTCTCGGTGGACTCATTAACTTCACTTTCATCAGTCTATCACCCCACCAACATATCCATTCCACGTTTGGTGTTTTCCACAGGGCAGAACCTATTATGAATGTGATATGGGCGGCAGCGTGTAATGTGATCTGACGATCAATTCCATGATTTTTTTTTCCTGAGATTTTTTATCTGAAAGGTCAATTTTATCACACCAATGAATGCTGACTGTTTTTTACCAGCTTTCACAAACAATTGCACTCCCCTTGTATCCATGTACATAATCTGACTCTGTGATGCTAGATTGTCTTACATCTCTAACTGAAATAACAGGTATTTGGCTGCTAGGCTGCTTTCTGCATGCAGCCAGTGAACAGCCAGCTGTTTACCCGCATTGGATCCTCCAGGCCTCTGCTGGCTGGGGTCTCCAGCTCCCTCTGGGAGCGGACAGGCTCGCAGGCCGGATCTGGGACCCGATTCAGCCGCAGCTGCTGCTGACTAACCCTTTTCTTCCAGGGGGACCGCAGGTCCTCGCCAGCGCGCTTCTACGAGGTCGCAAAGTCCCCCCTCAAAGGACGCCGTGGGGGCGATGGCCAGGGGACATTCTCCAAACTCTTCAAACTGGTAAATAAGTGAACATCTTCTGGCAGGCCCAGACCCAGGCTGTGCACCTCACACACCCAGACAATCAGGCCGCTCGTGCACTGCAGAAAAGCTCCCTCCCAGTCATCCTTCTCACTCCTCCTTTTGTCTCCCTCTCACTGCTTCTCTCTCCTGCAATACAGTGATGATAGCCCAGTTATCATCAGGGATCAGTAAGTAATCAGTGATAATTAATGCTAATTTGTAACACTCCACTGGCTAAGCTTTCATTCGCAGCTACTCATTGTATACACTGACAGAGGTGATCAGTTCACATGCACCTTAAGTACCTTAGCGAAGAGTCCAAGCAGTGGGACCTTTTCCTGGAACTTGAACTGGTCACCTGCTGGTCTTGAGTCTATGACCCCTATTACCTGGTTCGACCCATCCATCTTCTGTACCAGTGCAGGGTTACAGTGTGTCTGGTTAGATCCAGGCCCCCGGATGCCAGTGCCTTGGCTCAGAGGCCCTATTGAACTGTGAAAGGCCTCTGAAAGTAGGCACCTTGATGTGTAAGCAAGGTCATTTTGTTCAAGCTAAACCCCAAGGTCTTCATATATTCAAATAATAAGGAGGGGCTAAGGATTTTGTTGCATTTTGGTGTATTTTGTTAACATGGGGGGGCAATGAGTGACTCTCCAGCAACTAGGTAACATGGGGGGGGTGCATGGGTGGGGATAAATGACTGTCCAGCATGTAGTATTTGTAGACTGGTAACGCACTCTGCTTTAACCATAACCCCAACCTTTCATCCATTACATAATCTCTCCACCATCGCTTACCTTCATCACTCTCATTTCTAATATACGCATTGCGACATTTCATGGTGCTGGCCAACACTCACTGCATGTTGTTTATTTCAAATTTATTTTTTTAAAAAACAGTGATGTTACACACAAATCAACGATACAATTTTTTTTAGGTGTTTCTTTCAATTAGTTGCCCAAACAGGACGGAGTTCACACATCAGAAACAAGGCGCTAGGACTTAATTATTCATTAATTATGTATTTGAAGTGATTTGCATTCGATGTTCGACAATACTTTGTAGAAGTCTACAGTCGTGTTATTTAATGGTTTATGCACGATAAAACTACTAGGAAAAAAACATTATAGAAAACAAACCATTATTGCTCTTAGGTATGTTTCATGCTGTGTTACAATCGTCATAAATATTGAACACTGTTCTGTAGAGCTAATGCACCTGTATTATACAAATTCATTTATTAATTATTATTTTATTAGATATTGGATTAAGAAATGGAACTTATTTAAAATATCACTTCACTTTCCATTTAATTCCTTAGAGAATAGATCTTTATTATTCAGATGGTTCTCATCTTATCTGCTTCATACCTGTCATGTTGCTTGGACATTTTTGTAGGAAAATCTATTCTTAATACTTGTTTAAGATTAAGCACAAAGATAATTTCATCCATGAACAAGATGACATGTTTCTTCATTATCGTATTACTTAACCTAGCATGTAACCTTTTAAAAAGTTTACATAAACCTATCTATATATCACAAGTGATCTACTTCTAAATAACTGAATGAAATTCTGCCTGACATAGTCTTTAAAACACAAATATCTCCATTGTTTCTCTCTTTACATAATGTAGTGCACAGGTGTCATTCAGGAATGTATCTAAACTTCTATGTTGTGATAGGTTAAGTATCCTTGAGGTTCAGCATCTTATAAACCCCACCCCCCAACCCCCTTCTTTGACCAGGGAGGACGCCGATCCCGATCGCCTTCCAAACGCTGACGTCCCACCTCAAGATCCAACCTCAACCCAACAAGCGGTTGATAGTAATGAGAAGCAAAGAATTCCAAAAAAGATCGACGTGAGAGACTCACACCTCAGCCGGCTTGTAACGCACTAAAAGCAGCTTGCCTTGCTATATCAACAGCCACGCGGTAGTGCTAACACACCCCATGGCTGATGTCTACATGCATTCATCCTCAAACGAGAACCGTTTTCGAATTCTTTGATGGTACCCTCATAAGCTCAGGCGTGGGGGATTGTTTTTTCTCCTTTCCTTGTGGCTCTGACTTCTTGGATACTAAACATTGTCGATGTCCTGTGGCGTCTTGTTTACTCGGGACAATTTCGAGGCTAACCTTTTTTTGACTCCCTCTCGGAATACCCAAGTCAACTGTCCATCCGTTGTCAAAATAAAACATTTGTCTGTCTATATTTGCGAATGAAAGGTACCTGCCTGGCATGTGTTGAGTAGGGTGCGTGGCCTTGGAAAGTGAGGAGCGTCAAGGTGGGGTATCTTCTGATGGTTGTGAGAACTCCTATTGCAATGTGCAATTTTAACAGACCTGCTTAATATATTAATGGTTATCATTTTGGTGCTGTTGTTTAAGAGTAGTAGATATAAATGCCCTTCTGAAATGCACTGTACTACTGAAATAACGATTTATGGTTTGCTAGTACAGTTGGGTTACCTATTGAGTGATCAGTACTATTTAGCTCTTTATTATACTGTAAATCTACTTTTCTTTCTTTCCTTCCATTTACATGACTAGAAAAACTGGCAAAAAATTGTAGTGTCTGTGTAGTTTTCACATACCTCTCTTTTGGTCTGTTAAACGCTTCCAACTGTGTAATGTCTCTGTATCTGCAAATCTTTCGAAGGACGGTATGTAGATTAGAAGGAGGGTCTGTGGGAAGTTGTCGAGGGAGCTGGGGAAACTGAGAGGATGTCGAACTGCATGTTTTGCTGCGCTATGGCTGAAGTTTGTATCTCCAGACATTTATTTTTTACCACCACGTGTGTAGAACAAGTAATCCCATGTACTCCATCCCTTCCTGACATGTGCATGTTCCCTGTGAAGGAATGTACGTTATAGACCGAAAATCACCGCTGTGTCTGAAAATCTCACCTCTTAAATGAAAATAAACTATGCATTTGAAAATTAATAAAAAAAAAAAACTCTGTGCTTCATGATACACATTTAATCATACTCTTTCCTCATAAAAAAAAATACATGAACGAATAAAGAATTTTGTAAGAAAGACATACTTTGATCCAAGACACACGTTTCAGACAGAGAGACAGACTGACAGATAAAAGACTTCATAGCACTTTGATCCAATTTATCAGCCTGACAGGTCTATCAGCTGCATGCTGTAAGGGTGGAACCAAAGAAATAAAGGTGGTCAAGCTGTAGCCATTTAGCCGCCAGCTCCAGTTACGCATTCAGTGTCATTCTAGGGCTGCTCTTTTCTGGTTTGCTAACACTGCAGACCATGATGTACAGACTGAAAGCAGTGGTCTCCAAACTTATGTACCGTGACAGCTACTTCTAAACATAAAATAATCTGGGTAGCTACAGAGCTGTGATGGTCGCCCTTCATATATATTGTGCCAACCTAACGGGGATCCCCTTTGGGTAGATTTTGCTGATGTTGGGGTGGTCGTTAGGTTGTGGTCATCATCAATTATGAAAGTCTTGGAGATCGACCTGTTGATCGCCATGAACCGGTTGGTGTAAGTGATCTGTGCACGATATACTTACATAAAACATGAAATCCATTCTGTGCTAAACCCCATTAGAGGATTTTTAAAGCCAAATTCCATGAATACAAAAGAGATTTTCAACCTGCCCAGGAACTTCATTTTCATAATTAGAAGTCTGTTAATTCATATGATCCCTTCTTTGTGATTGGCTAGACCAGCGCTACGGAGCCGCATAGCCAATCTCATGAGATCCACCACGGTCAGCTGCAGTAAGACAGGACAACACCAACACTTTGTAATTTGTAAAAAGTACTCAATTTATTCTCACATAAATACTTTAACAATGTCCTGTTACAAACTATACAGCTTATCTGTACATGTGGCATAGCTTCACGTAACAAAACAGAGGGAAAATCTCACGTTGAGGTTTCAGCCACTATATTGTGTGGAAACGGCAAATATATCCAATCTATACAATATTTACATCCAAATTAGAACTAATGTACAAACGAAAACGTTATGACAGCACGTTAAACTACACTTCGATATTCCACAACTCTCTGCAGCATCGTACCCTCCATAACCGTCATGTAAACCGAGAGTGACTAGTCCTTTAAAAAAAATGCATATTTACACAAAATGTGTGGCAGTACCATGTACCATGGTAAACAAATGCATGGAAAGGGTCACAGCCCTGGATACCCGCCTACCGTGGGGGCGTGACCCCCCCCATGTGCCCCTCCACCAACCAATACAGTTGGCACACTCTGTGTAGCTGCGAGAGGGGGTTTATGTCACCAACAGTCTACACAAAGGCACGGGTCCCTTTTGCTTTTAGAGAACAGACACCTAGAACTACAAGTGGGTCTATTCAGATACATTTCCTGCTTCTTCAGTTCTCACAAGCAACCCTTTAAAATCTAGAGCGTTTTTAAGGAATATTGCATAATTCACTTTTTTTGGAGTGCAAGCAGCCAGGGATAACATTCCTGTAACAGACACTTAGGTACTAATTCACTATACTTTGTGTTATATTCTACTACTAGTTAGTTATCCCACCTAGACTAAAAGGTTAAGATGTTGGAAAGATCAACTTGTTGATAGACATGCATAAATATTATACGGGAAGAGAAATAAGGGATCTCTGGACACATTGATGGGCTCTAAAATAATACAATATTGCCCTCAGTGTCTTCTCTTCCAGTTTATCTGACTGTTTTTCTGATGCAGAACTAGATGGACTTCATAACCAGCTGAGGTAATTCAGCGTACATTCTACCAAATTAGATACCTCTGGCGTGTGACAAATTCCAGCACCTTTCTCTGCTCACCTGTGTTAACCAGCAGAGAAAAGCGACATCTAGGAAGGACAGCATTTACAGTGAAAGCTTTAAAAATCAACTTCTGTATGTGTGTGTGTTTGGGGGGGGGGGGTCATATAAAAAAAAAAAAAAAAAAACGGAAAAGATGGAAAATGGTTGGTCTATATATCTTTATTTTGCCTGGATCTGGGATGGTCGTCAACCAAAGCACTTGAAGAGTCACTCAAGGAGGCTGGTTTGGATAACTGCCCATCATGGGGGTAAATGGAAAAGCTTCAGTATGCCAGTGAGTTTGGGTGGATGGGGGAGGGGTAACAGTGTCATGTAATCTACCGGAACACATTGGTGATACCACACTGCCAGTCGGCGGCTGGCTCCTGCACCACCTCGGCCAGATCCAGCCCAGACGCGGCCTCCTCCTCCCCTGCTGTCTCCTGGGTCATGGACACGTCCTTGCTGCTCCCTGAAGAAGGTGGAGTGAAGCCCAGTTAGATGGTCCTACATGCAGCTCCACCACGCTACTCTCCGAGGACAGTCTCTCACGTTACCTTCAGGCTGCCTGTACTGGGGTTCTGTAAGTGTTTCTAAATATGGAACAACACAAAGAGAAACTGACCCAAAGCAGCACAGCTCAGGTGCGCAGCGACGCCCAGGGGGAGAGTCCCCAAAAGGGGTGCGGAGATGTACACCTCATCTAGGTGGCTACCAGCCTGCACTCTCTCTTCTAACCACAATTAGAGACTGCTGCTTATTTGGGGAGAAGGGGTCAGCGTGGCTGAGAGCAGGTGCCCATGGAAACACAGCAGCTTTAAGAGATCCACAGGAATCCAGCTAAATTGCGAACGCACTCCCACAGCTTGGGAAGCACAAACGCATTTATAAATACAAGCTCACAGCACGACCTAGGGAGGATCTAGGGAAAAGGTTTCTTTTAAAAATGGCTTTTTCCCCTGAAACACTTTAACCAAACATATTGCACGCTTTTTCCGCAGAACTCTCTAATTTCACAGGAACACCACCTTCACCTGACCTGTGCTTTGCACTGTGGACAATGTGTTCTGCTACACAGTTCTTCAAAATGCCTTTTTTTATAAATACAGAGAAGTATATTTTTGACATAGTGAATCCTTAAAAAAAAAAGACCAGAGCAACATGTGATTGGTCCACCATCGGCCAATGGTAGCCCACGGCCCACCCACCATAGCTGTGTGAGCGCCTCATGTGCAGCTTCATGTTGCTCTTCTGCGTGAAGCTGATGCAGCACACTTCGCACTTGTAGGGCTTCTCTCCTGTGTGTTTCACCATGTGTACCTGCAGGGCACTCTTCTGGTTGAAAGCTTTCTCACACTGCGGGCATTTGAAGGGCCGCTCTCCTGAACACACATGCAAAAATGGAGAAATGCAGCACATTCAATGCACTAACTCAGTCAATTAACCCATCCATCCTTCCCTCCATCCCACCCAAGAGTGTCTTTCAGTATGCGTACTTGACCGGTCTTGTATCCTAGCATCTATCTTTTATGTCATCTTCCATTGCCATAAGACCAGTTCCAAAACTAATAACAGAAGTACAGAGGACAGTCAAAATCCCGGGATGCCATTCTTGCCCTGCCCCAATTATCAAGGATACATTGGTTGCATCCTTGGCAAAATGATTCACTGCGCCCCAAGTTCATTCTTAGAAGGCAAGTTAGTAAGATCGGACTTGCCAAGAACACATGTACGATCTTTGTTGAGGAACACCCAAGGCCTCTATTACAAAGCAAAGAGCACCCTGGATGAGATGCCCTCTAAGTTCACCACGATATAGAAACATTCTTAATGTTTCTGTTGGAATTCCCCCCCCATTAAAAATGTAACCGTATGAATCTTTCTGAAGGAAGACAGCAGCTGGTCTGACTTGCGTAAGCACACAGAGTAATTTGCCCAAATGGAAATGCTTACTAATTAACGCAGGAAGAATCTGTGTCTAACAGCCTTCTAAAGAGGATGTTTGCCACCCAGAATCCATCAGTGTTGTGGCCACATGCACCCAGCAGGGCACCGAGGGCGTGAAAGGCAGAGGCCTGTGACCTTCGCTATGGCACAATCATCGCTGTGTGGATCTTAATGAACGATGAACTCATTTAGCAGTAATCATTATGGGAATGTGCCTATGACCTTTTTGGAGCTTACAGTGCACTAAAATACTAATTATCTCCTCCGAAATGAGAACCACAGGTGACATGGCACCTTTGATGCAAATTAAATAACTGTTTACCGACTGCCATATAAAGCAGCCCGTATAAACATAACCAGTTACAGACGATCGAATGTGGTCCTCTCCAATTCAAAGCCTCACTGACAATTCAACAAAGATTCAAGTTTCTAGTTTTTGAAACTAACTTGAGACTGCCAAATTGCTGTTCTCCCCAGTTCAAAGCTTCAATGACAATTTAGCAAAGCTCAAAACCTTTATTATTAACATCTTGCCATACATCATACCCTAGATTTAAGACACCATATATACCATGCAAATAACATGTCATCTTCCTGGTCAATTCATTCTGTCAAACCTTATATATGAATGAAAATAATTCAGTACTGAAATGCAGTTAATGCTCTGGAAATGAATACAATTAATGCAGCTCATTTATTAACAGCAAACTGATTTTGTATTATCTGTTAATATTTACTGTGCTGTTAAATGACAGTCTGATGGAAGGAGAATCATCCACGGTGCAGACATGACAGACATTAAACTATTAAATTATCAATTAAGTAAGAAAGACTGGATTCGGTGTCGCGAAAATTTCATAACAACGTGCAATAAAACAAAGAAATGTTACACATAAATATGAAGGTGGCACAAAGACACCCTCTCAGTGGAGCATACGAGGCGGCACAGGGCATGTGGCTGGGGTATGGATGTGTGACGATGCTGGGCAGAAGCTAAGTGCCTTTCATTCAGTTGAAAGCCTTTCGTAGTGCTGCCTCTGCATTGCGGAAGCATTTTAGATGCTACTCGTTCTGACTGGAGTTCTTTTCTGAACGCACCTGCAGACGTCCTCCGGTAGGAGGCCCCCGATTTTCGCCCATGCTGGCTAATTGCAGGGCTGAGCCGTTATTCCCTGGCTGTCCCACCTCAGTCGCTCTCTGCATTCCCATTACTTACAGTGAGGGTGTTGTTCTCTGGACTTAGGGCATCTCAGATTGAACCTGTGTGCCTCTTATCATTACAAATAGCTCAAATGTGTTACTTCGGCAGTGCAGTATCAGGCGGTGGTACCTGTATGCGTCCTGTTGTGTCTCTCCAGCTGGCTGGGCTTGGCAAAGGCCTTATCGCAGGTGGAGCACTTCAAGGTGCGCGGCCTCTGCGAGCTCAGCGAGGGCCCCTGCTGGTGGACTTGTTCATGCTCCTAGAGGCAAGATAAGGCCGTGCAACACACATTTAGTTACATTATGGTCCTTGATGGTGTGTACATATATCTGTACACAAGGCTGTATATATAATATTCATGTATTTGCAGGTAAATGAGTGTATGTTTCAAGCAAAAGAGGAAGACCATGACCAGCAACAATGTGGATCGGCTCACATATCACAAAAGTGAACACTGTGAAAACAGAAGACCTTGAGGAATGCCATCTAACTGACATTGACAAGTAACACCCATGTATGTGTGTGCATCAGTGTAACTATAGATGCATGCATATGTGTGCATTAGGGTATCTGTAGGCACATGCATGTGTGTGCATTACTGTACCCGTAGGCACATGCATGTGTGTGCATTAGTGTATCTAGGTGCACGCGTGTATCTATTGTGTATAGATACGTGTGCAGGTGTATGTGTGTGGTGTGCACGTGCGGACAGCCACCTTGAGATGCGTGGCCCTCTTGAAAGCCTTGTTGCACACACGACACACGTGGCAGCGTTCTTTGCCGTGAGCCTGCCTGCAGTGCCGGCGCAGCATGACGGCGCTGAGGAACACCTGGCTGCAGTAGAAACACGGCTGCAGCCCTTGTGACGCCTCCCCGGAGTGCTCCTTGGCTGGAGGCCGGCTCGCCTCGGGGATCTGCGGATGCGCGGCACGCATTTAGCCATGGGGCTGGGGGAAGAGCATAGAGGCCGGGGGCACGACCGTAGTCCTCACCCTGAAGTCGTCGTCGGGGCCAACCGTGCCTGGCGCCGGGTGGCTCACTAGAATGACTTGCTGGGTGGAGTTAGTGGGTTGCCCGGGGAGACCAGTGTCACTTAGAATGGCAGGGAACTGCTGCTCCTATGGAGATGGAGGATATGCGTCACTGGTGGGCACACAGAGCTCTCAAGTTCATATGCCAGCTTTCAGTGAGATCACAGTCACAGATTAACCTTACCAGTCTGCAAACATAAAAAATCCCTGCTTGTCCTCAAGAATGAACTGAAGCCTTTTGAGTGTGAGAGAGCAGACAGGGGGTGCTCCATGACTCCGGAGAGACATGGTGGGAGCTGAAGCCCTCTCCCCCTTATACTCTAATCCCCCCCCACAGACCTGTGAGCCAATGTTGAGCGTGACGGCATCCAGGCCCCCTGACAGCATGCCCTGTGTATCTGCCAGGGTGAAGGTCACGCTTCCGTCGCTCCCTACTCCCGACGACGACATCACTAGGCTCTGGGTGGACGCGGGCGTCTGCGACAGGGAGGTGGTAGAGGGCAGGCTGCTCTCTGAGAGGGGCAAGAGCAAGCAGAAGCATTTCACACAGCGGGGTCAGAAACATCACATGGTCACAGGCCTGTGTTTTCAGTGGGCGAGACGCCACCACTTTGGGCTCTGATCAGAAACCCGCCTGGTCGCTTAGCGACCACCGTTTAATGGAGCAGTGTGAAACTGTGATTGGTTCTTTAAAAACATTTTTCCTTTTTGCACCTGTGATCCCGGTGCCTGCCGGGCTCTGAGGTAGAAGCTGCTCATTCCCTATGGCCAAGGTGGCGCCATTGGCTTGGGCGTTCATAGAGGGCGTTAACCTGATCCCGCCGTTCAGCTCCGGGCCCCCAGCCGCACTGTGCTGTGGCATGAGGTCCTGACCTTTAAAACAGAAGAACGGTGGGGTCTCCTCATCAAGCAGCAGTGAAATTCTCCCCATAAAGCATCACTCAGTAAATCACCACTGAAGTCTGACAAAACTGCAAGCCATAAAGGCAGCTGCGTAAAAACAGTAAAATCGATTTCCATACAGCAGAGAAAACAGCCAAATCGCTAAAGCTATATTGCTCAAATCGCCTCTAAAATACTCGGCAATGGTGCAATCATGAAACAAAATGTGTTTATGCCTGTGAATGTCACAATGCCCTGTGGACAGGCGGACATGTTTGTTCCTAATGCATGGATGAGAGGAGATTGTAGTGGGAAAAACTAATTAGCAGAGAGCCAATCAGGCACCTGCCAACAGTGTGGGAGAGGAGGCCACGTGGGGATGATTGAATGTGAGAGCAAATTAGCCTGCTTACCTGATATGGTGAGGGTGATCTCCTGGGGGTCGCCCGAGGTCTGGGTAGGGCCTGCGGCCGAGGTCTGGGCCAGTACCTGACTCAGACTAGAGTTGTTGATCGTCAGAGTAATCTCCTGTCCGCCACCGCTGGCTGCCACCAGACCTGATGAGGTCATGACCTGCGACAGGTCGTGGGAGCCTGCAGGATTACATCGGCCACGTTAGCATGGCTACCATCAGAACCTGAACTTACTGTAATTTTAACACAGGCATTACAGGTAGATGTATCTTGACTACTGTGGTAAATAACAGACCCAGTAACATAGGAAAACTGGCCTAATCTTGGGGAAAAAAAAAGAAAATTTGTTGGATGAACATTTATTACAAAATAAACACAGAAAGCAGTAATATAAACAACATCAGGGAAAAAGAGACTGTTGCCTTAAAAGAGGACTGTCAGACAGCTATGCTGACTGGCTGAGAAATGAGGCTCCGCCCAAGACTGCTTCAGCCAATAAAATTGATCTTCCAGCAAACTGCAGCTTCGTAATTGGACAAAGTATGAATGAGGTGGGGCCTGCGTTCCGCACAGTCTGCAAAGCTCAATTTAGATTCCAAATGGGGGACCCACCACTGCTGGTGGCGGTGAGCACGGCGTCCTGCTCGGCCAGCCCCGCCATGCCCATGCCACCGGCTGCTGCCGACGGCTGCAGGGACAGGCTGGTCAGCGGATGGATCACCACGTTGGCGGGCACGGTGGAGTCGCCCGCCATGAGGTGAGCGCCGGAGATCTGGGCAATCCCCGCGTCGCCGGTCAGCTGGTGGGAGAGCGTCTGTTGCAGGATGCTCGAGTCAATCTGGAGCCCGCAACAAAAACAGTGTTACCATGGCGCGCCAACACCGTGACGAGAACGAGCCACCCTACTCAAAGTCACATGATACACCGCCCACTTCAAGAAAATGAATACAGAAAAAATTGTGAACGGAAAAAAACAACATCAAAATAGTGTATGAGTGGAGGCGTGACTCAATCTCAACCTGACATGACATTCCACAGAGATGCTAACAGAGTGATCAGGGAGCAGTATCTGAGTAGTTACTTTTTTTCATCATCCATCATCAGAGGTTGAGAACACGCTTTATACTCCATACCCTAAACATCTAAACAGCCTCCTGCTAATAGGCATGGTGATCTGGAGTCTCATTCACCAGTAGGTCAAGCAAGGGGGATCACCTGCAGTGTAATGTTGTTGATGTTGCTGGTGTCGATGCCGGAGATCTGGACGTTGGGGCACACCAGGTTGGTGGTGCTGAGCTGCAGGTGGATGCCCTCCAGTGTGGTCAGGCCGTCAGTCAGGGACACCGTCAGGTCACCGCCTATGTGGGATCAACCAGCAGGAGCTCAGAGAAGGGACTCAGAGAAGAAATTGCCGCTATCAAAACTAAATGACACTGATGAAATTCATAAGTAGTCAGCTATATTGCAATATATTGACTGAAATGCGCACTGCATGTGCTTGAATAAAAGACTCCGTTTTACACGGAGATAGTCACAGAATTTAATTTCTCCAGGTTTATGTTACTGAAAAGTAATTCAATGAAAAAGCTAATTCCAGCTGTAAGACAAAAGATATTCCTCATAACGAAAACCATCTTTGCTTTCCTCAGCTTAAAATGCCCCCTCAGCCCTTAAAGAACTTTTCCAAATCCACTCCCCCATTTCAGATAATACAGAAAAAAAAACACATTGAAAGCAATTCTTCACAAATGCCAAAAAGTGCCATCAACAAAATGGGGCTCATTCGGCACGACGGACAGGGCCGAGATGCCGGAGCGTAATCGATCATGACACCAGTGCTTCTGCGCGCTAAACAAACAACAGGACACCGGCATAAATCTCCGGTTGGCATCGGCCATCCCTCATCCAAGCAGACAGGATTTATGGGGCATACAGCCACACCAAACACACGGGAAGGCATTTGTCAAGCAGCCTCCACCATGACGATAAATCAGATCAAATCTTAATTTCTGGATTTTCACTTTACTCTCCGGATGTGGAATTAAATCAGGGACAAGGAGGTTACCTCAGTGATCTTGCAACGAGCCTTAAAGTTGGGCCGCGATATTTAACAGTTTTTGGTCTCCAGAACAAAGGATTTTGGGACAAGAGCCATGTGAAGAACACACTACATGGATAAAACAGGGGTCTTCTATGGAGACTCACTGGACAGGGAGGCTGGCAGGATGGCCTGGCCCACAACACCTGGCTGAAGCAGGTTCTGCTCAAACGGGCTGCTCATCACGGGGTTGCCGGAGATGTAGACGGGATCCACGTCGGTGGCATCAGCAGAGCTGCCCTGCAGTATGCCCACAGAGGACAGGGCCTCAGGCCGGGTCTGCCGCTCGCTAGGCTTCTTGCCCCGCTTGGCCTCCAAGTTGGACTTGTAGTGGCTCTGGATGTGCGTCTTGCGGTGGCCTGAGGTACGGAAACGCTGCTCACAGATGGGGCACTTGAAGGGCTTTGAGCCCGTGTGCAGGCGCATGTGAACCTTCAGGCTGCCCTTGGTGGAGAAGGACGTGTTGCACATGTGGCAGCTGAACAGCTTCTGGCCTGCAGGGGGCAGCAGAGGACCTGACTGGTCAAGGCCTTGGGGCTGTTGGCAAGGCAATGTGCTTGTGGTACTAGCTTGGTAATCAGGTGACTGGTATACTGAGATATCAATGGGTGAATTTACACATCAGGCCAGCAATTCACAGCAAGGCAGAGTAATTGACGGACGGATGGACAGATGCAAGGACAGACGGACAGCAACAAAGGGACATAAGGGACATAAAGTGCACATACGCAGATACATTGTCAACATTTGCACCAGCTTATGGATCTGAGAGAACATAACACATTTCAGTCTTCGTTGTGGACAATTACTGAAAAACATTATCAAATAAATCCCAGAAAGTGAAGGCTTATATCTGTTAATGTGTCATTTACATAATCTCAAAAACGTAGAGGATGGAAAGCTCTGCAGGAATGTGGAAGTCACCAAACAGAACTCTATTCCACAACTTATCTGACACCCTATGCCCAATCAAATTCATTCACTTTTTTAAAAAATCACTTCAACAAACTGAGTATCTGTCACATGTCAAACAGCGCAGCCCCATTCAGTACTTCAGAACTCAAGACTCTGCAAGCGAGCAGTCAGTGGGCATGTCGGCCTACCTGAGTGCGTCTTGATGTGGCAGTCCAGGGTGGATTTCACCGTGAAGCTCTTTCCACACGCATCACACTTGTAGGGCCTCTCTCCCGTGTGGATCCGTATGTGTCTGCCGGAGAACCGGGGACAAAGAGGCCCATTAACTACCTGAAGGGGCTCAACTCAACAACTAAAAGACAACCATCTGTTTGGGGGGATGGTTCATACATGCTGACCAGATGCTGTACAGCATACATTTGCAGGGATGACCCAGATCCCTATGCACTCAATGGCCAATTTCTCATTCAACAAGATGAAAGACAACAGTTAATTTAGCAAATTAATGAAAAAGTTATGCGCAAAACCATTTTCACTAATACTGTATAGTACTACGACAGGGGAAAAAAAAGAACAAAACAATTCTTCAGCTAATTTTAAAATCTCAAATCATTAGCAACACTTCTTAGAAGGTGAAAAGGTTGCTTATTATGTGGAATAATAGGTATTTAATGACTATCCTGAAATATTTTGCCTTTTTTCAATAAATGGTTACGCAAACAGCATGATCATGAGCTTCAGACCTTGGCCTGGAGGAGACACTCAAACCGAGGACATAAAGCACAGGGTGATTGGGCTCCTTGGCCACGGGGGTGACGGGGCCCCTCCTCACCGCACTAGGTCGCTGGGCTTCCTGAAGCTCTTGGGGCAGTAATTGCAGCGGTTGGCGAACTTGGGCTCGCTCTCCATCTCGACGCTCTTGTCCTTCATCTCGCTGACGCGGTCTCGCTCAGCTGCAGACTGCACCAGCACCTTCTCAGACACGGACGCGTCCTCGCTGGGCTCATTGCGGGCCAGCTCCGCCGCCTGCTCCTCCGTGAAGGTGATGATGTCGGCACGGCTGCGCTTGTGTGGTGCTGCCTCTGTGCCGTCCTCTTCCTCACCATTCTCGTCCAGCGCTGCGTGGGAAAGGCGAGTGAGTAACACAATATGGAGGAAGGGCGATTGCTTACTGAGGGAAATGTTAGCAAATCTTCAGGGGGCGCTAAACAGTAGGAAAGCCGACATTAATGCGATGTGATGTGAAATTCACAAGGAGGCATGCTGGTTAAGGACAATATTTGATATAAAGGCCAGATGAGAATAATTTGATAAAACTAAGGTTAACTGAATACAAGCTACCTTCAACGTGTCCAGCATCATTCAGTAAGGAAATGTGGTTGCAGTCATAGTTAGTTCACTGAACTAAAAGAACCTCAGCTATTTCCGTAAACACACCCATACAAGAAGTTGGATGAACCAGTGAGTCGTGATGTCACCAGTAACCTGGATGTGTGGTCATCCCTGCTTGCTATGAGAAGCGGACAGTACAATTGATTTTTGAAATCTGAAGTGCTTTTGTGCCTTAGTGGCAAATCAGCTTAAAAAGGTCAGTTTGTTTTTATTCTGATTCTTCCTTTGCAAGAACCACAAACAAAAACAAAGAGATACAGTGACTGTGCAGAAGCCGCTGGATGACAACAACTGGGAGGTAATTCAGTGAGTGAGTGATGTGTGGCCATATCCAGGTGGTTGTAGTTTTGAAGCTCATGGTTGGCAGAGTACTCAAAACACCACTGGGCCCTTGAGCAAGGCCCTTCAGCCCAAAAACTGCTCCAGAGACACAGTCGCTGTACCTGCTCTGCCCCAATTAAAAGTGGCTTTGGACAAGTTCGTCAGCTAAATAAATGTAATAACGGAGATATCCAGAAAGTCTGTTATGACAAATAACTTGGGTGACTTCTTGATATATAGTGAGGGTAAATGGTGTGTGACACATGGAGGTACCTCTAGCTGGTGCTATGTGGTCTTTCTTCATGTGCTTCTTGAAGAGCTGGTTGGTGCGGAAGGTCTCCGAGCAAAGGGAGCATTTGTACGGCCTCATGTTGAGGTGCATGATCATGTGGCGGTTGAGGCTGCCGTTGGTGGTGAAGGAGGCATCGCACACGTGGCACCTGAAGGCTTTCACACCTGTGGAGTAAAACACAGAACACTGTCAAGATCCCCCTCCGCAGAGCACACTCATGCGTGATTGTCACGGTCACTGTGCAGAGACGGGCTCCAGGCCTCACCGGTGTGCGTGTTCAGGTGGGACTTGAGCACGCCTGCTGACACAAAACTCCGGCCACACAGGTGGCACCTATAGGGCTTCTCGCCCGTGTGCGAGCGGACGTGCTGCTTGAGGTGGCTCGACTTCTTGAAGCCCTTGTTGCAGAAGGTGCACCTACAGAAGGGCCAAGGGTCAGCCATTATTACTAGATAAACAACTGTCTCCCTGGACAACAATGCACAGGGAATTGAATAGAAAAACAGAGGACCCAAAACAGCATGTAACTCCACACAAGAAACGTGCACACACAGGAACAGTTTTGCTTGCTCTCTGGGCTAGATTTGTTTCTCCCCCCCTAAAAATAATGCTCCACAAATACTGTAGGTATCATAAAAATAAATCTGGTAAGAAAATAACATTCCTAGCCAGCCAGGGAACAGCAGTTTGTCCAGACAGGTAAGTCAGTATGATGACTGCAGGACCATGAACAAAGGCATGGTCCAGGGAACCAGGACGTAGCATGCAACGTCTCACACCACCCACTTTCCTGGTCTGCCCTTTCGCCTGTCGACAAGGATAGCCTTGGGCGTTATGAAGGTATTACAGTGTACCCCGGTACGTAGAAATCCCAAAGGTATTAATTTTAACAGTCAAAAATTCAGATGCTTCTTTTTCTATTAAACTGATATGGAGATGCATTACTGAGGCAATGTATTGCAGTGCATAGCACGTGCCACCAGAGGTCAGTTAACTTGTAAACAAGGAGCGGTCTCGAGTATCCCTAATGCTCAACTTCCACACTGATGAGCTTGTCTCAAAGCTCCTGTATTCCTCCTTGCATCCTCCTGGAGGAAGTCACATGATTGCCATGTCTCAGCTCCGGTATTCCTCCCTATATGCTCCCAGAGGAGGTCACATGATTGGCATGTCTCAGCTCCTGTATTTGTCCCTATATCCTCCCAGAGGAAGTCACATGATTGCCATGTCTCAGCTCATGTATTCCTCCCTGTACCCTTCCAGAGGAAGTCACATGATTGCCATGTCTCAGCTCCTGTATTTGTCCCTATATCCTCCCAGAGGATGTCACATGATTGCTATGTCTCAGCTCCTGTATTCCTCCCTATATCCTCCCAGAGGAGGTCACACGATTGCCATGTCTTAGCTCCAGTATTCCTTCCCGCACGCTGACCTGTAGACCCTCCGGCTGTCGTCATCACTGTCCTCCTGGAAGTCCTGGGCGGGCAGCTGGAGGTCGTTCTGAGGTGGATCCTGCAGCAGGCGGCTTGTCTGTTGAAATAAAAGGAGGGCAGCAATAAACACTATGCAAGTGCACCTGCTACACGGGCTCACAACCTGCAAGGACTGTGCACTGTGTGTACTAATAGGCTAATAGGCAGGAGTCATATGCTAAATTAATCACGACACCCTTTCCACTGCCAGGGAGATTATTATACAGCTTTAATTCAGTGCAGATGACTGATCTGCAAGTTTCAACAACACTAACACTGCACTTCTCCTGTTCGCTCACAGATACACAGAAACACCAAAAAGAACTATCCCACTTAGAGTGATCTGACATGGGGACAGGAATAGACAGGACAGCGCACAGCGAAACGAAAACCATCAAAGTAATGAAGACAATGAGGAGCCGCCACCTCAGTGCTGGGCACGTGCAACAGGTTCTGGGAGTGGTAGCTGGAGGACAGCGCCTGAGACTCCAGGGTGCTAGAGTCCTGTAGCTGCTGCACGGTGGGGAACTGCGGCTGCTGGGAAAAGCCGTCTGCCATGGGGAAGCCTGTAGTCACACGAGAGGAAAACGTCACTCATTCCCCCACACACGGCATACATCTCTCAGGAATGTTATAATACATCATCCAGTCCATAAGGGTGCCATTTCCCCATGTTCTTTAGTTGGATTGTTTGTATTGTAAAGTCTCCTTGAGTGTGAGAAAGGTACTATATAAAAATATTGCTATTTATTTACTTGAGCAATTAAGCGCACAGCTGATCTGCGCAGTCCCAGCACTGGGGCCTGCTTCTCGGAGCATAAGACGCAGCTTGCAGACTTGCATGCCCCCTCCTGAGGAGTGCTGTCTGGGACCAGTGGGCACTCATTTCATACAGCCACTTTAAGCCCACGCACTACAAAGCTCTTGAATTAATTAACTTTGTCTCGATAATAAATACAACACACAGCAATTTAAATAAAAGTCATAAATGAGGCATCATTGTTACGCTCCCGAGTCATTAGCTACCATTTTATTCCCCCATTATTCAAAGATTGTAGAGCCGTGTAAAGCACCGCTGGCTGTGCGCTCAGAATCACACTGACACGTTGCATGTAGAGCAATTATTAATATTGATATATATGAATATTAAGTAAGAACTAACAGGGGCTAAAGATGAGACTCTCTCAGAGGCTCTCTTTAAAAATATGGAGCAGGTGAGGGAGGCCAGAAAAGGGAACGACCCTGAATCCACACTTCCGAGCAGCAGGGAGACACAGGACCCTGGGCGAAAAGCAACAATCGATGTCAGAAAGCGAGCCTTCCTGAAGTGCCATGATTGTATTCTGAGGGGTACTGAGAACGATCAGCGCAGACACTCAGTGACGACGGAATAATACATGAGAGGGTCGGGGTACCGCTGGATGAGACGCGAAGCTGTTACCTTGCGTCAGCGTCTGCTGGTCAAAGGCTTGCTGAGGCAGGCTCTGCATCTCAAACTGGCCGATGTTCTGAGGCAGAGCATGCTGGGACGTCACTAGTGTGTCTGGGAACATTGGAATAGAAGGTGTGGGGGTGGGACGGGGGAGCATGATTAAATACAGAAAGCAGCAACAAAGTTAACACCTTATTACACCTCTGCCTGACAGAAAGGGCCTTGGAAGTTGTTAAAGTAATTACCTAACATTTCTATGGCACTTAATCTGTATTTAACTTCCAGGGTGTTTAGAGCAAAATGAAAGATCATTCAGGTTTATACAGGTGGCTGCGATTATTATCTGTAGCTGCAGATTCTGTAGTGAGATGCCAGTTTGAAACAAAAAACAGCCATGACCTTAAACAAAGAGGTGATCCATCCACCCATAATCAAAACCACAAAATATGTCTTTTACAGGCAAATTTACCATTTGATTATCTCCAAGACAGGTACCATTTGGATGATGTGCTGTGCTGTCCTAGTTCTTCAGCACAACAGAGAAGCACAAACACATACACACACAAACAAATATATACACACATATATTTGCAACCCAGTTCAGGTGCATTTGAATGTATTTGTGTGCAAACTGCTGTGGACCCGTGCAATGGGACTGTAGCATCATTCTCTTTTCCCAAATCAGGGAGCATCAATAATGGACTCAGTTGGCTGCTTAGCCCAGTTGCACTCTCCACCTTTGAAGGCATTTTCAAGGCACAGGGAACACGGTGAAGAGTTCTCTTCAGAGCTACCATGAAGCTAGGAGACGACCTTTAAATCAGTCTACAGTTTCATCTCTGTTCAGCCGCCGCCATTCATTTCTCCGTGAGGTACCCTCTCCTTTAAGCCAAGCTTGGAGGGGGGCATCCATATATTTATGACCTTTACTGCCAAGGTTGTCAGCTGCTCAAATACCAACTAACCCTGCGAGATCGACTACAGAAGACAGAAAATGTTCTTAAAGTGCCGTTAAGAGTGTCTCTCCAAAAACACACATCTGATACAAAGATCACTGTTGGGATTCAGCTTTTAAAAAGGATTAAGTAGTTTAAACCAGAGCGCATTAGTAGTAAGTAGTAGACTGAACTGGGAAAAATGCAACGAAATGCAATCACATATATCAGCAAGCGCACCTTTCAAGCTGAGCCAACGCCTCCACAAAATAGCACCATTCACAGAAATTAACCAATTAAATCTTCACAGTGACTGAGCCACCCTTCCACTCCAAAGAAACCTGTTTAAGGCTTTTTTCCTCCCCACTGGGAGGTCCAGATGCTAGCTGTACAACTGAGCAACCCAGCGAGCATGTGGTCCGTGGACGCGCTTCCATTAAATCGTGCCCTCATGCCGTTCCCCGGATTCAGAAGGCTGCTCTTTCCGGTAAGTGCTCAGGCTCATGATGTGCCATGCTCTGTCTTATTCCGGACCCCTTTTCAGAGAAGATTCACTCACACAGCACACCAGCTGGTCACGATCCTTTCAACTTAAAGGGCTGCCTTTTAAGTGATATCTCCACGAGGACAGAGTGGCCCGACTCACCTTCGTCCTGCACCAGTGGGGGTTCAGCCAGCTGCTCCTGCAGTGCCTCCTGCTGGGAGCCGCCCACCACCTGCGCTTGGGGCAGCCCCAGCATGCCTTGCTGGTCGGCACCCACGGCAGGCGACTGCTGCAGGGCGTCCGCCTCTATCTCCACCTGTATGGTAGCGCCGTCTCCCACGCCGGCGATGGGGGCGTCAAGGGAGGGCTCGCCGGACGCCTCCTGCCCCTGCTGTTGCAGTTGCTGGGCCAACTCGTACCTAGCAGAAGGTGGGGGGGGGGGGTGGTCTCGTTCACTCATCTCAATAGTCAATAGGGCTTTATAACAACTAAAGAGGAAATATGTCAAATATGTCTGCTGATCTGTCTTCCCTCATTTAATCCTCATGGTTGCCAACCTTGGATCTGTCAGGGACAGTCTTTATGTGAGGAGGCAGGGCGGAGCAGCTGGGGTACAGGCACATGGAAACCCCACCCACAGACCCTCGCCGGCCAAGACCGGGCTCACCTGTGCGTCTTCATGTGCTTCCGGCAGTTGGAGGAGGACTTGAAGGTCTTCTGGCAGTAGGGACACATGTAGGGCCGCACGTCGCTATGCGTGGTCATGTGGCGCCGGAGGCTGCCGCTGGTGGTGAAGGTGCTGTCACACATAAGGCACTTGTAGGCCTTGAGGCCAGAGTGCGTGCGGATGTGCGATTTCAGCACGCCTGACGAGGCAAAGCCCTTGCTGCACTGGATACACTTGTATGGTCGTTCGCCAGTGTGAGACCTGCAGACAGAAAGGCACGACTTTTGCGAGTGAACTGGGAGAAAGGTCCTGGTTTCTGACACTGACTGTAGTCAGAATAAGAACAGGGCTGAATTCCCAGAAGCAGTAGGAACTGCCTTTCAGGGCATAGCGCTCCAAAATTAGGGATGAAAACTATCGATCACTGAGCTGTCTTGACTTTTAATAATATTTTCAACGGTAAAAACTTCAAGCAAATTAAGTTTGAAGTCAGCACAGCAGGAATTCACATAAGAAAAAGTACTTTGAGTCTTTCTGCAGATAAACTTTGAGGACTAAAAAACTAAGACTCAAACGTGTGACAAGAAAGAAGTGCAGGAGAGCATTGAACCTTCTGATTCTCCCCACTCAGGCCCACCTCACGTGCTGCTTCAGGTGACTGGACTTCTTGTATGCCCTACTGCAGTAGGGGCATTTATAAGGTCTGTCGTTGACCATGACATCCAGGTACTGCTGGATGGACAGGCTGTTGCGGGGATTCTGGTTTTGCACAAGACCTGCATCAAGACACAAAGACATCAGCTGCTGTACAGTGGACCCAAAACCCTGAGCATCAAGGTCTTGTAAGGTTACACTGTTCATGTCCCAACCAGCAGGGGGCCCCGCTGGAGTGCTTAACTCAAGGGTGGGCAATCTTATCCGAAAAGGGCCAGTGTGTATGCAGGTTTTTAGAATATACTTCAGGTCAGCTATTCAAACCCAGGTGTGAGGACTCTTCGATCCGACTACGATCATTCCTCTGATTAGTAATGCAGCGAAACCCCTCATATTCATTTGTAGATATGGGAGAGCCTCATTGGATAATAGTATTATGATAGCAGAGTGGCTAAGTGCAGCGAGCAGCCTCGCGTCTGTCCACTAGGGGGCCGCATACCCAGGTCTGTGATGAGGATGGGCTCCTGCAGCGGGATGTCCGTCAGTGGCAGGCTGCTCTTCACCACCCGCACCCTCTGTGCCTTACGCGCGTAACGCTGCTTCTTCTGCTGCGCGGTCTTGAAGTGGGATGCCATGTGGGTCTTTCTGTGCCCTGACGTGCGGAAGATCTTCTCGCAGTGCGGGCACGGGAACGGCCGCACACCTGCGGGAGGGAACGACAGCACTGGGTCTCCTGGGAGCATGCAGAGCAAGGGAAGGGCCAGCGAGGCAGCAACAAGGCTGTAAAAACGATTAATCGCTTATTAACTGCACGTCTGGAGAGAGAAATGCGGTCTCTGCATTAATCAAACCTCGCAGCACTATTTGCATGGTCCGTGCTGACGCCTTCCCAACATCTCAACACAGAACTTACAGTAACAATTATTATATAGAAATACTGGACTGATGCCAATGTTCTCTATTCAGAACCTTGGATGAGGACTTAATTTGCTTTGGTGTTTTTGCATTACTGGTATAAGGACAAAGGCTAATTACATTCAGTTTAGTCATTACTGCATAATTATCCAAACAGATACCAGGAAATAAGCACCCAAGATTTCTGCTGAAAGGTTATTGTTACTAATTCCACAGTAAGAGTTACTGTTACGTAACCGAACAATAAGAGCATTATTCATTCAGACAAACAATGCTGGAGTAACCTTTGAGCAAGGCACTTAACCTGATCCTCTCCAGTGAAAGATCCATCGGTACAAAAATAAACACTGTTGCTATGCATAGAAACCATGAACTGGGATATGTGACAATGTAACAGGAAAATGACAAATTCAGAACACTGATGCCAGCGGGTGGGGGGAGGGGTTTAGAACACACACATTGCCTCATTAGTAGATCACTATCAAAGTCAGGATTGAAAAGCAGGCAGTGAGGAACAGTGAGAGATTACACACTTAAATAATGAACAAAAACGGGAGAGTATAACAAGTAAGCTTTAACAAAGACAGATATCTTGTGTGCGTTTGCACTACTGATGAGAACAGGACGTTCACATCAGTGATCAGACTTGAGTGCTGTCAGTCTGTGACTGGATTTCCCAGCTTCATTCCCTGAAGATGGGTTAAGCCAGGCTAATCCGAGTAAACACCGAGTGCAATGAGTGACCAAACATGCATTAAACAGGTCTGAACCAGCAGCCACTGCACATGGATGGACGCTGGCCTCACTAATACATGAGCGCATCCCTGCCCTGTCAGTTACATTTTGTCAGGACACCACACTGTTACACAGTGCTATAATCCATGCCATTATCTACACTGTTAAAGTACTTCTTTGTATAACTGGAATTCTGCATTTATAAAAGGACAGAAGAACTACCTTTATCCTTGATGATTTCTGTTAGGGTGAGTTATTGTACGACGCTGACAGATACTGACTGAGCACCACTATCCTCCCTAAATCATACAGCAAAGCAGTTTATACCAAAATGCCTGAAGGACTGCAGCCATCAATCAATACTGATATAAACCAGAGCAATCAAACATTATTGTATTAATATTACTGTAAACTGCCTTTTCTACACGTGTCCAGGGATCAAAATTTCAACAACAATTTGAACAGCTTGTCTGACAGGAAGATGAACAAACTGCTCCACTGCTTTCCGCAAACGCTCATGAGCCTAGGCAAACAGTTTGGGGCTCTGCGCAGTGTTCAGGCAGATGGCTCTGGGCTCTGCTCATGCAGACGGTTTGCGACTTAGCCCAGTCCTCAGGCAGACGGCTCGGGGCTCTGCGCAGTGCCCAGGCAGACTGCTCGGGGCTCTGCGCAGTGCCCAGGCAGACTGCTCGGGGCTCTGCGCAGTGCCCAGGCAGACTGCTCGGGGCTCTG
>JAODKC010000049.1:6488288-6519265 GCA_026777985.1 Mormyrops attenuatus | reverse complement strand
TGGGGTTCTGACCACATAAACGAAATTATCTGTGGGAAGTTCAAATTATTTATTTTATCCATATAAAGAGCCATTGTGTTTTGTATACCTGCTCTCATTAACCCAAGAAAAGAGAACCCAGTATTATGAGGTGTAAGGCACCTGCAGGATGTCCTGGTTGAGAGCCGCATCCATGGGGAGTGGCTGCCGTGTACACTGGACCTGAGGACCTTCCCCGGCCACCGGCTCCGACAGGTCCAGCAGCTGCTGGATCACGTCTGTCACCCTCTCCGATCCTTGGGAAACCTGGACTGACTCCACTGGCTCCTGGTGCAAGAGCATGGGGGGGAGGACAAACGTCAGCAGATGGGAAGTTGCATTTCCTGGTATAACCCTGAGCTTCTCAGATTCTCAAAAAAACCATAAACCTGCACTGGCTTCCTACAGCGGGCATCTTTCTACAGTCTGTCTTCTGTTGGAGGACCACAATTACAGAGGTTCCACCATGACAGTCTGCTGCAATTACATCCGCGGCCACAAGCGAAGTGGGGGGCGCTGTGCACGGCCTGGGTTTGACCTGGGGTTGAGCTGGGCCCTCCACGATGGACATGTGCATCTTGCTGGTGTGAGCATGGAGGCTGCCGAGTCTCTTGAAGACACAGCTGCAGTCGAGGCAGGGATACACCGGCACTCCTTTGGACTAGACACAGGAAGGCAGTGGTGAGGATTAGTACATCATCCATATAGGACATATTTCAAACCTACAAAATACCCATCCATCATCCAAAAGCTTATTCAGGGTTTTATGGAGCCTGAAGCATATCCCAGGAAAAGGACAATCAGGGTGGAATGCAAACCAGAGCAGATAGAGGAAGCTCACATGGGGAGGGGAGGGTGGGATCAGAGTTCCCTTTTATGGAGGTGTGAGGGGATGGTGCTACCCACAGAGTCACCGTGCCATCCCAAGACCAAGCGGACAAATCCAATCATAAATTAACCGTAAACATGCCCCTTCCTTTCCATGAAACAGAGCTTGCAGAGAGCACCTTCTCATATTAATCAAAATAAGAGTACGCCTTGGTCAGCCCTTTTCGAAGGAAGTGATGGATCCATGGGCGAATACAATGACCCAGGGTCTAACGAGCCGGACACTTCCCCCTCCGGTGCGAGGATCTTAAAGACACCCACGCAGGACGCGGGAGATCAGAGCCACATCAAAACGCTCGTCAGTGAATCATCGAAAGGGCCTGGCGCGCCTGTGTGCGTCATTCTCAGAGGGAATGCTGGAAGGCTGCTAAACGACGACCCGGCTGGTATGTAGTGCCTGAGCCTATGTGAGGGCTGCCTGAGAGTGCATGCCTTCCGGCAGGCTACTCAGCAAGCAAACAAAATGCTTTTATATTCATAATATCACTTAAGCTCCTGTAAAGCTAAAATTTGTATTTACGCAATATGAGCTGCTAAAAACTATACAGTGCTATTATAAAAGCAGTATTAGTAGTAGTAATACTAGTATTAGCAATGACAATACCGAGAATCCTACTAGTGCAACAGCACTATAGTATTTTAACGTTATCATTTTTGTTGCTGGGCATGTTAAGTATATAAGTGACACCTCATGTTAAAACCCATCACCATGTCAATGAAAGGGAATACTGCACTTAAGGAGCCCCCAAGAAAACTTCAAGCCCTCCAGCCAGCGGGCGTGCCTATCAAGCTGCTTTGGGCACAAATTCCTCCCAGGACCGTCGAGCTGCACTGGCCAGGAAGCACAGAGCTGCTGGCTCTAAGTCCCACGAAGATGGTCACTTGCTAACGGTGATGTGAGTCACATGACTGCCAGGAGTCACATGACCGCCATGCAACAACCCCCCCACTGGCTACAGTCTCCAGCGGAACCTTCGCCTTCTCTCTTGAAGGTGCTGCGAATGCCCCCCAGCTAGCAGCCCTGGACACTGCACATCTGCTCACCACAGAGCGGACCATCAGGGAGCCCGTTTAAAACACCTCCACAGCCATAAAAAGAGTTTGCTTTCATTTCCTCTTGCAGTGTCTCAGATGCTTTATACAGAAAACACTTTCAGACAGCCCTATACTGTGAGGCTGTATTACATCTCAAAGCCTCTGTCACAGCTCATATTAGTGGACCTTAGGTGCTCATACAGGAAGTGCCTGGTGAAGATCTAAACAGTCCATGAAGGGGGATATTAGACTGCCACCCCTGGGCAGGTAAACAGGAAACTTCATTGATACAGTGAAAGCAGCATGCTGTTTTTTCCACTGAAACCAGTCCTTGAAGGTCCTTTTAGATACTAGAGACGGGAATCAGCAGTGACCTCCCAATATAATATTATCACGATACCTAGGTGCCAATTCGATATGTATTGTGATACTAAAAGTATTGCGATTCTATGAATATCCTGATTCGATACTATTTTTCCAGTTTTTTTTCTTTTTTAGAACCTTGAACCATGTAAAAAAAAATAAACCTGAGTCATACCACTAAAGCTTTATTCAATAGCTCTTACTACACGTAATGCTGCGCTGTCTGTTAATGTGGGAATAGTTTCGAGCATGCCACCTGCAGGATTATAGAGGAACTGCAATGTTTCTCCACCTCGAAACCAAACATATAAATTATAAATTAATAAAAAATCGATTTCGGAGGCAGTGTGGCGATACATGAATCACCACACAAAGGAATTGGGACACGTAACTGAATCGATTTTTCCCTTCATCTCTATCAGATACGTAGTAATGGTTTAAAACCTCATTCAAGAACATTCCTCTACAGTCAGGCATGCTGCTATTACAAATGTTGGATATTGTAGATGCACAGAAGCTCCACTGCAGGAGGGAAGAGTGGAAAGCCTCTCTGCTTCACTCTACCCGTTTAAAGAGAGAGACTGCCCAAACCTGGAAGGCCCTGCGCAGCACGTCATGTGCCTGTAGAGAGGAGGCTACTGCTGCACACTGGCTCCTCAGCTCTGCCAGAAATTCCAGAGACACCTTCCCCTTATCCCCGTCAACCATCACTGTAAGAGTGCAAGGGCACTCCCTCTAAATCAAGAGCTAACTCGAATATTCATACTGATTAGCGGATGCAAAATGTTGCTTGTTATGCATGCGGGAAAAACTGTAGACTTCAAAGGCTTGAAAGTTTAAAACATAGTAGAAGTCAGGAGCAGAGAGTCCGTTTTCCAGGTAGAGCACAGATTACCTGCACCGCGGACAGCAGAAGAGATGCTGCGAGGGGGATGCAGACAGATGGCTGAGGATGTGCGGCCTACCTCAGAGTGCACCCTCTGGATGTGCGACTGCAGGTTGCCCTTCTGGGAGAAAGAGGCGGGGCACAATGTGCAGAAGTGAGGCCTTTCCCCCGTGTGGCGTACCATGTGGGTCTGCAGCACCACTTTCTGGTTGAAGGCCTTCCCACAGTGTGTGCATTTGTATGGCCTTTCACCTGAGCAACAAAAACAATGACAAAAACACCACATACTAGGATCATACTAAGCCCATGTAGCAGTAATTAAGCACATGAAAAATTAAGGACAAATAAAAGTATTCCCCATGCCTACAGATACCTGAAAAGCCCAGCAATGCCACTATTAAGGCTCACAGAGGTCACAATCTCATTGTCTGAAGATCAGTGAATCCGTAATTAAAGCACACAATCAAAGGTGAGCACAAAAGTTTACTGTGTATATGTATATTCAGAAATCTGGAGGACAGACATCAGTGATTATGTACTGCCCTCTTCTGTCAATATTAGGTATACCATGCAATAATAAGCAAATTTCAATATTGAGATCTGATCACAAATTCATATTTGATAGGATTTTACTGGATGATCTGTTGTTGTGAATCAGATTAAACACCCAAATTGAGAACACAACAGCAGGACATATGCTCTACAATCTGGTCCATGAATATACAGATACTAATCTGTGTCCTTAAGCGACAGGCAGGACTACATAAAGTCGATGCAAGTCGCCTGAGTGTGAAGAGGAAGTCTTTTTTGGCTGCCTGTTCAAACTGTACCTCACAGTAAATGAGGTTAATAGGGAAAAGATGTCGGGCATCCGGGGTCGTTTTAGCTGCCTCTCGGTGTTGGAGAGGCTATTGTTTTTAACCACAACAGTACCCAGAAGAGAAGAGGTGAGCCCTCTAGATAAAAGTCAGAGGCTAGAAAATGGCAAGCAGGAAGTAGTGGCATCAATAAAGAAATGGAAAATGGTTGTTTACCAAGTGGACTTTAAACCTCAACCATTTAACTGCAGGACAAAGCATAACTACTCAAACTTTAACATGCTGTTGCGATGTTTATTTCCTTTTCTTATTTCAACTTTCCTTTCATATCAGAATTATAAAACTCACATGTTTAATAAAAAAGAAACATGAGATTTGACCAAGCCTTAATGAGTGTTAACTGATTAAATGAATATCCCCCTTTCTGCCCCATTGGGTATTTGTGATGCCCAAATTTTTGTTAGTCAGTTATGTCAGGTGTTCAGAAATGAGGCTCTGAGGTGGGAGACACACAAATTTATGGTGCATCTGAAGTTCTGCTGCAGGTGGGAAGAGCCCAAAGGTCCAAAGTGGACAGGGATCGTACACAATACTCACCTGTGTGGATGCGGACATGCCGAACCAGCTGGCTGGGCTTTTTGAACGTCTTCCCGCAGTGTTGGCAAGTATTCGTGAAACCGCTCCTGTCTATGTTCTTCTTGTAATTTCTCGAACTTCCTAAGATGGGCCTGACCAAACGAGACCCAGGAAAAGCACGAATCAGAATTCTAAACCCCATTTTACGCTAACATCCATCCCCCCACCCTCCCCCCGCTGTTGTGCTTGCCTCTTCCGAACATGCATTTTTTTGTGCTCCTTCAGCTGTGAGGACATCTTGAAGTCCTTGCTGCAGACATTGCAGGTGTAGACCTTGTTTCCGGAGAGCTCCTTGCGGTGGTCCTCCAGGTGCAGGGAAAGCTGGCTGTGCAGTATGAACTCATCCCCACACTCCGAGCAGATTAGGTTCTGTGGACAGACAGGCAGATGGTACGTCGGTACTAGAGAGGCCGTGCATACGGCATCAACCACAACAAACCCAAAAACAGGCAATAATATTATGCAGGCTTTACCCTTCTGCTTCAAGCATGTACTTGCAGTCGACAGCTAAAAAATATTTAGCATACCATATAATTCCTCACTTTTTTCTGTTGATTTTCTGTTCTATTAATTTCCTGGCTTAACTCTTAACAAATAATGTTCTAGCTTTTGACACACTGGACTGAGAATCTATACAGCCATTTAGCTGCCTCTGGAATGTATTTCCTGCCCAGAACTATGTAAAATTCCCTATTAAAAACATGATCTAATAAAAGCTTTTTTAAAAAAAAGATATGTGGCCGTTGGCTTTGGGGTTCCAGACCTCCTCTTTCTCGTGAAGCATGATGTGCGACTTGAGGCTGGCCGCCCGGGAGAACTTCTTGCAGCATACCGGACAGGTGAGGTTTTTAAGGTCGTGCGTGGATTTGTGCAGCGTGAGGTTGAACTCCACGTTGAACGACATGGGACACTGGTCACAACGGTGTGGCTGGGTAGGGTGAAGAGAAGACAAGACCTTCGTTTTGGTTCAGAACAAAGGTGTCTAACAGGGATGGCACTGAGTAGCTGGTATCTCTTCCTCTTATCCATCATGGTTTAAGAACGATTTCTCAATTGTAATCCCGGGACACTGTTATAAATGTGCTGGTTTCTGTTCCAGCTAAGCTACAAACAACATGTCCACAGTGTTGTTCATTTAAATATAACTTATAATAGCTATCACACGCACGCCTGCCGTACCTTGTCATTGGCTTCATGGTCACGAAGGTGACGCTGCAGTTGGCTTTCTTTGGTGAAAGACTGCGAGCACACCGTGCACTTAAACTCCTTGCTCTCTGCGCCTCCATAGCCTGTATTTTCAGAATTGGATTCCTGCAAATCTTCTACATGGAGAAAAGGACACAAACAAGCTCGTGTCAAGTTTGCACAGTTTATCAGGGTGTGGAATGAATATTAAGTCACTGTTAAACTTCGTGGAAGATGGCTATCCACCAACCCGGCCAGCTCCCTAACTTAAACACACACACATTGATGCCAGCATCTAGCTGCAGAACAATTTCTTGGAATTCAATTTCTAAGCAATTCAATGATTCATTAATTTTTTGATAAGGAACACGTACGTTTATCCAGGCGGAAGAATAAGCAGATATTCCTTATGCATATGCAAACACACGTCTTAAACAACTAAGGATATACTTCTAGACGTACTAATGTAAATGATATATTTTTAACTCCACTTTTATATGTGAACTGTATTTTCTCGTCTTTGTGTACTAAATGATAAAACTTTTATTAGAAAACACTTGAAATGACACCGGCCATGCAGCCACGAAAGCGGCGTGACAGTGTGCATAAATGACACAGCTAGCTGGGCAGCTAACACAACTGCAGCTTAACCTTACTATAAAACCTTTATCATTTCTAGAAGGATTGCTTTGACTTGTAAACTTTATATAATTTTTATTTACAAACTCGTCATTCTGGGCGAAATGCAAACCTGATAAACACTGTAAGAGCTAGCTAATCAGCTAGCCAGGGTGCTAGCGGGAGAGGCAGGCGCCGTGCTGGGCTGGTGAAAAGCTAAAGATAACTCCAGTTCGCTTTGCTGGCTGAAAAGCAGCGCAGTGCCGAGCCCCTTTAACCAACTAACCGCACGAAAGTCCACCGACCAGCCGCCTAGCTTTATAAAGGCGGCGGTTAGGAGCGCCGTGCACTCGATGCAGTCTCCGTCGGGCTTTTTAAATCTTGAAAATGGCAGCGCGCTCCCAGTAAATCTCACACACTGGGAAGGCACGATGTCGGCGTTAAATGGGCGACAAAACGTTTATTTAGACACAGTGCGTGAGAAAAGGCACCACAAAGCTCACAGGTAACCGACACGGCTCCGGAGCCCCTCACAACGCACCCGGGAAGCCCAAGGTTCCAGAATAAATAAGTAGAGCGACCGAAATGTCGTTATTATTAATATCATTCCGCCTCGATCCCTCCTTCACGGCACAAAGACACGCACGGGCACCCGCTGCACCATATCCGGGGACTATATACACAACCTTTAACTACTTTTATCTTGGAAGCGCGGCCACTTCTCCGTGCCTGGCACGCCCGAAAGAAAAGCATACACGGCGCTTTATTTATTTGTGGCGTTTTGTTGCTCTTTACCTGTCCCGTCGTTGGTTTTGTCCCTCAGTTTGCGAGGTCGGCCCCGCGGCATAGTTTCTGGATTCAGGGCGGGTGTACTGTGAACGATTTGGATTTCAAAATGGCGGCCTCACGAGGGCCATGAATTTGAGGGCCGCCGCGGCCGCCGCGGAAGAGGGAGACATCTAGTGTACAAACAGTACTTGTTGAGTGAAGTGAACGCTGCTCCCTGCAGAAACTCAAATAATATTGTCAGATTCGATTTGGAATGACTGCTCACATCTATAGCTATCAAACATGGTCAAGACAAATCATTATTTAATATTTCTGAGCTAGAAAGTCTCTTCCAAATGTTCAAAAATCTTTTTTGATATATGCTGTATATGTATTTGGGTAGATATATGGGAGGGCCAACCCCCCTGTGGCAATAATGCATGCATGCATAAAAATATAAATAACAAATAAAGGCTGCGAATATGCTTTTAACTTAAGACCCCGATATGGCAGTTTCTGAACCAAAATACCCAAGACATTGTTTTTAAATATAAAAACCACAAGTGACTTTATTTGTCAGCATTTGCAATGCTAAAAAAAAATAATCAGAACATTAGTCTTCATATCATATTCAACAGGTTTCAAGTAAATTATTTTTGTAATATGTGTTTTAGTAAATATATGTAAAAACAGATTGTGGCACGATCAATATATAAATGATTTACAAAAAATAGGTCAAATGAGCTGAAAAGCATATGATAATGTTTACCATGTATAAATAGCTGACTTTTCTGCAAGCGGATGACATGTATGAATTGCGTGTGCTGTCACTCATTTTTTTCAGTACTTTGACGATGGCAGTGAGTAGCAACGACCCTAATCTCGTTCATATATCTACGAGATGGCCTATTACCTTACAATTTCTCTGAAAAGAGGGGCCTTGTGGATTTTATCTTAACTTGATGCTCCAAAATTACTGACTGTTGGCAACATAGGCATGTCATTGAAAGTGTCATAGCCTTTACCCACTTTCAGTTTTTATTTAAATGATCTGTAATAAATCATGTCCAAGCTTAGAGAATACACACAATTATGTTTTCTTGTTTATTATGTGAAACCTTTAAAATTAGTTGATGAATATGATTTATTTCTGTCTGAATGAAGATGAAGATATACTCTCCATTTCATCTTTCTCCATAAGGTGCTTCAGCTTTTTGAATGTGATTTTTTCTTCTATTTGTAAACATGATAGATCTTCCATGTTGACTATTAATTCAAACTCCACATTTTCATAGTATTTATAGCATGTACATTATGCGCAGTAATAATTCTTCTTGGAAATCACCGTGTACTGCGCTACCACTACCTTCACTGGCACATACTGACTCTTTGTTGATTAGGAGCCTTATTATTTTATTCTTCTTATTAATATTATTATCATTTTTAAATATTGTTATTTAATTTCCTTTGGGATCAATAAAGTATCTATCTATCAATCGATTGATCTTTCTATCGCACTGTGAGATATAATTTGATATTTATTTAGTAGCTAGCCAAACGTCTTTGTTACAGATATAGGGTTGGTCCTTTCTAATACCTCTGCTCACTGGTCTTAGTAGGTCCTCCATTGGACAGCTTGCTAACACAGCGCTGAAAATCAAATCAATAAGTTAGTCCACTCAGCGCTGCTGGGAGACTAAAAAGCAGATGCAGAAAGTTGACTCAAAGTGTGCAAGATAATTAGCTTGTTTTTTTTTTGTGTGTGTGTATTGATTTTTCTCCTGTATATTACAAAGGAAAGCAAAATATATTGTGTTGTGCTTCATGTCTGCTGAGGTATCAGGTATCTTAGAAGACAGCAAAGTAGATGTCATGTGATGTTGCAGCTTCGCGTTGCTGGGTATTCAGTAGTAGGGGTAAGATACGTCACAATGTACAGTATGCAAACCCGTAAACTAGGAAAGAAATCAATATAGCGTTGTTTTATAAAATCAGGAATGCATAACATTTTGTACAATAAAAGATAAAATTACACAAACACAGCAAGCAGTCTTTGTTGTCATTCAGTAGTCATTTAGCATGAAATTAATACTTATTAGAAAGGCAGATTTCAATTAGATATGGTTATTCGTAAGGCGTGGGGAGAGTGAGCTGTTGTATACACTGAGACATAGATGCCAAGTCAAGGGAAGGATGTGACCTCAGCTGCTGGCTGAGTCGTTTGCTATGTGATGAACACACACTGGGGACCAAGTTGGAACCAACAAAAGCCCTCTTGGGTGTGCAAATCTGTCTGAATGCAACGTGACACCCCCAGCCAGGGGCTGTGTGCGAGCTGGCTTTCAGAACGCACAAATACTCCCCTTGTCACTTTTTACCTTCGCAGCCAGCCCTTAAAGCCCAGGCATTAAGCTCTGAAAGGGGACCTGATGCCGGACTTGTTATTTGTTTCTTCTGAACTGCTGCAGCTGGGCAAAAAAGCCGGCGACGAAAAACAAAAAGAGAAAAAGCAGATGTGAGTCGGTTGATCGTTTTCTCCTGTCCTTGGGGAAACAAGGTGTCTTTTGTGTGCTGACTTGTGTTTTGAGAAGTGGAATTCTGAGACTTTTCTGTACCGTGTTCTAGGTCAGTGTTTCCCAGCCAGGTCCACGGGGACCCAAGACAGTCTTTGCAGAAATGTGGTCTGTCTGGTAGGGAGCGGGGAGGGAGCAAAAACATGGTCTGTCTGGGGGTCCCCAAGGACCGGGTTGCGAAACAGTGTTCTAGGTAAGAAGATTCATATCAAGGAAACCTGAACCAGTTCAAACACGCCTACACTCCATTTTGCCCAACCCCTATTTCAGGATGTTTCAAAAGACATGTATAATGATGTTACTACCCTAGCTATTTTGCGTGTCTTCGATGATGCAGGTAGGAATGTGTTACATACAACAGAGTATTGAAAAGTGGATTTCTCAGCAAGAGCTACTTCGAGTTTCCAAAACAACGGGCAGGATGTGTCAGCAGAGGGCAGTGGTGAGTAACTGACAGAAAGGGCAGGTTAGTGGGTTAATGAGGAAATGAGAATTCACTTAACCAACAACAGGCCACAGATAATCGGTACAAATCTTGAAAGTTTTAGTTGACAAATCTGCATTTTATCACTTTGCCGATGCTGTTTCTTTTTAGATGTTGGGAAGATGTTTTTTGTTTGTTTTTGTAAAATACGCTATTATGACATTTAACACCCCATAGTTTGTGGAAGTTGTTAGAGAGTGAAAATAGCACCATTTTTTTGCTACAACTGGTTTTTAAAAGGAAATTATATATGACAAAACCTCTGGCTGGGAGACCACAAGTCTTTGCATGTGTGGTATATAAATATCAGTAGAGGGTATCTTTTGTTTACTACCAGACTCTTCACACAGAGAAGCAGTTGAGGTCTAACCACTGGGAAAAAAAACACATCAATCTAACAAGGACGATGAAGCTTTTAAAATATCAATGAGCACAACTGAGCGCTTTTTAATTCAACACCCAAAACGACATATCGGCAGTGGTGGAATCTTTCCCATCTCTGTGAAATCCCCTGAATAAATAATCACATTGCAAAGATACAAGAAAAAGGAAAACTGAAAGAAAACATAACTTCTAATATGGATTGAGAGGTCACACTGGGGGCATCAGAAGCGGCATGTAAATGGAGCGGGGGGCGGGGGGGGACAGGGGCAATAAATCCAGAAAGGAGACAAACTTGAGAGGACAAGAATTTGTGCCCGAGACTAGTTTGGACCGTTTACGGCCCACTTTCAATGGTGCTGATGGAACCCCACCCTGTGATTATGCCAAGCTCAGAAGTGTGACCCTAAACCGAACTGCATGTTACACAAGAAGGGCCGACTGTCCCTTGTTTAAATGGTACACCTCTGGTATTTAAACAGCGTGGTAATTAAGCCTAAAAACCTACCCTAAGAAACAACCTTTTTCCAATCACGTCTTTCACTGCTATGTTGCCAAGAGTAGTATTAATGTGTGTCCCTCAAAATGAATTTCTTTTAACTCCCTGTCCAAAAAAAAAAAAAAAAATGTGGGGCATTTATGAAACGGTTGACTGGGACTCTTTTTTTCGTCATGTGACTAGACTGCCGCAGGAAAAACAAAAGTTTAAGCACACCTTTCTCTTCACATATTTTAATTTTTTTTTCTGTACAGTTACAAGCTATTTTTGGACGTTAGGGGGCTTGTGGTTTGGGTCTATTTTTAGCAAGCGTGCGTGAGGCTGCCTTCCCTAACGCGTCTAAGGCTTCAAATTATGAAGGATGTGAAGAAGCGGCACTTAGCCTGTCAGGTGTAGCTGTTTATAGTAAGTCAGTCGGAGTCCTGTTTACCGTTCCCATGTGAATGTGACTGTTTGACCTAACGTGCTGATGCACTAATGTTGCAACTGGGAGCCCTTTTTCAGAGGTGGCAGGGGAAAAGAATGCTGAATTCCATGTAATCTGCCTCTGAGAACACCGCTGGATATTCACATCTGATATTCTGGATCGTCTTCTGTTTCCAGTCCTGCTTCCATTGTTTTCAGACACTATCAGTCTGTCTGAGCACCGCCATTACGTTATTGACATGTTGAAAAAACATTCTGTACGTGGAGGGAATGCTCGAGCTGTGAGGGAGGTAGGTATTGGGACAGCTAGTTCTGCACCTGGGGGGGTTGTTCTCCTTGAGTGTCCTCAACCTGCACTAAAAGCCTCCCCGATGGACACAGCGCTGGGCCTTCGGGGGAGGTGGCCCGGCTCATCGGCTGCGTTATTCTCTGGACCGAGCAGTATCGCCTGGTGGGCCCGGTTGCCACTAGCAACCCTTTCTCCATTCCCATGACATGCACTTCAACATACAGGAGGCTCTTTTTTGGTCTCCGTGGGGAGGAAGTCAACCAGGGACTGAGGTTTCCATGACTTCTGTGAGCCTGCATGGAAATACAGTGTGAAGGCAACAGAACGCTGGAGATGATGGGAACTGCGCGCCGTCTGTCGATAACAGACGAGCACGCAAAATCCTGCCACGGTCGCTGCCTCAGCCACTGCAGCTTTATGAGGAGATGGGAGTGAAGATGGATTTCACCAAATCACTGGGAGGCGAAAAATGTAGAAGGTATCAGCATCAAGCCGGGAAAAGTACACAGACAGGACCCGGAAATGGATTAGGGTTGCGGCCTGGCGCAGGCTTCGGGATCGGGATCAGGATCAGAGAAAATTAAACCCCATCTTACTTTGCAGTGTCTGCAATTCATCAACCTACTGTCATTGCACATCTTTTGAAATTGCTGATATGCTGCTCTCTATTTTATTGTTTATTTTACAGTGATTTTATCTTTATTGTTGTTTTTTTTAGCAGGTGGCATGGTGGTGCAGTGGTTCGCACTGCTGCCTCACGCCTCTGGCACCAGTTATCTCTACCCCAGCTCTGTGTGTGTGGAGTTTGCATGTTCTCCCTGTATCATTGTCGAGTTTCCTTCGAGCAGTCTGGTTTCCCCCTTCTGTCCAAAAACATGCTGAGGCTAATTGGAGTCACCAAATTACTCATAGGTGTGCGTGCGTGTGAGTGTGCCCTGTGATGAGCTCTTCTCTGCCTTGTGCCTATAGGCTCTGGACTCCCCCCATGACCCTGAATAGGGTAAGCAGGTGGAAAAAAAATTCACTGCAGTGTTTCACTGTGTATGTGACAAACAAAAAATTTAGCTTGAACTCAATGAGCAGGAGGAAATCAGTTGAGGTGGACATTATATTTTTGGGGGTGACTGCACTGCAGTGCCTGTCTCTCTTATGGTTCCACTTAAAAAAAATAATCCATATTTCGTTTTTAGTAATTTTGATGTGTGTGCTGACAGGGATCTGCCCCTGCCGACGAAGAAGCAATAAATAGCTTCCTGCCCGAGGATTAGTTCCACGGAATATCATTTTGAAATAGTAAGTATTGAATAAAATCCAGAAACTGAACCACAATAATGGAGCTCAGTTCTGTCCCATTCCTTGGGTTGCACAACAGCTGCTTTGGCACATTTGGTTTGGGGCTTGTTTCAAGCGACTAGTTGAGTATAAAGAGTCACAGTCACTGAGTACTCAACTGGTTGGTTGAAACAAAACCTTGGTCAGGATTTGTACTTTCTGGGCCTGAACTTCCCACCTCTGATTGTACTTACTTTCTGCCTGCACTGTGTTGTCTTGTCATCAAGCAATTACTGTTGCCCCCAACCCAGATCAGCATAATCAGTTAGAGTTGGATCTATGTTGCATTACATGTGCATGCTGTCATTGGCCAGAGTTTCTCGGTTTGCAACGAAGCACGACCGATTGCTGAATGAGGAAGTGTGGAAATGTCTCCCTCTACTGCGGGTTATGAAGGTTCCTGTCGAGGTTATGCTTTGGCTGACTAATTGTCTTAATGAGATTAGATGTCCTGGCAGCTGGCGGCTCCCCAGGTTAAAGCCGGGGTCAGGGTCTTCGTGCCCCGACGCCATCGGCTTGCCGCACGTGTCTGCGGTTGCCAGGAGCTAGCACTCGATCTGGGCCTGGATCGCGGCGTTGCCCCGGGCGTCGTTTTAGCTCACTAGGACAGCCCCCCCCCAGTCTCCAGGGATAGTCTCTCCCGCTCTTACGCCCCCCCATTTACTTCAGAGATCTGCAAAACCACTTGGTAATTATTATCATAATGTAGGACTCTTTATATGTTGATATTTTAGCATCTATTTTAAATGAAATAAACGTGTGTGCTGTTGTGTTTATCCCAATAATTATAAGGGGGTCTGATTTCCCTACACTGACATCCTGTCCTGGGTGTCCCTTGCCCTGTGCTTCCTGCAAAGGGCTCCAGGCTTCCCTTGACCCACTACTGGATACGCTTTGGTTCCATAAGAATGGTTCCATTTTTACTCATTATCCAGTTATAATAAAAATTTCCTGTATTAAATAAATCTTTGTTGACTGTTGTGTTTAAGGCATTAAGTATATGAGCATTTACATGTAAAAGTGCAGACGCACACAGAGTTTAGACGTAAAAAGGCGCAGCAATGACTTCTGGGGGCCTGAATGCGTGTTTCACGGGAGCTGGCTGGCAGAGGGAGGAGGGAAAACAAAAGAGGCCCTTTGTTTACTCCCACATGGGCCAGGGGGAGACAAAGGCAGGGCAGATGTGAGCCGCGTGCTCCAAAGGGAGGGGGGTCTGCTGCCAGTCCAGGGAAAGCCGCGAGAGAGCGCCTCCTTCAGGACATTACAGGAATTGAATGTTCTTGCACAGAGCTGCCCCGGTCCAACCATGCCATCTGCCCTGCTCTCTTCCATTTTTTATCCCTGGAGCATCCTGGAACATATTCCACTGCAGGATATCGCATCGCTAAGCACACAGAGAGCATATGTGTCCTCAAAGGGGCGGAGAGGACAATCACACTGTTCTGCATGTTAAAATTAATTGGTGTTAATTATGGGCAAACAGCATTAATGGTATGATCCCTAATACTGCTGTCGGCTCCATGTTTAGGCAATCTAATTGCAAAGAAAATCTCTTGTGCGCAGCACGATAAACTCAGCAATGGGTCAATGTGTCATTTTTTTCTATGCAATTTGTGAACGATTCTTAAAAGATTTTTCTAAGCAGCTTAAATGTTTAAGGTGCATAACACCATATTACTCAGTCTTATCACAGAAGAAGACAGCCAGTCACCACTTTCATGCACTCATGATGGGAAGCAACTCTTCTCAAATTCAGATGCTTGACTGATTATAATGATAATTTGAAAATAATTTTGCAGTGCGATAATAGTGCAGTGACCACTGGTAACATTTGTTTGTTTGTTTAGTCATTTATTAGTTTATTAGAATTTCGTATTTTTGTACACTGAAAGGACGAGAAGTTGGAGGAGGAATGGATGGATGGATGAATGGATGGAATGGGTACATCGAATGTCTGCTGAATAATGACCAGTTGAGTTGAGTGTTTATGCTATGAAGTCCACATATTTAAGCTGAAATATACAAATAACTTGAACGTTTCTCTTGCAATGGACTGGCATCATGCCTGGGATAAATCCTCCCCAAGCCCCCCCCCCCCCCAGCCTCTCTGTCATGGCTGAGTCAGGTTAGCTTGCTGGTACATGCAGAAAGGAGCCAGAGCCATAGGAAGCAGGGGGACGGGGTATGTGTCCCTCCCAATATTTAATTTGGCTTCATCCACCCCCCTATAAATAGACCTTTGTATTTAAATTATTAAGTTGTCGTCCTTTCAATATCAAAGTCTCTGCTGTGCCATTGATAGGGGCCCCTGGCATGTGGCTTAGCTGTGAGAAGCTAAAACTGCAAAAGAAGGTAGTTATTTTAAATATTTTAAGCACAGAGATACGCAGCAGATGGACCCTTCCACCGGCTGCACTTTGACAATGTGGTAGCTCTTCATTTTGTAACAGGTGGGCAACGAGACCTTTTCTAAGACCATACTGTTCTCACAAGCCATGATCAGCAGCAGACAGAGGATGCAGAGAGGTGGGGTGCCGCGGTACTGGGGGGGGGGGGGCCCGAGTCACCCACCGGGTAAAAAGTGAGCTCAGATCCTTCTCTAAAATGACAACAATGACATTCAGACCACCCTTGTATTCATGGTTAAGCGTTGTTAATTAGAATTAGTGCTGAATTTCAGATGAGGTTTCTACTGATTACACAGTCTGCCCTGTTACGCGTATATGGGGGCATTGTGATTTTTTTATGCCTTTAGACATGCTGACTCAGAAAAGTGAAAGAGGCGCTCTGCATGGCTGGTGTCACAGAAGTCTGTCGAAACTGAAGTCTGAGATGCTATAAGAGGACTCTCAGACTGGATTCTGGGGGTTTAATGTGACATGACGTTTCTGAATGCCAGAAGCGGACCGGCGACTCCCTGCTCGGCGCAGTCGCTGCTCTGCTCCACCGCGATGCTGCTGACCACCCAGTTTCCATCTCCCAGGTCCAGATTCAGGGCATCGATTGAGCTGACGGCGTTTCTGTTGGGAAGGCAGGGGGAGGGGCTGAATGTCCCCCATCCCCCAATGAAGAGCTGCAGCGCTGTGATTGAGCCCTTTCCCTACTCCCTGCACAGTCACACACATTTCAGATGAGCAGTTAGGTGAATATAACACCTCCAGTGCGCCATCGCAGCACCGAACCCCAAATTATAAACAACATTCTTCAGATACTACGTCGCTGGAATTATCTCTGTGTAATCATTTTAGTTCTTTATTATTTACTCTTCTGTACATAAAAGAAATAATACTGAACTAACAATAAGTGAAGTGCTCTTATGTAGCATTTATGGCGCATAATAAAAGCAATACAAAATATTGAAAGCAATTAAAATAAGAACCACATTAGTTTTAATCCCTATTTTGAGCTAATACAAGAAACAATGGCATTAGGTTTTCAGGAATTGGGGGTTGGGTTGGAGGGGATTATGTTTCTGTCGAGTAACTGGAGATTAGGGAGTCGAGTTGCAGATGTTTTCAAGCATATAAACAAAAAACGTGGGTCATTTGTGTGAAGAGATGGGGACTCATACCCAGCTCCACGTCAGCACCAGCTGCCCTGGTGCCAGAGGGACACTAGGACGCTACCCACAAGGCCCGCACACCATCATTTACAATAGCAGTGAGGTGGGCCAGGGTACATATGTACATAACATATGCTACCATTAAGGGTTACTGTGGTAGGCGCAAGGCAGAAAGCGCTGATGCAGCTAACATGCTAATCTATTCTTATTTATACTACAGTAACATGTAATACTTAGTGTACATTACGCTAAATTTATTTCATAAGCAGTTTAACTATGAATTAATGGTTTTAATCGCTCCAGGATGTTTAGAGAGATTCAGTCTCCACACATCAGCTTGATTTGGGTTCAGTTCCAGAGTATTTTGTTTTGTACAGTGGAGCCCTTCCTGCATTTCATGACATCATCTGAATCCCCTCTCCTCCTGTTTTTAACCCAGTAAGAATGATTTTTATTTTTTTTTTATTAAACTTCCTTACATGCATATATAATAATTATAAAACGTGTTGATACATGCATTTCTAATTGTGATGTTAAACTGCTAATGTCATGCTATTAAATTAAATTCATAAACTGTCAGATAGTCACTTTCATTTCTCACCTCAGATTGTGCTGCAGTCTTTAACCTTAATACATGAAGAGAATAAACAAGTGACAGTTAACAGCTGTCTGAATTCATGGAAACTGTTAAAAGACTGATACAAAAAAATTAGCAAACATGTATAACTATTACACAATAATCTATCAACTGAGCTTCCATAATGCTTACCCAGCACACCACGGCAATATTACACAATAATAACATTTTGTGCATGGTATATCTAGTAAATGTTTTGCAATATATTCTGTAATATTTCAATAAAATTTATACTTAAAACATGTCGTATAAATAATATATTTATAAACCACATATCTTTTCAGAACTATTTTTTCCAAACCCCTTTTGTGACCTGTAGCAGTTAAAATAATAAAACAAGTTTGTCACTTACAAAATATGCCTGTTCTCTAGAAGAATGTAACAAGGTGTTAGCACAACATATGAAGTTACAAAAAACATCTTTAGTTTTTAATATTTGTTATAATACCTGAACTGAGTGCAAATCCCAGGAGTCAGGCCAACATAAATGCAGATGGCTGGCAATGTTTTCAGTTGAATTTGATGCATACTGTTTTGAATAATTTCATTATGCAAGTATCAATCATAGTGTTTCTGAAACTGTAGAAAAGAGGAAGTGACAGTGAAAATAATGCCAGCAATGAATATGCACATGTTAATGGAAGTCACACACAATTAAGCCATAGGAGAAAGTCCCTTTTTAGAGAACTACACTGTGTGCTTAAAAACATGATCTGTCCAGTAGAGGACACAATGAGACCATGCAGGTAATTAACAAAAAAAACTGACAGTGGGAGTTGAATGGACAGTTGGATAACACATTGAGAGACTGAAGATAGCATCAGTTAGTAACCTTTTTGAATTTTAGCTTTCAAATCTCCCCTAGGAGTAACAGACCACATGGTCTAAGACTTACTTAGGTACTTTCCTAATGACTGAAATCATGTAAGTTTAGATGCTAGTAATGTCCCTACATTACTAGCATATATATATATGTGTGTGTGTGTGTGTGTGTGTGTATATATATATATATAAAATTACAGATATATACATATATATATATAATAACAGAATCTGACTATAACAGACATTCATGACCTAGCTGGGTTTAATTCACAGCTATTAACCACATTAGTGTATGTGTGAGTTGGGAATAGTGTCATTTATAGATCTTTTTAAAAGTGTTATTCTGTATTTATAGTAAAAGTTATGTATAGTAAAAAAAGTATAGAGACTGCAATTGATTAATAACCTACAGTCATTGTGCAGCTTCTAGGTCCAAGTTAGCACTACTGCTGGTTTACACTCACCAAGGTCAGTCTGCACTCATTTTGGTCAGTCTGCAGTCACCAAGGCCAGTCTATGCTCACCATGGCCTGTGCAAAATCAATGTCGGCCATGATTTCCATAGGCGTTTCTCTGCACTATACATTAATATGGTGTAACACTGCCAACACGAGACCTAGTGAAGAAAAGTGTTTCAATGCTGGCAGACACATTTTAAAAGAAATGTTCCAGTATTCTGATCATTCATGTTTGCCAGTAAAGAATGCTTCATCTTCTGAAACTCTCAGAGCAGACTTCCTGTCGCAGTACTCAAAAACAGGATATCTAACTATATTACACAAACTCAAAGGGTATTGAATGACAAAGTGTGTTTGTTTCTACAGAACAGGCATAAAAAAAACCTACACTTTGTTCTTGGTGCTTTCCAACTTGAAGAGCTGAAGATGCTGGAAATCCTCTCGAAGAACTCTGACTTCCTGGAGCAGCTCTTCCGACTGAGGCGCACGAAGCTACGGGAGTGATAGACAGACCGATTCCAGCGGTCCCTGGACATTGACCAATCGAAATCCCTCTGGGAGACGGGGACAGTCTCGAGAAGCCCTCAACTCCTCCCCTCTGCATCCTCAATGTGTTTAGTCGTTATATTAATGACTGATTAATCAAATCTGGACTATGCCTAAAGCACAGGGCTGGAAGAGGCTCGATCACAGGAATCATATCAAAATAGAAGGGAAGACAAACAGCAGCAGTCACTGTACCAGCACTTGCCCAAAATATTAATGTGGGAGTGCCTCAACTTAGCCAATCAGAAGCTGTATATTAAAGGGGTAAAGTAACGCATTTAAGCCCAAATTTGCATCACCCTGTGTGAACATTTCTCACCGCGACAAAACTAGTAATTAACTCTGTTGTATCATGGTATGACCCTCTGGCTCCAAGCAAGCTATGCAGCTACCATCCTAGGTGTAGAATATTTCTATGCTTCGTGCCCCTCCTTCTTACCTCAACTGGGCAAGTTTCTGAATCAACAACTGTATATATAACAAGAGGTGCTTAGGTCTCATCTTCGACAGGAAGGAGTTCAAATCCTGGTGTTGCATTTCAAAGTGGGCAACTTAGCCTAAACAGCTAGATTAAAAATCCAACTCTATAAATTGGTGAAGTGTAAAAAGAGTGTACTCTGTATAATGGCAGAAATTAAATAAATTATTTACTGAACAAAAATCAGTGGCACTATCCTTTTACAATGGAAACAATTTATTTTCCTTTCCAGTTTCATTAATGAATAATACATTCCAACCAGATAAATACACAGTATCACCGAAAAATGAGTTTGGAACTCAGAACGTATGTATGTTACAGTAATCGAGAGGCTGGCTAATTCCATATAAACAGTAGAAACAGCTGGTGCCGGCCTTTGATCTGTTCTTGTCCAGGTCTATTCATGCTGCCCGTGTGGATTAAGACCTTGTCAAGAGGACTTTGTGTTATCGTACATTAGGAAGACGCATTGCTCTTATTTACGCTAAGGATTACCGTACACTGCTCATGGTTAACATCAACTTGCTTTCTGCTGGCTAATGATGAGTCGAATCTAATCACCATAGAAACAAAAAGGACTCGTGCTCCAGATCAGGCCTGTGGGAGAGCTTCCTAATGAGTCTGATTGTCCCTGAGGTTTACTTAGCCTTCCTCTGAACAGAGTTGTTCCCCAACGCAGGACTTTTAATGTTTGACAATCAAAGTGTTCGTAAGCTACCTGAGGTCTTCCATCTTGTTTGCCTTACCAGGTTTGTTTGATCATCTGTGCTAGACCATTTAATATCTTGATTTTACATATCCTCTTCTAATATTACGTGAAAAATAAAACCATTGCACTTATTCTTGAAATATCACGTATTATCTCCTTTAACATTTAAAAATGTAATATAACATTTCATTACTTAAGTCTGCATGCTGATGTGGCAGTATTAATTAAAGGTAACCTATATATGATAATCCAAAGATATTCATCTTATTGACTCATTTACTAATCGAGCCAATTAGGTGATGAGCTGCGAGCAGGGAACACATTCTCATTCCAGTCTGTGTCACACCGCAACAGTCGTTTTTGTGATGCACACGTTGTAATTATGTATGTACCGCAAGAAAAAAGAAGGGGAATGATGAAATGATGATGTGATCACCGCTTGTATTGCCGTGTCCCTGGGTAACTAGTCCACGGAAAACAAAGGCAGATACTACCACTCAGATCGTCAGTTATGGAGCATTGAAGCGTGTTAAAAGTTTTTTTTTTTTACATGAACGTTAGAAGCAGCCTAACATCTTGGGCAAACATTGATCACCGTTAACAATGAGGGCGACAAGGGACCTCGAAGATGGGCATGCTGTCTACCCTTTGCACCGGGCAGCTGTGTTAAAAAAAAGAAGAAAACCGCTATTCGCCTGACAATTTTCTCCTTAGGCGTGGTGAACGGGTGAATAATTAGGCCAGATGCTTTGCTTTAAAACGAATTCATATTGCAGATTTGCTGGCCCGTCGTAAAACGAAGATCGCCCCAGTTAGCAAGACTGGATAAAGAAGCTGACTTTCTAATGTATGGGGAAGTCCGTCCCTCTCCATCAAAGTGTCAATCCCTGGGGTGTAATGAAACGCATGGCCCAGCAAGGTCAGGCTGTTTATATTCGACTGTGTACGGCTAGGCGTGTGAACAACATGCAAATTTGGTCGCCTTGCCAATATTTTATTTATTACGCTATTTCTCGTCTTTCGTTTCGTGTTCCATTTATTTGTTCTACAGCCTGGTAGTGATACTTCCAGTTTTAACTGTATTATTTTATCATCGGGTTTAACACTCGTCTTTATAGGCCTACTTAAACGCATTTCCTAACTACTATAATTTTCTTCTGGTTTCGTGAAGTATCGGAGTTAGAATGGACCTATGTTGGGAAGGATTTATTGACTACTTTCGGGGGTTGACAGAAGGCCAATTGAATTAGCTTTGATTGTCAATTAGTACTTTTACTAGCTGTGAAATCACGCAGTCAACTGAATTTTTAAACTGTATGTAGTATAAAGAACAAGACAATTAATACTCCTTCCGCAATAGCAAAACACATTACGAAAACAATAAAGTTACAATATCATAATGTTTTTAGATTGTAATCGCCAATATATGGAGGATTAACATACTGTACCTACGTATTGTAAACGGAAAATTGAATGAGAAGCTTTGCATATTTAAAATTTGATCGGGGTTTTGTAAGATTTAAAAAAATGAATTTGGAAAAACATTAACGGCACAATATTTGTTTTAAATGACGGAACGACCTCCATCTGAAATATAGCCTACCATCAATAGACGACCTGAAATCATTAAAACATATCCCAGTCTAGTCACTTTATGTTATGTTTCCTGAAATTCAAATTTTAAGTGACTGCTCTATTTAAAACGCAATCACAAATTCGATTTTATTATCGCAGTCATTTAGTTGGCTTGTTGGCACTGTAAGAAATGTGTGCTTTAAGTAGCCCTCATGTTTTCTGCAGAGATATGTGCATTTTTTCTCAGAGACCAGCCAGACTGACGCAAAGCGCTTTGTGAATACATTACATCAATCCCTTCTGGATAAAGCGGGGACGCATTATCAGGAAAATTGCGAAAGAGCGAAGTATATGACCAGAACAGCCCCTTGCATTGTATCACATTGCTGCATTCTACTCCTTTAATTAGGCCTATGTATATTTTATATGTAAAAATAAAGAAGCAGTTCTGAAGCGGCACCAGTTTTGACGAATCTGTATAATCTCCGAGGGCGACAGAGACAGCTCGTAAACGTGAATGGGAGCTCAGACCATCACACCTGTATTTATATCGTAATTTCCACAGCTTCGCCAGCTTTGCACCCCAGGGCTGTGCCTTTGGGTGTAGAAATGTATAAATCCGAACTTCCATTAGTTACGATGAAAGAAATTATTTTAGAAACGGTAAAATGCGCCCATCGTCCTAGTATAAACTAACTAGTGAGATTCTGCGTGATGACGGACACTAAACGACCAGATTCCGAATACTTTTTTCCCAGACAATCAAGATAGCAAGTGAACTATATAATCAAACCACAAACGTATAAGGCACATGCTAAATGCAAAAGTGTTAACTTGTTGTAGTACTTAACAAGGCAGCCTGTGCAACGTGCACTCGGCGAATGACAACTGTTCTACATATGCACTTTGTCTGCATCGCCAGAACTTTGTGCTGATAAGACAATAACAGATTTAATACGGAAGAAACCATTGCTGCCTCAGGTGTAGTGAGTACGAAACCGCCGTATAGGCACAAGCGCCAGCTTAGTGAATGATCTTTGCGGCGTTTCGGGGGCAGTGTCACGCACCGTCTGGATCGCTTCTGCAGACTATCGCGACAAGACACAGGATCGTAAATATTATGTGCAGGAAAACCGCGTACGATTTCAGGTAATCCCCACTGGGATAATGGATCTGGCTCAATCATGTGCAGTTCTACATACAGCGCAGGGTCTCACCTTCAGTTGTTTTTTAATCTCTCTGCCCTCTCCGAGACTTTGATTCATAAGCCAAAAGGTAGGTTTCAGCCTTACATCGGTGTGTTTATGTTGACGCGCATTAGGCTCTTCCTGGTATCTCATAGACTTGTTTTACACCGGAACGCAATCGAAGGAGGATAAAGACATATGGATAAACTTTGCGTTTTACAGGAATACGTGGCGTTAATGCTGCGGTACTTTGTATATTGTAATTACTGTAAAACGCCGACTTAGTGGGCGACGGTAAGCCGAGATGGTTGCAGCTCTTAAAGTAGGCTACAGTAATAAAGGAATAAAACATATGAGCAAAGCGAATCGCCTGGATGACACAGTTGAGTATCTCATTTGAAATAGCGATGGAAATAACAAAGGGCTATTCCAGAAACATCGCGGATATTTCCAGTCGCTTAATCATACATTTTAAATACAGTGTATCCAAATAGAGGGGGTGCAGTTTTCTTTCTGATCCATTTTAGGAAGTTGAGGTTTTGACGTTTTAGGCATGATCAACTGGACATTTCATTTCAAAAATACACACATGTCGTCCTCTCTCTGTATGAAATACAGCATGAAATAAAAAAGTGAGGTCCTCGTTTTACCCAGGACCCGATTTTAGCGTGGATGATAGATGTAAATTGGTTTGATTGATTGTAGTATTTTGCAAGTGGACGAACTGGTCGAAGCGTGTTTATTTTAATATACTTGTCACTTTGTGATCCTTAAACAGCTTGCCGCATAATGTCATGGGGTCAAAAACGACATTTTAAACATCAGGCAGTACTTGCTACTATGGATAGACAAACCGTGCCAGTTCTAGCGATAACATCATACATCCTGTTTACTTTATTAGAACTATTTTAACGCAGCCTCGCACGCTTCCTACTCGATTGCCCACTGCAGAGTAATAACTGTTTTTCTGTTTAACTGAAAGGGCCTCGACCTTACCAAGTAGGGCAGTTTGACTCAATTCTTTACTGGTCCGGATTACTACCAAATATGTAACGGAAGAAACAATCTGGACCTTATAATTATGCGATGAGGATTTTTTTATGGGAACGTGCCCTGCGCAGTGCACAGCGCAAGCCTGCAAGTGAACTTATGTCTTAAGTGCTTACAGGAAAAGAATGATTAACTGATGTGATGTTTTCAGATCTGACACATATTTTTAAATGTACCTTATATATGTAGATGCATGATGTGCAAGGAAAGGTTTGGATCAAATGGGCTGTTACAGCATGTAATTTCAACGTGTGCTTCTTCTTTTTAAATATTAAAACAGTATATAGCCAGGTCACTGTCCTGTTCTTGTTTGTCCACGTCACTCATGTTGCGCACTGACATCCGCTATCAAAAAATGCAAGTGTTGGTTTTTCCCGAGTTATTAAATGAGCATCATTATTTTATTTCAAACAGCACGAAGCTGTTTACGTATACTTTCTATACTATCGCCTTAGTAAGTTAGGTCCCGTTGGTTTTGCCCTGAAATGTCACTTAATATTGATATGAAACGTTTTGTTGAAAACTTGAGCAACAATTTGACCCTGCGACAAAAGAGCCTCAGGATCCCTTCCCTTTTCGTTCACGAGGACAATGGCAGTGGAAAATAAATGTACCGCCAACCCCCCCCCACCGACAGACAGAAATGGATGGGGGGAGAGCACATAAGAATAATTATTTTATACAACGTTATTTTACTCAAAACCATTTGAAACATCACCACATCGCCCTACCATGTTGAGAATCAGATTTGAATAGTGACAAGGTCTGTCTTTGACTAGGGATTTGCACAAAAGGCATATTCACTGAGAGGAATGTTTCCACAAACGCACAGTGGATTGAATTCCCTTTCATAACACCCCCTTTTCCCATTGACTTTGCTACGGCTACGGAGTTCTAGGCATTCATTTGGAATATTCAAATTAGTCTCTTAAGTTTAAGCATGACTAGTATTTATCTGCTTTGCTAATCGGAAATATGGATGCGCGTGGTATTTGGACTTTGCAACACCATTATTAGCGTGTGTGTTCATGTGGTTCACTCAGTTCAGATTATTTTGGTGCTTTGGGATTTTTTTTTCCCTATATTCGATGCTAAATTTTGTACGTTACTAGATCTTTTGTTTATACCTGAAAGTGATAGCTCTGGTGTTTCCAGTTAATTAGCATGGGGCGGCGCCTGTTTCTTTATGAGGCGGATGGTTCGCGTTCATTATGCGGGACGTCACGAAGTTCGCAGAAAGACAAGCGCAGGGACACCTTTGGAATTAGGTCTGGCGGACGGCAAGGAGCCCAAAAAGAAAACACATTAACTATTTAACTGCAATGCATGGACAGACAATATCTGAATGAGAATAAGGAAAACAAACATAACGGAAGATATATAATCCAGCAGTAAATGATGGCAAAGCGCGGCGTTAACTAAACTTTACGTTATTTGTTTAAGTTTCTACGTGGATATTTGAGATGGGATGCGATCAGTAGTGTATTACTTCACATCCATACGGTAAGGGTATAAAAACACCGAGTCATTGCCTGTGTGTCGTGGTTAAGAGGAATGGAGTTAAGTTTGCCGCTTGGGACTTTTTAACCACATCGATGTTATTTTGATGCGATTGGAGTTTATTGTTGCTCGTGTGTCCCAGTTAACAGCAATTTATTTCTAGGAATAATGTCCACTTTTAGTTTCTGTGAAGTAGATAGTTATGTGACTAAGCATTAAAAACACACCACACCATAATCGCATTACAGTGGAAGTAGCCATACAATATCAATAATAATGTTAGATTAAATGTGTTGTATATGTTCGGTTATATGTTGCATTCCTGATATGTGTGTCTGATTAAATGCTTATGCAGAGGAATCGGGACGTGCTGAACAATATAGGACCAGAGGACAGCACAGAAAGACAGAGAGCTTATTCGTTACATTTGCATATACCCTGCAAAAGAAAGATATCGAGGTCAGACAGATATTCTCGCAAAACATATTGGGCAACCTCCAGCAAAGCGGTCTCGGGAAGGAGAAATGACTAAAAAATAACCTACATACTGCTCACTTCACTTTCAACAGGTTGCAGAGTGGGAGGAAAAACAAAAAAACTTATCAGAGAGGAAGTTTAAACCTAAAATATATATTTAAAAATACAGTGTCCCAATTATGAAAAGGACGGGTGCGTTTTTTTTTTTTGTTTTTTTGTTTTTTGTAGCTTTGGAGTTTGCTGTGTACACAGCCGTTGTCGGAGAGTGCAAAGTCGGAGAGGGGCGGTCGGCTGCAAATGAAATACATCACACTGTGAAAGTATCTAGGCCTACCGAAAGTTTGAAGATGTCCGATGGCGTGTCTCGTATGGATGAAAGGAAAAAACATTTGCAATTTGGTGTTCAGCCCTCGCGTTAACAAGTGAGCGGTGTGTTTGTGTGTGTGTGTGTGTGTGTGTGTGTATATATATATATATATATATATATATGCATGGACGATATTTGCCCAAAACCTGTATTTAGGAATGTATTACTTATTAGTCAACTAGGTGGCTTAGCCAAAATCATACATACAGGCATCTGGAGCAAAGACAGGAAAAACACACAGGGTAGAGTCTGACTTAGCCGATTCAAATGAATCCTCTGTTGACCATATAAACAATAAGTATAGTATTTAAAGAGCTCTTTTCGGTCGACTGCAGCTTAGTCTGTGCTGTCTTTTCTTCATCTGAGATCACATTCTCCAGCATTCACATGGAAGAATGTATACTGTGTACCACCATGTAGAGAGTTTTTTATATATATATATTTTTTGACTGTTTAATAGCTCAGAACATGCAGTAGAAACATCAGTAGCCAGAGTGCATACGCTTCAGCCTTTTCCCGGGAAAGGGGATGTGCAGCTTCTTTAGTGATGTGGAGGCGTACACCCTGAGGAGTGTTGATTAATCTCCCTAAGTCAGTCTGCCCTGGACTCCTACCCCCTTTGATGGGAAGAGGCGACACTTGTTATAATTCAAATAGGAAGCAGTACCACAGCCTGTGATGGCTTTAAGCTCTCATAGTCCCTACATGTTTACAAGCCAAACTGGTGCTTCAGGGTACTGGGCCTCTTATTGGTTTTTAATAGTGTCGCTATTAAGACACACTCATCACTGGCGCTTTATAAAGATTCTGGCCAGAGATGTTGTTTCAGCCACGTTTGGCCTTCCTGCTTAAAAACTGTAACGTAAGTCTCAGTGGAGGATAGGGCATGTGTTTTTTCAGACGTTTTGGTGACACCAAAGATACCATAAGGCTCTATCCCGCAGCCTGTTTTGTTTCTGGCTTTAAAAATCTATAACATTAAGGAGTCGACAGAAGCAGTTATTTAAATCCATTATTAATATTTGTGCACTCAACAAACATTGGCAGTAGCAGTGATAACAACTCTCAAGTCCAGTGATTGGTAACCCTGTTGATTCGCCGAACGTCCAGCCTACATTAACGGTGACAGTGGTGTCTCGTCTGCCCCCCCTCCGCCCCACCCCGATACATGTCATTTGTCACTGTCATCCAGACCGGTCCCGCATTCAGCCATTCACGTGACTCGCGTCCCGCTGCCGGTACCGAACTACCACTCAGGGACTTTCATCTTGATGCTCTGCGCGAGAGTTAATTAGAAATATAATTTTCAGGCAGAATATATGGAAGCCTGTTTGTGACCTTCAAAACAAAGGGGACAAAGGCAGTATTGTGAGCAGATTATTGAAATGGCTGTTCTTTTGCGCCCTGAATGGACTTTTCAGTTTCCCTTGTCTGGCCTCACAAAATGTCAGCTGTTGCATCTGAAATGTTTTCATTCTGTTGTTGTATTTCTCCGAAATGCTTGTTAGGATACTGTATCCTCTGACCTGCGTCACCACGCCGACCTTCCGCACAGCCTCATTGCAGTGTTTGTTCTCTGTTGTGTTTCACAACATCTGATTAAAATAATAAAAACACACTTTTATATCCTGTCAGATAAACAGAGCCTTGGTATGTAGAGGCTAGAGGGTAGTAGAGGATAGATGTCAATATAAAAAAAATAAAGGCAGTGGTATTATCCTGGATTGTGGTGCTGTTGGAGACAGGCACAGCCTTAGCAGGGGCCATTTAGGTTAGGTTAGAAGTAGGAAGTTCATCGGAATAAGAGGAAAAGGATACACAATTTTTGCTATGGATGCTCTTGAAAGTATCTCCTCTTACCGCAGAGAGCCGGCTTCCCTTCCACCACGCCAAACATGCAGCATGCGGCGCCTTATCCCACCATTAGGGTAATCTGCTTTAGATTGCGGTCTATAAGGAACATGCTTGGCAGCTTTCAAGCAAGATGTATAGCGCAGAAGACCGGAACTAATTTAATAATCACTGGGATTAAGGGCTGTGGGGTTGAGAGAGGGATTTAAAATGCTGAGTTGAGATTGGTTCGTGGAGGAACCGTGGCCTTAAATGGAGATTGGTTTGTATTCAGGGTTTATTAGGGATTATTGGGTGTATTTGCCTAATTTTAGGGATTTATGTATAAGCTGTTAGGCAGACCCATTGATTCATTAATTAACCCCGAAATGACTGAGTATCATGAGTTTCCGGTACAATTCTAGTAAATGTGTCGGTTGGTTGTGTAAATGAAACCTGGGGTTATTTTTGTAGCTTTTCTATCTGTGCAGGGGCCAGATGCAGGAGATTGTGCTGCTCTGTCACTCACACAGCTGGTGTGACACTGAATCAGGGCCGGCCTGGCCTGGTGTCATAACCCCAGCAAGTTCTGCCTTTCACAGCACCCTCAGTCTCTATTCTGCACATGAATGACTCAAAGCGGCACCGCAGTCTCCAACCACACCAGCGACACTCTGGGGTGGGCTGGGGTAGGTCGTCACGGGGCCATTAATCAGGTGGGTAAAGAGTGTCGAGTCAACGTCAGCCCTGCCTCTACTGTCGGGCTTTCGGGGAGGGGGGAGTGATGAAGCAGCAAGTTAGTAAGTCATTCCATCCGTGCGTGTGTGTGTGTGTGTGTGTGTGATCATGTAATAGTCACATTGTGATAAATGACAATGTGGTAAAACCTATTACTTTTTAGCTTGTGGGGACATTTTTTCAAGTTGCCGCAATATAAACATCAATTTAGGAAAAATGTGTGTAAGCAATCAAAAACCTTAAATTGTTAAAAGTCTTATATTTTGTTTGGTTACTTATGGTTCCTGTATGTGCCTGCATGTGTATGCTTGGGCTCCGCCCATCCTGATATGGGGGCGGGGCTATCGGGGGCTATCGAGGTCCTCCTGGCACCGGGAAGCACCGGATTGCAGAGTGAAGCATCCAGACCAGAATGACTGATGAGGCTGTTTGTCACCCGCTGAACCGGAGAGATCGCCGCGCTATCATCGCCGTGGCGACACACCGAAACTGCTCAGCTGGTGTGTAAATACACGCCGCTGTGAGTGAAAATCTGCTGAAGATGGCCTATGGCTGGCACGTGCATGTGCGTGTGCGTGCTGGAGTGTGAATGCAAAAGTTCACCGTGAAAAACAGATAAACAATGTCAGTCAGAGGTGTTCATCTTACTACTCCTGTCTTTGTTTTCTGACAGTTTCATATAAGTTTGCATCTAGGTTTAATTTATTTGGGGGTAGAATGTGGCTCAGTGGGTTAAGAAGTTGGGTCTGCAATCGGTTGTTGGTTCAAATCCCAGAGTTGACATAATGACTTCACCGTTGGGTCCTTCAGCAAGACCCTTCACTCCTCATTGGTCCAGGGACTGTCTGAGCCTGCTTTCTCTCAAAAATGTACATTGCTTTGGATAAAAGCATCAGCTAAACAAATGAAATGTAAATGTGGAGAGTAATGAGACTGAGCTTGTGACATCTGAAAAAACAATAAAAGGGGAAAGCACCCCCCCTTCCTCTTTCTACACTCTAACACAAAGTTTTCCTCAGGGACCCCCCAGAGAGTCCACATTTTTGCTCCCTCCCAGCTCCCCGTAAAGAGCAAAAACATGGACTGTCTGGCAGGGAGCTGGGAGGGAGCAAAAACCTGTACTGTTTGTGGGTCCTTGAGGACCGGATTGGGAAACACTGCTCTAACAGTATCATAACCCACCAGAAGGAGATTTTCTACTGACTGATTTGTTTGCACGTTGACTTAACTCGGGAGCCTCAACACGACAAAAGTCACCGTCATCTTCTCATTGGCGGATAAAACGTGATTATCGCTGAATTTATGCAAGAACATCAGAAAAAGTTTCCTTTTCTGAGGAATGAAGACTTTGGTCTCCTAGTGGATCCTGCTCAGTCCCCCCTTGTAGACTGACACGCTTATCCAGAAGCATGAGCGCGGTTGTCAGACAGTCCTTTACTCATGGTCCTTTCTGCCAGATTATTTCCCCCCGACCTCTAGCCCCTTAGGCTATGTACATAAGGTGGAAAACCGTCATTGCCCTTTAAATATGAGCACGCGTGGTGCCTCCTGCTTCTGTAACATAAGCACTGGAGTGCCGCTCCTTCCGCGTCGCTCAGCCTGCCCGTTTTTCACTTTCGTAAGCCGCTGGTCTTCGATTAGTGGAGTCGAGGGTAATGCCCATCCATTGCGGGGTCTGGGGGGGCAGAGCATGTGCAATTAAATACACTGATACACTGGGTGCTGTGCTAACGCTCCTGTTGGCTTTCCTTGCTACATTATTATTATTATTATTATTATTATTATTATTATTATTATTATTATTATTATTATTTTCTTAATGGCGTAGTGCACTGCTAG
>JAODKC010000049.1:6471424-6488188 GCA_026777985.1 Mormyrops attenuatus | reverse complement strand
ATTATTATTATTATTATTATTATTATTATTATTATTATTATTATTATTATTTTCTTAATGGCGTAGTGCACTGCTAGGCACTATTGATCAGTGATGCTGTTTGTCATCCCAGATGGCAGTAATGCTCAGGATTGATTTCTCCTTTCTGCTTCCTTCACTCCTCTCTCTCCCCTCTCCTGCTGACTGACCGTATCTGATTTCAGATGGACAAATGGACTGTTCCTCATGGCACACAAGCAGCATAGTCTCCCCCCCCCCCACACCTCACACCTTTCTCTGCCTATTAACATTGCTTTATTTCAATATTGCACAAGTGTGGCTGGCAGCTCTGTCAGAGGATACTGAAGCAGGATTCAGTGTGATCTATTGTTTTAGTTTTGTAATTACACTAATTAAGGGCATATGTGTGTGAGGTGCCACGTCCCTTTAAGGTGGATTTGGTGGGAGCCACGTTACAGGAGTTAGAGAGCATCGGACAGTACAGGTTACTTACCGACGCTGGCTGCTGCGCAGTACCTTTGCAGTACCTTCGCAGTACCTTTGCCGCAGGCTGTGCCGTCCTAAACACCATGGCTAACATCTTTATTGCCTGGCCTGGAGGCCTAAACGAAGAAAAATATCCCTCCTGCAGCAGTGTAGTGAAGTGTAGCCTGTTCTTGGGTGGCTCCGCACTCTGTGATATGTACTTGCTTTCCTCTTTTCCTGCTGTGCTACTCCCTCCTGCTCTCCTTGTCCATTTTTGATGAGGGCCGTGGCGGCGGTGAGCTTTCGTGAGCTGACGTCACAGTCGTGATCTATGAATCGGTGTGGCCCCACCCCCGGCCCCGCTGTTGGGCACCTGACACCTGCGTGCATTTCTGCTGCGGTTGGGGGGGAGGGGGCTCGCCTCGGCTGGCGGATGGATTTTCCTGCCAGAAAAGCGAAACTGAGCCAGAAGCTACCACAGAAGATGGGGAATGGCGTGGCGAGTGGGAGGTGCTACTGACCCAGGGGCGTGGCCTTGGGGAGGGCACCCGCGTTCATGCCGTACGCACCCATAATTAAGCGATCTCACAACCGGGCTGTTCCACGCCGCGGGGGTGTGTGTCGTAATTAGATTGGCATCTCTACTGGCCTGAACTCCTTTTGGGGGGTGGGGAACAGTGTTTACTCTCCTTCCAGGTTCTCGCTGAAGTCAGAGAATGCGCGTTCCTTAGCGTGTCCCCTGCAGTGCATCTGTCAGTCTCTCCCCCACTTCCTCTCAGAATAACCCGGTTTCTCCGCCGTTCCCCTTCGTCCCACAAAGCCTCTCCCGCTGATTTCTCTGGGTGAATATGCCGGCACCTTCTAGGAGCCCTCCCAGTCCCACCTCCGCTCCCCTTGGTGTTCTGGGCCATTCCAGCTGACGGCATGCGGTGGGAATCGGACGGATTAAAATCCTTAATCTGTTCCCGCTGAGGGAGCTAATGGATCGGCCGCAGTCCGGCTGGCTTTCCATATCCGCCCGGCCGAGTGCAGGAGACACACGCCAGCCGTTGGCTTTGGAGCTGCGTGATTCCCCTAGTAGGGGCTCTCATGGCGCCGTGCTTCAGGATACTTCCAGATCCGCTGGGTTCCTCCTCAAATGGGCAAAAAAAAACAAATATCCTCACAGCTCTTCGTTATCCTGGAAATGTTTCTAAGAATTGATATTGAAACATGTTGTCCAACTGACAAACTGGCATAACTGGGAAATACGGCGGTCAGGCTGGATGATAAGCACAGTATATTGTTTACGTCTGTTGTGTAATATAGTTTGTATTTCTATGTATTATTTATTAACAATAGCAAAGAATGGAGCTGACAAAATGAAAGCTAGCTTAATATGCTTATATGTGTCAGTAAAGCTCAGGCAATTTTCATGCTTGAATTATTCATGAAAGCTAGCCGTAGATATCTTTGGGCAGTATTCAATAGTTATTTTGTCCAGCAAATATACTGATTGGACAGAGAGGGAGGGAGGGATTGGAGGTTTGCTTGAGTCCGCTGTCATGTGACCTGTCCTCCCTGGTGTGGACAGCACAAAGGGGGATGTCTCTCCACGGTGCCTCCTGTTCTTATGACCTCTCTGTTTCCCTCGAATAAACTGGAAGGGTCTGTGCTTCTGTGGATAAATAAGGGGGCTACAGGAGCTAGCCCCCCCTTCAGTGTGTGGAGGGTTAAGGCTGACTTCCTGTCCCTTTGAAGTCTGTGCTACAGTAGAAACACAGCCAGGCATCTCTTGCTCCAGCTCCCCCGGTTCCCACATTGCAGCCAGATGGAGGAGGAGATGCACAGGAGCGAGAGAGGAGGAGCAGAACCACAGGCCGGTGCCCCTGCCCCCGGCTCCCCTCGCTTAACACAGGCACCCAATGGCTTTCATGGTGTAGGGATACCTGCAGATGATGAGCCTGTTCCAGCGCTCTCTCTCTCCTTCTGTTTCTCTCCATCCTTCTCCTTTCTCCCTCCCTCTCCCCCTCTCTGCTTCTCTCTCTGTTGCTCTCTCTCCCCCTCTCTGTATCCCTCTCTTACTTTCTCTCCTTGTCTCCCCCTCTCTCCATCTCATTCCTGCTCTCTCCTTCTCTCTTTCCGTCTCTCTCTCCTTCCCCCCCTCTCACTCTCTTTCTCTCTCCCACTCACTCTCTCGCTCTGCCTCCCCCCCACTCTCTCCCTCTCTCTCCCACTCTCTCTCTCTGCCTCTCTCTCTCTTTCTCTCTCTCCGTCCCTCTCCCTCTCCTGAAGGTTAGCAGGCCATGTAACTGGGTTTCCTCAGCGGTGCTACACTCCGTGTGTCCAGCCTGCTATCTGGCTGGGCTGACTCGGGATGCCCATCCAAGCTTTCTTGCCAACACTTTCATTTTCTAAAACCCGTCAGTTCACCTTTCGGGCAAAGGGACCTCTGTACAGGAGAACGGGCGGTGCCAGGCCATCCTGTCAACCAGGGCCAAGTTTTTGCTATGGCCACTAACCGCGCACCCCCATGCCAGTTCATATCTCACGTAGCTGGGCAAAATGGCCTGAGTAGCATGAGGCTTTCAGCACCGTGTGGCGCTGACCCCGTGTGGCCGGCACATTCTCCCACCTTCCGGATGCTTCCAAACTGCCCTGAGCCTCCATGTTTCTCTCAGCACGTGGTTAAAGAGCCAGTATTCCTGCTCAGGGCACGGTACGCCCGAGTGAGTGTGTGTGTGTGTGTGGATTATGTTTATATTACATTGTGGGGACCAAATGTACCACACAATGTGATCAAATCCTGTTACTTTGATATTGTGGGGACCACTTTTCCCCACAAAGATGTCAGTGTAATCAAAAAACTAAAAATGTCAAAAGTCTCATATTTTGTTTGGTTACTTATGGTTAGGGCTGGGTAGGGGTTACGGTCATCATGTTGGGATTAGAGTTTTCCCCTTAGAAATGAATGGAGAGTCCCCATACAAACCTGTATGTGTGTTTTTGAAGGAGTGCGTCTCACCAGCGCCTCCGGTTAGGGAATCAATAGGAAGATGTGAGTGACTCTGGTTCCCCTGACTGGGGGATAGCAGCAATAGCTGCAGTGCGTAGGGAGGGAGAGACAGAGAGGCAGGGAAGAAGAGAGAGAGAGAGAGAGAGAGAGAGAAGAGAGTCAGGGCTGACCTGCACATGATAATCAGATCCCTGCCAGTGGTGCTTTCCTTAGACAGCCTGCTGATCATCTCAGGTTATATACCTGGGCTGCATCCAAGCTGACCGATCAGTGTTAGGTTGACAAGACGGGCTCTGTGATTGGTTCACATTTGCCTGGCATTCGTGAGAACCAGACCCACCCTGGGCCCCGCTCTGGACCCTCATCTTGGGGGACTCTGCAATAGCTGGTGATGGTGTCATGCACGGCTGTATGTCAGGGTTGCTCCGAGCCTGTCAGACATGTGGATGTTTAACGCACCAGCCCTCTTTAGTGTCGTGTTACCGTCCAAAAAGCCCCACTGGTTTACACATGGGCTTCTGCTGGGCCCTGTCAGAGATGTCAGTGATGTCAGAGATGTCAGTGATGTCAGAGATGTCAGTGATGTCCGTGATGTTGGTGTGTAAAATTTCAGGCTGGCAGCCTTCCCACATTTTCCTGGAGAGACATGACACACAGACAGCTTACCCCTTACAACTGCTCCGTGTTCTGGAACGTTTCTTTGAAGCATTAAAAACATCAGTGTTTTTTTTTCCCCGTGTATGTGTGTCTCTGTGTTAAAGAGCAGTGAAGCATTCAGCACTTAATTAAGTGAATATCCCTTGTTTATTATGTGAGGATCTGTGGATAGTGGTTTAGGCAGTGGATCATCCAGCCATTCTTGTTCTTCTTACCGTATCCCGCGTTCAGAGACCAGCGAGAAGAGAGCAGCGATAACAGTGAGGTCAGCTGACCAGCCGCCTTCCTCCGTGAGCCGTTATTTTCATTTTGTGTGAGCACCTCTCCCCTCCAGGTGCCGTCGAACGTGAACCATGGACACCACGACATCACGCCTTAAGGTGATTTCTGGATTCCCTAATGCTGACATGACCTCACAGACACTGAGATGGGGACATTTACCCATTTAGTAAATTCAGCGATATCGCAGATGTGCAGAACTCCTGGAGATGGTTCACGGTGAAGCGGAGTGGTGGCTCTTCTGATACACTAAGCAGAAGGTCCCAGGCGACTCCTGTGTAAACGCAAACACGGAGCCATTGCGGCACCTCCCCCAAATCCCGCTATGCCTGGATAACCAGCGGCTGTGTATTTCCTGTTTTTTTTTTCCCTTGGTGCTTCACTAAAAGCAGGGCATAGAATTTATAGTAAGATCATTGCAATTAGTGAGGAGGTAAAGAACTGAAACGATGGGCATTATAACTAACGGAAGCTTTTTGGAATCGTACGCTATGCCCTGCTTTGCGGTCATTTAAGATTGCACAAGAATAGCACTCAGACTTTTATGTTTTATGACATTTTATGAGTGACAAATCACTCCAGTTGGATGTCGCCATTGCGTCAGAAAGCCCTGCTCCCATCTGGCTGCGGCAGCCAGGCTTATCGCCCCTGAGGGGTACAAAACAGCGAGAGATTGGGCGGGGTGTTTTCTATGGAGCCCCCACGTTCTCATTAGGCCTCTTTAAGGCCTCACCCTGACTGTCTCTCAGTATCTTAGCAGTGGCTCTGTGGGTTTGCACCCCTGACAGGGTTAATGAGGGATTTCCTGCTGTTTGCAGATACGGTCAGGCGTCGCTTAACGACAGGGAACGACAGCTCTGAGAAATGTGTCGTTAGGCGATTTTGTCGTTCTGCAAACATAATAGAGTGTACTTACACCAGAGCTGCCAAATTTGGTCAGCTGGCTGGAGTGAGAGTTTGCACATACATGAATATGAATTATTAGCTAATTTTAAGCTTGTAATGAATAATACTGATTTTGTGTAAGATTTCTTGCATGAGCATAACAGGCTGAAAGAGTGACTTACACAAACCTAGATGGTATAGCCTACTACACACCTAAGCTATGTGGTATAGCCTAAATAACGATCAAAAGTACAGTATAGTAAATACATAAACCAGTGACAGTTGTTTATTATCATTATCGAGTATTATATACTGTACATAATTGTATATGCTATACTTTTACACGGCTGGCAGCACAGTAGGCCTGATTTCACCAGCATCACCACAAACACATGAGTAATTTGTCGCGCTTAGACGTCACTAGGTGATAGGAATTTTTCAGCCCCGTTAAAATCTTATGGCACCACCGTTGTGTATGCGGTCCCTCGTTAAGTGGCACATGATTGCACTTCGGGAGACCCTGTCTTAGGACACGCCCCCTTCTTTGTAAAGCCTGGGGGGGTAATTGAGGTATATCTGACTGTTTCCGCCACTTATATTATGGTTTCTACGGCTTATAATGATTATACAGTGGGAGATAATTAATACTAATGAAATAATTATTAATATAATTCCCTTATTAATCAAGTCTTCAATAACCTTTTGTCCATTTATGGTCACAGTGATTTTGAGTTTATGCCAAGAAGCCCTTGGTTTACACAAACTCACAGCAGAATATAATCTATCAGAAGATTCTGCGCCTTTAATAACAATAGCTGTAATAATATCCATCCATTTTCTAACCTCTTTTCCTGGTAAGGGTCCTTGGGATGATTATGATATTATTATGTTTCTCATACATCACTGTTGCCCTTTAACAATAGTAAGGCCAGCAGGGTTAGCTTTAATCCCTCCACTGTTATTTATGTTATTATTCTGTTATTATGTTATTATATGTTATATGTTATTTTTCATCAGCTGGTAAATAAAATCTTTGAGGTCAGTCAAGGGAGCTTCTTTAGTCCTTTTAAAAACAATTGCCTGTTACATAGTGCCATTGTTTGCCTTATGAGGTAATGTGGGGGGAAAATATTTTTTTAGATATTATTATATGAGTGTGTTTTCTTTCACTTGCACGTCTTATTGATGACTTTGGGGAAGAACTCGTTTCCTTTCTTAAGTGCCCCCTTTGCTTCCCACAAGTGACTTTTCGACCTTTGTCTGCCGTTGAATACTGGGAAAGGGGGAGGTGAATGGTCCCACACGGCGAGGTTCCCCGCTGGACCCGGCACTGCCGTCTGACTGTACACAGGGCGTGATTTAAAGGGCCTGTCAGCTGTGACCTCAGCGGCCGGCCCGCACCGCGCAGTGGTGGGTCCGTGCAGAGAAAGGGCCGTCTTTGTGCGGTGATTCGACGCGCGAGCTTGGAAGAGCGTCGCCAGTATTCCAGCAGACACGGACGGGTGATAGGGACACGTCGTGCCTTTTTGTAACAGTGAGCCACTTACAGGGCGTCCCGTTTCTTGGTTGGCTGTACTTGGAGTTTCTCCAGGGCCCTCCTGCTCCTTCGGGTTTTTTTTTTTTACCTCACCCAGCAGCACTGTTGATGATAATGGGGACGAATGAATGAATGAACGAACGAATGAATGAATGAATGAATTTCACGTTTTTATAGCACTTTTTTTCAAGTCACCTAAAGCGCTTTACCGAACCAGTGGGGAACCACTTCAACCCCCACCACTGTGTATCACACATCTGGATCATGCGACGGCAGCCATTCTGCGCCAGTACGCTCACCACACAGTAGCTAAGGTGGTGAAGGGTGAGGGGAGAATTCACCAATTAGATATAGGGGACGATTAGGAGGCCGGATTTGATAGGGCCACAGTGGGGAAATTTAGCCAGGATTTTGGGATATCACCCCTACTCTTTTGAAAGATGCCCAGGGATCCTTTATGACCTCAAAGAGTCAGGACTTCAGTTTTCAATGTCTATTCCCAGCTTGGTGTTCGATTTGACCTATAATTGTATGGATGATGGCTTTATTTTCCCTGATAAACCAGTAGCAGTGAATCCATAAGGCTTTGTTCCAGTTTGGTGTTTCAGTTACTGGCGGCGCTAGCGGGGAAGGGGTGCAATGGACGAAGTCTCGCTGTAACGTCTGTCCAACCTTTGCTCTGTTAGAAATCCAGCCCTGAGGATCCATGTGATGAATCCCTCACTGATTTGCAGTGAAGCTGATCACTCTCGCTTAAACTTACGACGCAAGAATGCACCAAAACAAATCTGAGGTGCGCTTACAACCGTCCCTGTCTCAAACGTGTACAGTTGAGCATTTGGCGCCGTTGTTCAGAGGTAATGGACAGCTAGTGACATGGGCACTGAGACATTCACGCCATCTGTGCGTCCGGCAGCTCTGAGATTTGCTGAGCTCGTCAGTACATCTGGGTGAGTGCTGCAAGGATAGCTGACTGGACTGGACGGGCCACAGAGGAGCCCTAAAGAACGGTATGTTAGCGCACACTAGTGTGCACCTTCTCGATACAATGCGGAGTTTCTCTGTGACCCTGCGTAAACGTCTCCCGTGCCGATCTGCTGGCTCTGCACAGTGCGCTCCTTGATAACCTTCAGCCAGGTTCAGCAGGAGATGCTAATTGCCCAGGGACCCAGCATTGTGCTGGCGTGTGACATGGAGATTAGCGTGAAAGACGAAATTCGTCCTTCGAATCATCGCACCGAAACGAGATTTTTTCTTTTTTAACCGTGGGACCAAAGTATTTATGTGCTGTTCCTCTAGGGGGTGCTCATTACTTCGGTTTAGCTGTGTGGCTTTTTTTGTTAATGGAGTGTACAACTGGGGCCAATGTGTAGGTGAGAAATGTCCCAGTAGCTGTCATTGATTCACATGTGGTAGGTTCCCTGAGCTGGACCCTCTAAACACTCAGGGGGCTGGCACTCTGTCAGGGCCTTTGGGGGGCGCCATAGAGCAATACTAATGGTTGGTGAACATCATCCACTGACATGCTTGCAAACTGGGTCACCGCACAACCCAATAGTTTAATGGTCCCTCTCCATTGACCACCCGCCTCTGGCACGGTGCCCCTGAAAGGACTCGGAAAATAATCGGAACGTGTTAGAGGCCGGCCGGACTTATAGGTTTTCCACCACATGCCCCTGGAAAGAAGGTGGCTGGAAGCCGGCATACTGAGGGAGAAACAATGGTTAAAAATAACCGGGGTGAGGGCAGTTACGTAAAAGTGTTATCCGAACAACAATCAGGTCAGCCTCGCCTGTGCCTCGCGCTTCCCAAGACTTTGTCATAATAATTTTAGAATATCCTTAAAAAAACAAAGTAATTAAAGGTGCCAATCATAGCTGTCCCTAATTCGGGTATTTCTGAGAAAGTATAACCAGGCTGTCTTGTGTAACGTACTGCTTGTGATTATACTCTGTTACACGGATGGAAGTCAGTGACTCACTCAATGCTGAAACAGCACCATATATTTCCGAAGTTTCAGTAATGTTTTTGAAATTAGTTCTAGTCTGCAGACACTTCGGGTCAGATGCAGTCCTTGCCGTTACGTTTGTGCGGCTTTTCCAACGAGGAGACCTCCCCTGGCTTCCACCCCGTTTAAAATGGAGCAATCATCTAGTTCATCTCGGTGTACTTCTGAGAGATCAGGTTTCTGAAGAACTGTAACTCTTAACCTGCTTTCAGGATTTCCCAAATTAATCTGATAAGATCCACTAATCCTCTCAGAAAGTAAACAGTGTGTTGTGCTGTAAATTCCAAACTCTGCTTCAGCTTAGCTGTGTTTCCTCAGTGTCTTTCTGGCGGAAAGACCTTCATTCCTTACGGGGGTTTAGTGACAGAGTTCAGGCCTAACTAGAAGGCTGCATTTTCCTCAGGTTACCTCAGTTTCAAAAGCCCTTGCAGTTTGAGAGAAATTTTTCTAAATCAAATTCTCTCTGATCCACCATAGTATTCAGCCTATTGTGCTTGAGCAGCAGATTATCATCATTCTTATTATTATACCCTGTGATTGACTGGCTTCTCGTTCAGGGTGTACACCGGCCTCATGCCCTGCACTGCCTGGGATAAGCTACAACCCAAGTTAACGGGGAACGTTCCCCGAACTTTAGCCAACGTTATGTGAAAGTCCTCTCAAAGTTGGCTGAGAACATTCTTACTGTAATGTTAATCGGACATTATTTCTACGTTTTACATTTTAATAAAGGTTCTGTCAATATCAGCATGATAAAATTAATACCTGAGCCTCCTTTTAGCACAATTAATGTTGAAAAATATTGTTTTATAAAAAATATAATTTTATAAAGGTGCTTTATGTGTATACTGCAAATATGATGCAGCCTCAAACCCCGTGACCTTTACACCTCAAAGTCAGAGTGTTACTCACTGCCCTACCAAGCCCTTCATCTGTTTTTACATTATTAGTCTTACTTGTAGTAGTGAGATAATGTTCTGGGAAGATCAGGAAGACTGAACACTTTGAACGTATCTTTATTGTAATGTTCGGTAAACGTGCGGTAAACACCCTAACCAAGATGAACAGGAGGATGGATGGTAGTTAAGGGCAGCATGGTGATTCAGCACTGCAGCATTAGGGCTGTGGATTGAATCCCACTTCCCTTTCAGTGCGTGTGCAGTTTGTGTGCTCCCCCCGGCGCTGCTCACATTTCCTTCAGGTGATCTGGTTTCCTCTCGGTCGGTGTGAATTGGCATCTATGAATTGGCCACAAACAGCGTTTTACGCAGGTCCCTGTGAGCGTCACCTCGGTGTTGTTGATATTGCAGATTGCGCCGTTCACTTTCTCAGCACCGCGCGATGGGTTAGGCTGCCGTTGCCGTAGCGGGACACTAACTGTTAGCATGGGAAACGTAAACAGCCCTCTTGATAAACCCCATTTGTTTAGTGCGTTCTTGTGAACCCGATCTTGATATGTCTCTCTTGGTTTTCCTAGATGAATTATTCATGAGGCAGCTCCTTGAAATCCAGATTTCTTTTTTGATTATATTCTTTTGAACGTATTGTTTAACAGTTCTTCATGAAATATGTATTCCTGACATTATGGTCTCCTATTGTTGATGGTTGATGACCTTCAACTAAAGGAGTCGACTGGTATCACCATCTTGTTACGGGTGGGACCCCGGGTGAGGCGTGCTGTTTCGCTCTAAAAAGTAAATTTTGACACGCTCCCTCATCCCCCCGGTGCATTGTTTGCTGTGACTATGCCAGCCACACCTGGCCCATCCGCATGGGTGTCTGTTTGAGGCTTTGAGGGGCTGTTTAATCAGGGGAGGAGCTCTGCAAATTGCATGAGAAGATACAGGAGGAGCACTGGAGCCACACCGCTGATGTCTGTGGGTTTGAGAGAGAGAGAGAGAGAGAGAGTCATCCTGGAGGGACGGGTGCCGTCCTGTATTCCTGTGGCTCTGGCTGCCTCACAGCTGTCGACCCCATTACGGGCGGAGGTCTCTTTCACCTCATTCAGATCTAATCAGCAGGCGCACAAAGGCGGAGTGGCTCATTCATCAGTCAGTCATGCCGGCCTGGGACATGCTGCCGTGGGTCGGGGTGTGGAGGGACTGAGTGGGCTGGGGACCCAGCCTGAGGACCCAGCAGGAACACGTGGATGAGGGGGGTGCTGAGATGTGCAGTCACTTTATGCCATAGCTTTACCTCAAAGGTCCACGTGGTGAAACTGATAGTTTCCAAACAGGCTCAGCTCTCAGTAACAGAGAGGTGAATGCCAGCTGCAATGAAATCATTTATGGCTGCTCACTCAAAGAAAGTGAACAAGCAAAGCGTTTTTTCCGACATCTCATTAGTGTCCTTTTTTTAATAGAGCTTTTTATAGTACATTTCAGGTCAGGTTCCCTGCTGAAGGTTACAGAGCACGCAAGCGAAATGGTCCGTGAGCCAAACTGGCCATCAGATCTCCAACGCTCTGAACGACGGTGACGTGTGACGTGCCACAGCATAACATTTGGGACGGGCCGTCCCTCTGCGGCGTCAGGCTCCATGGGGCTCTCCACTGCCCATCTTTAATTATGAACAGAGGCACAGACCTCGCCTGTTCAGTGGTGTGATGCTGGAATGGTTTCCCTCCAAAATGTGATCTGACAATGCTGGCCAGGCACCTGCCCCCCCTATCTCAGTCTGAGTGCAGCTAATAGCTTCTTTCATTGGGGGGAATAATTGAAATGAGTTCACAAGTTTTCGGGGAGCTCACCCCCTCGAATGGCTGACCCGATTCCGCCTTTTGTCCGGCCTGCCCAGACATATTTCTGGCATCATTTTATGGCAGAGAAGACTCCCCCCCCCATCCCGCCAACAAGCACCCCAGACCCCTGCCGTCGCATTGAGGGACAGACGTGACCCGTTGTGACAGCGCCAGAGTAGGCCACACAGAGCCTGGGCCTTCCCCGCATCTCCACTTTGGCCACCGATAGGAGCTGCTCTGTTCAGAGCTGAGTTTGCCTCTGTGAATCCGCACCTCCATTTGTCATTCAGTTTTATTGGCAATTTTCTTGTTTTCCTTTATCTTGTGCTGAAAATAAAGATGCGGGGGGTGTCGCGGGTGCTGTGCCCGCGGTTAGCCTCTCCTCTTACCCAAACCCACATCCTGAATCACTCCTCCTTCACACCCTTTAAGAGGCTCCTTGTTTTGCTACTGCTGCTGTCTGGTGTCATTTTGATTTTTTAACTCGGAAAGGGGGTGAAACTCACACCTGAGTGCCTGCAAACCCCTGATGTCCAGCTTTGTGTCATTATCGATTTTGGATGTTATGATTCCTCCTTGTTTCTTGATGATTTCATCGTTAATTTGTGAGAATTCCATGATTGCTGATCTGCTTTTATTGTGTGAATGCCTTCAGTGATGTAATTAGTGATGTCACATTCCTTGTCTGTTGATAAAGCCGTACTTTAAGGGTACATGCCAGTGGGTATTTAATTAACCTCGGTAACGAGGCATATCTAGCAGGTGGCTGGAAATGTGGGCGCACAAAGCTTAAATAACACGCAGCATCAAGAAAATTCTTCCAGTGCTGCCTGTTTGCTTGTGCTGCAGTGTAATTTCAGTGGCAGCCCTAAACCCCCCCTCAGCCCCCGGCCGACAGCAATGGCTCAATTTGAAAAATGTTGTGGTCTTGGTTGATGGAGCCCTGAGATGAACTGATGAAGTATATTTAGGTCAGCAGAGTCTTAGGCGAATTCTCCGGGAAGGGAGCATTATGCAGAGGAGGGAAGGCGGTGTCCTGTCCCACAGGACCCCAAACATGGTCCAACACAGGACCGCAGTGCCGGGTCAGGACAGGGCAGTCATAAGAAGTGTGGTCATAAGATGGTGGGGAGCAGAGGGTGGTCAGGATATGGTGGTCAGGAGAGGGTGATCAGGAGAAAGGTGGTCAGGAGAAAGGCAGTCAGGAGAAAGGTGGTCAGGGGAGGGCAGTAAGTTGAAGGTGGTCAGGAGACAGTGGTCTGGAGAACGCAGTTAGGAGAAAGGCGGTCAGGAGAAAGGTGGTCAGGAGAGGGCGGTCAGGATAAAGGTGGTCAGGGGAAGACGGTCAGGATAATGGTGGTCAGGAGAGGGCAGTCAGGATAAAGGTGGCCAGGAGAAGGTGGTCAGCAGAGGGTGGTCAGGAGTGGGGGTAGTAACTGGCAGTAATAAATGCTGTTTGTGTCACATGAACTGTCAAGTGTCAGAAGCTGTGGGGTAGGCATGGGGGTGGGGGGTTAGACTACGCAGTCATTTACATGCTGTATTTATGTGACAGCTTGGGAGTATACTCTGCATGGAGTAGTTTTTTTTTAACGGAAGTGCCCTTGCTGTTTATTTATTGAATAAATTTAAATATTGAATTTTGAGTAGTCAACCTGATTACACGCATGTTATTTATTACCAGCCGTATAAGTATTTACACTGATATTGAAGAATGCAGTTCTGATTTTATCGGTCAGTTCATTTTAGCCTTCTTAAATTAATACCATGAAAAATAGATACTGCGAGGTAGCCTGAATGTTATTTAATAGGTCTGCGGAGGGTTATGGGATGTTGGATGTTATTGGGACGTATCCGTTTCTGGTCACCTAATCCTCTCACTTTTCGGGTGGGTGTACAGCTGTCTTCTTTGTGTGTGTGTTTTGTTTTTTGTTTTTTGCTTGACAAGGGAGATGAAATGGGGTCTGTTCATAATGGATTATTGATCTGTCTGAGAATAGGCAGGCCCGCAGGCCTCGTCTCTTGCCGCTGTTGCACCCTCCGCTGTACTCTGCTGTGAATGCACCGCTTCATATACTCAGCCTGGCCTTTCACAGCGTAGGTCTCATGTAGTCCATTCTGCGAGAGGCGGCACACAGAGGTATGCATTGACCACACATGCATGCACTAACGGGATCTGTTTGTCCTGCAAGGCGTTCGTATATGGTGTTACATGCATCAACGTGGCCTGTTCCCATTGGGCGTGAGGTTTGAGTGGCTGAAAGTACCCTGGATTTCTGTCTTTAGCCAGTGTGCACGTGCTGTTCTTGGTCACCATGACCGCAACATTGACCATGAGTCAGGATCCTCCTGAATGTAGGCCAAGTGAATTGAAGGAGTAAAGATGTTTGGCATATTTGGGATGATTTTGAATAACCAGTAAATGCCTGGATTTCCTGGTGTCAGGGCAGTGGATATCCGGTTATAAAATAATTACACTTTCTCTTTTTGATGGTGAGCAACAATCCTCCATACAAACATGTCATTCAAAGATTTTCCCTCAAGTATGGAAGAGACTGTTTATGCATCAGATTATTCTGAGTGTCTATGTCCTCTAAAGAGGAAAGGGGATGATCTAAGGGGCAAGTATCCTCCAGTCCCCATGAGTCATACTCTTTCTGTGTGCTGGAAACACGACATTGTTTCAAGCTGAGCATAATCTTATTACATTTCAATTTATAGACCATGTGACCAGTTTGTTAAGGGCATGCTCAAGTGAGCCCTGTGAGTCAGTGTCTGTGAACTGTGCACACTGGTTTTATGTCTGTGAAACACACACGCACACACACAAACACACATATATATATATTTTTATTAAAGATATGGGAAGTCTGTGGGAGAGTGGGAGAGCCAAATGGAGAATCGAGGTCGTCGTGTTTTATGGAACATGACACTCAGAGGAGCAGCTGAGCCGGCGGCTCGAGAGGCAGGTTCGAGAGGCCTTGAGAGCCTCCCGTGCTTGTTCCAGCCAAGCTCACTCCTCCCAAGTGCATGTTTCGCTCCTGAGGCTAGTAACAACCAAGCTTCGAGAGGAGATCTGCTTGGAAATGGGCCGCCTTTACATGCTGAGTAGCAAAGGAGCACCAACATTTTTTGCCGAGAACCAGGCACGGTGTTTTTGGCCAGGATTCCTGCACTTCATATAACTGGGATGCCGATTTCTCGTTTCCATCTTTGTCATCACTGCAGCTGGAAACCTGCGGACGGCTGACATTTTTGCCTGGGTTTGGGCCCCGGTCAGTTCTCTAGACCAGTGTAGGGTGTGCAAATTTGGACCTGAGTTTCCGCGGAAGTGGTAGCCAATCCCGTCAAGCCATGGCGTGAAGAGAGAGGTGAAGGAGGCATTTGCGACGTGCTAAATGTGATAGTGAAACATGTGGCCTCAGCTGTGATATAGAAGGGTCTGTCTGTCAGAGCCAGTTGTCCAGAGCCCACCTGGGTCTAAAGAGTAACTACTGAAATTCGATAATATCACATGTTTGCTTCACTATATTAAGAGTCAAAAACAAACGGCACACCATTTCTTTCCCTGAGCTGTAATATTTGCCTTTTAGTATTTTGTTTTCCTGAGGTGGGGATTGATGTTGGCTCCGCATAGTAGCATGGCATTTACAGCATGCAGGTGCCCATGCCCATCCATCTGAACTACTCTTTACGGCATCCCTGGGAAATAGGGAGATTGTAATAGCAAGTCCAGGATATAAGAATGTTGTTTTAAGGAGTTCATCAAAGCTCTAGACAGAAGAAAGGTCAGAGAACTACCAATAACCTGATGATGCATGGAGCACACAAATTGTACTCCAGTACTATATATGGACTGCAGAACTCCGCAGGGAAGGTCAAAGGGTGAGTGTTTGAGGACAATAAAAGGAGATGCTCTGTAATACCAATGCGATTCAGTTTTCTTTGGAGATATCACTGGAAGATTGACACATGGATGTAATATGGATGTAATTTTATTGTTTGGTTATATTTTGGTGAGCAGTAGTGATGATAAAGAGTGCCAATTTTTGATTTTTTTGCTAATTTCTTCCCTGATACATTATGCTGCCCGCATCCTGCCATCCTGAAGGTGACAGTGTCCAGTGACCTCCTGGCAGTGCAAAAAGGCATTTGTCAGTCTGCAATCACATGTTGTTTATCAAAGCATTTCACTGTAGAACTGCATCTTGGTGCTCAGAATATTCTGGAAGTGACTGCTTTGCGAGGGTCTGCTTTGAAAGGCTTTCTGTGTTATAAAATATTTCATCCTTAAGTGGTGGTAAGCTAAGTCAATTTATTTAATCCGACATAAAACTCTGGCTTTATTTCAGATAAAAAGTAATTGGTGACTCTCTACCTTGACAGGCCTGCAGGATGTACTCTGTTTGATTAAGACATGACTATCCATTAGTTTGCTTAGAGGCTCTTTGGAAAATGTACTAATAATGCTGATATTTGAGCTTTGCTGTCATTCTGTCAGACATTTATTTACTCTTATTGCTGCTAGAAGCCTTTCCAGTTTGGACTGGAACCCACAGCCGCACCTGGTGAGGGCCCAGGTACTAGTATCCCTCATGCTGTGCCAACTAGAACTGGTTATGTTGAAATCAGGACCTGGCTATGACTAAGTCTAGAATTGGCTATGGTGAAGTCTGGAACTGGCTACGGTTAAATCCGGAACTGACTATGGTAAAGCTCATAACTGGCTGTGGTATAGCACGTAACTGGCTGTGCTAATGCACATAACTGGCTGTGGTAAAGTTCATAACTGGCTGCCGTAAAGCACATAACCGGCTGTGGTAAAGCTCATAACCGGCTGCCGTAAAGCTCATAACCGGCTGCGGTAAAGCTCATAACTGGCTGCCGTAAATCTCATAACTGGCTGCGGTAAAGCACATAACTGGCTGTGGTAAAGCATATAACTGGCTGTGGTAAAGCTCATAACTGGCTGCTGTAAATCTCATAACCGGCTGTGGTAAAGCTCATAACCGGCTGTGGTAAAGCTCATAACCGGCGGTGGTAAAGCTCATAACCGGCTGCCGTAAAGCTCATAACCGGCTGTGGTAAAGCTCATAACTGGCTGTGGTAAAGCTCATAACTGGCTGTGGTAAAGCTCATAACCGGCGGTGGTAAAGCTCATAACCGGCTGCCGTAAAGCTCATAACCGGCTGTGGTAA
>JAODKC010000049.1:6444140-6460044 GCA_026777985.1 Mormyrops attenuatus | reverse complement strand
CGGGGGGGGGGGGGGGGGGGGGGGGGCCGCCCCCCCGGCGCCCGCGGCGGGGGGGCGGGGCCCGGGGGGGGGGGGGGGGGGCCGGTGGACAGGTGACGCGGCGGGGCGGGCACATCACAGGGCCGCCCCTCTAATGTGGTGTAATTTATGCGCCGGCGTGCACGGGGGCCTGTCAGCCGGCACTGTGATGTGGCCTGACAGTTGCCATCCAGGCCCTGAAGGTGCCATCCCATAATGACACATTAGACATACTAATGGGCTCTTCATCGCTGCCTCTTCCAGCCAGATGTGTTTTTCTTCTTTAACTTTGTCCCCCCCCCACCCAGGGACAGCGAGGTCAGCGTTGCGCCAAGGAGACTACCTCTGCGGGGAGTGTGGGCGGAGCTTCAGTCAGCCCAGCCACCTCCGCACCCACGTCAGGTCCCACACAGGTAGGCTGGTCACGGGTCCGAAACACGCAGACGCCCCTGCAGTCTGTGCCATCTGCGTGTAGATATGGACATGCATCAACACGCATACAAACAGACGTACGTGCGTGAACAGTCATACACAAAGACATGTCGACATTCGAAACGTAGACATTGCTGGGACTAGTGGCCCCCCAAAAAACATGCTTAATGCTTTAATCAGCATCTGTGTTTATGTGTTTCTGTCTGTGTGTGCTTATATAAGGGTTGTGTATGTAGTGCATGTGTATGTAACACTTTTATATGTTTGTGTATGTATGTAGTGTGTGTTTATATCAGGTGTACATGTGTGTAGTGTGTGTTTATATCAGGTGTACATGTGTGTAGTGTGTGTTTATGTGTCTTTGCATACAGTGTGTGCTTATATGTGTGTGTGTGCATGAACTTCCATCCATGGGTGACAGTTGGTCTGTTTTTTCTTTGCTGCAAACATTATATTTGCCTGTGATGCTGACCTGTGAGAAATGGTATACATTATTAATCAGATGTCAGTCTGCGAGCTGTAATTGTGCATGCAGATGAAGTGGGGGGGGGGCACTGCCCAGCAGCACCGCCACACACCAAATGTCCATTTCGGCGTAATTATCTCACCATTTGCCCACGCCGCTCTGCGTCAGGGTCGAGACTCAAATTTCCCGGGGGGGACTCTCGTTCCGCTTCCGATTCTCGTCCAGTGCTCCCCTCCCCCAAGGTGGGTGGGGGGGGGGGGGAGCTCTGCCCTGCGGCTTACCGTGGGCAGTAGGCAACTTCTGGGGCCGGACGTGTGAGCGCCGCACGCAGCGGCCAGGCCAGGCTGATGCAAAGTGACAGGGCCAAATGGTACGTAATGTGGGGACACATTCACATTCCCCTCCATGGCCGCATCGTTATAATTAATGTTGTCAGTGATTGCTTTCTTCAGCATAAATGTCCAAATTAAAAAGGGCCAAGGGCCCCGAGCGTCCATTAACATACTCTCTAACCGTACGTGTCACATTAAATTGCTAGTTTCAGTCCGCAAGTTGCTCCTTTCTGCTTTGAACGGGTGATGGTAATCGGGTGACGGTCCCTGATAATGTTCTCTAACTGAGAGTGAGGGCCGTTAACAAGGCCCCAGATCCCACACTGCTATTTGAGTCTAATGGACTCTGAGCTTCTGCAGTTCACACCAGTGCCACCAACGCCCCACCAAACAACGCCTCGCCTCCTCCCACCCCCTGCCCCCCCCCCGCTAATTTTATCTGTCCCTGTTTGGTTTTGTTGACAATTAAACGGCCATGTGTCACTGCCAGTCAATCTTATCTTAATTGACAAGGGTTGAATGTTGGCCAAAACAAGGCATCGGTGGGAGGGATGACCGAGCACTGTGAATCACCTCCGTTACACTGGCAACCAATAACACAGCAAACAGGAAGTGTGGCTGAGCCAATCAGTGATGGGCTTGATATTCCAGCCCTTATTCTGCCCCTCAGTAACTGTTGATGCATCCAAGATTTGCAAAACAATTATTTCTAGGCATGATAAGAGACAATACATCTTTCTGATATTGTGCTATTGCTCCCCCAGTCATTTTGATCCCAGTGGCGGAGTCAAAGCTTGTGATTGCGAGTGTCCTTCAAGGCAAGGCCTCATGGTGGCGCTCTAATTTAATGACACCTCTCTACTCATTGGCTGGATGATATCTTCACTTCCTCCCTATGCTAACATGTAGCATTACTTAACATGTGATTTCTGTGTGAGGTTTTCCATAGGATGAGTGTAAAAATCCGGGTCCTCTGTTAACGAACACAGGCAAGTTGAATGCCCCCCCTCCCCCCGCCCCATGAAACAAACACTATTAATTGTCCCCTTCCCATTTATTTCCTGTTGATGCAACAGTAATGCAATTATTTTTGGTTGGCTCCCTGACAGCCAGCGTCCCGTTGCCTGTTAATTCATTTCTCAAAATAGCAATTAGGTGCAATTAATTGGCAGTCGCATTTGTTTTGTTCTGGTGCGTGCGGGATTCTCCCCGTGGAACCGATTGGCGCAGTGCGGCCTGGGCACTACGTCCCCACCCTGCTCAGATTTACAGCTCGTAGTTCAGAGAGAAGGGGCCCATTTGTTCGGAAATGAAACGTTATAAGCAGTGTGGTTTAAGGGGAGGAGCAACGCTCCCGGCCAATGCGGGTGCACCTTTTTCACTATCTCCCCCGTTTCCTCGTGTTCGCTCTTATTTGCAAACTTGTCTGCCCACATGACTGATAGGTGGGAAACAAAGGTCCTGACATCTCGTGTTCTGCTTTTTTTTCCCATGGAGCCGCCGAAAGAATGAAAGCAGAGCCCTGACGTCCCCCGCGGGCGAGCGTCTCCATATGGCACATCAACGTGCTGTCAGTCATGGCCCCTCCCCTCGCCGCCCCCGCCAGCGTACCTGTGCTACATGACAGGCTGATGTGCCCTTGTTTGTGCCACGCAGGTGAGCGTCCCTTCCGATGCCAGCTCTGCCCGTACAGCTCCTCCCAGAAAGGCAACCTGAAGACCCACGTCCAGTCCGTGCACCGCGTGGCCTTCAACAACACTCACTACCCCGACGTCAGGTCCCAACATGGCACCACCGACGGCCCCCACCAGCCTGAGGAGGCCAGCGGTGCCTGTGCCCAGCCCGGAGACCAGCCAGCCCCCGGGACCACCATACTCGACTGACCTCCCCCCCCGCCCACCCCCGGGACCTGCTCGAGGGCGGACCGAGAGGAGGCGGTGAGGTGGTGGCTTGGTGTCAGAGGCCGTACGGGAAAACACCGCTGTCACACCCAAGGAATGAGACGGGCAAGGTCCCAGTTCAGTTTGTTTTGAATACTGAACATCTCCAAACGATTTTAGAAGAATTTCAGCCATTCAGAGGGCATACAGAGTAAAAAAAAGATTAACTGCTTGCATATATATTTACTTTTTCTTTTCTTTTTTCACCTCAGAACATGCTAGGAGATTAAAATGGACGACTGTGGTCTGTCTCCTGCTGTTTTCTTATTTCGGAGCAAACCAAACTTAGAAGCCATGTGACTGGTTGAGATATGAAGCAGAGAAACACTTTTCTTCTCTTTTTTTTTAAGATTTCCCTCCTGATTATTTGAAACCACTCTGTCTAAGTGGATTTCTGAATGTGGAAACGCTGTGGCTGGTGTCCCGCTCGGGAAACAGGCAATCTGGTTTCTGACAGAAACGTTTTGGGGAGTCTCAGAGGAAGAGTTTAGTTTTTACTCAGGATTCGGACAGGGCCAAATTCCGGGGTCTGCCAGCAGGGCATCCACAGACCTCCTGCAGCGGGGAGGGGGCTGACCGGGGCTCCCTGGCTTACCTTTGGGGGGTGTTAGATGTTAATACTTCATGCAACGTCTGAACAAGTGCGTCGTCCTCTGCGTTGCCACATTCACTGTCTAATGGCAGCGTACATCACTCTTTCCGTTAAAATGTGTCATTGTTTGTTTCCCAGGCACACCCCCCCCCCGCACCATACCATTTACAGTTCAATGAAGTGACTGCTTTCATTAAAATTATTAAAAGTAGCTTTAGCCGAAAAGTAGCTGTCTTCCCGCCGCAGACAGGACCGGAAGCCATCGTGTACATGCAGCGATACGGGCGGTTCAAAGCACTAACTGAGTCCCAGCAAGTCCCCGGGCTACTGCTGATTTTTAAAGCGACATCTCCTTTGATATGATGTCACGTTTTATATAAACGAAACCTAAAAACATCAAGTCTCTTTGTATGCATGTATAGCGGTATTTGGTCACATGATATCCATCTGTGAGTATTTCTGACTGAAATGTACTGTAACGTGCTCTGCTTGAGACGGGCTCATGTGACCTCCCGTGGTCACGGTAGGCGTTCCAGCCGTTCACTTATCATCCAAATGGCCGATGAGCCAACCCTCAGCTACGCCCCCTTGTGGTGGCAGCGAGGCGGGGCCGTGTAGGGCAGAGGGCTTTCCAGCTGCCTCTCCGGTGTTAAACCCTTTACAGCATCAGATACCAAATAAAGCTGCTAGCAGGCCGTGCTGTGCTTGGCCTCTTCGCTCACTCATTATGCATCGTCTGCAGGGCCCAATATTAATTATATGCCATACTGGAAGGGTTCAGGCGCTTAAGAGCACTGGAGTCTCACCGTCACCCAGCATCTTTCTTTCTTCCGTCTTCTCAGATGGCCTTTAGGTCTCGAATCTTCCTCTTACATCTCATAGAGGCACTTATAAAGTTTGGGATTTGCGAGCAGTTGAAGGCAGTTGATGTTCAGGCTTTTAATAATTGAGAAGGGTGATTTTTAAATGACTGAGCTATTAATGAAATCCCTTAACCTTGATCACAGACCTGAGGAGTTTGTAAGGCATGAAACTAAGCAGTTATTTCCATGTAATCCTTAAGAAAGATCCACTGGATTATTTGGATCATTCAGACATCCTTTTTTCCCTCTAAAAATTAGTACAGAATCCAACTTTTTAAGAAAAAGTATTAGAATGAGAACTATTTTGATTAGAAAGAATTATTTTTTTTTAACCTTGCATCAGTTATAGTCATACAGGTATTTTCCGTAGAATAAATGTTTTGGTAATATTACTGAATCAATCTGTTGCTGGAATATAGCAAGCAGGACCCTAGAAACCCTGCATTAGCTGCTGTGTTGGCTGTAGAGTTCTTAACTGAGACAGAGATTGGGCTATAGCCAACCAGCATGTTATTAGGTAACAAATAAAGCAAAACTTTGGGAATCTGGTTTTTATTCCCAGGTAAAATTACTGTAATTATTAAACTAAATGAAACCATTTCTAATAAAAACAGTGACAGGTAATGTTAAATGTGGTTCAGAGGGCTAAGCCTGTGTACTTGTAGTCAGAAGGTTGCCGGTTCAAATCCAACCTCTGTATGGCTGTGGGTCCTTGGACAAGGCCCTTAACCCCCCCAGCTCCCTGGGTGCCGCTACAAGTAGCAGCCCTTTGTGGACAACTTATTCTGCAAAGAGCAAGTTGAGGGAGGTGTAAAAAGAGAATTTCCCCATGGGGTCAATAATAAATATAACGACAATTGCACTGATACTGGAATGAGTGCATGGTGAATTTAAAGACGTGCGTGTTTGCATTGACAGGCATTTTCAAATTGCTTTTCCTACCTACATTCAAAACATTTGCACAGTTTAATTGGTTGGTAGCTGGTAAGCAGGCAACCTACCTACATAGGAAGAACGTAACTAATGTGGATGTTAACTATATTTTAGATGCAATATAGATATTTACAATGGAGGGTGAGACAGGATAACATGATGTGCTCAGTGTTTTTGTAAAGGAAAGCCAGTTTTTTGTGGAAGCCATTTTGAAGTGCGTTCACCTGTAGGGTGCCCACTACAGCGTGTGCATTAAAAAAAAACAGGTTGACCAAATGTAATGAACTGTGATTATTATACAGTAAGTTACCATGCATCACCATGGAAATGGAATCTGTAATAAGACAGATATGTACAGCAGGAGTCTCCTGTAAAAGAGTGATGTTTCTTTTAAAAAATGAGTACCTAATCAACTTTTAGTCTAATCCATATTTTTTTTTATCAATAGAAGGTTTTCAAGCCTTGCATGTAAGTTGGAGACTGAGTTCTAAACTAATATGAACTGCAGTCTACCCTCCTGCTTAGCTCTACGTATCAATATGGCACATTCATCTGTTTATTTCCTGTGCATCTCAGTCCTCATTGGGGAAATGACGACATCCCATAATGCATCTTGTCTGACGTCATAGATGGTATGCCAAGGCTCATCTCTCCCTCACTAACTAATAAAACTCATTATTCTTATGTTGGAAATCTACATTACAGTAACGACACACTGTTAAATTTAAAGATTCTGGATGCTCCTTGTCATTTGTTATTTATGGTTTTATCGTTTTATTAGTCAGGTTTAGTAACCAGCTGGGACTGGTTTCACAAAGCAGGATTTCTTGCTTAGCTGGACAACTTGTTGGATTTAAGGTAGTCTGAGCTAGATGCACTTTATCTTTGTACACTTACATTTAGCCCTGACTACCTTAAATCCAACAAGTTATCCAACTAAGCAAGAAACCCTACTTTGTGAAACAGGCCCCAGTTCTATTTACTGAAGGTTGTATAACAGGGTCCTTGTCACGGGGTCAAATGTGGCTTATGACCTGAAATATGAAAACTGAAGGAAAAGACTGACCCCCTCCCCATATATCCCGCGTCAGCCCTTCGTAAGATGAACAGACCGTGGGACGTCCCATATGTGACTCCTCTGTTGTTTGTGACTTTTTCATCGCAATTTTAGTTTCTTCATAGAAAATCGTATTTAATGTGTTTTTTTGTGTCTGGCTGTTAATATTTATTTTCAGCTATAATGGATCAGAAACTAAATCACATGTATATTTTTGTTGCTCTTTAACATGAGTTAACCCTAGCATATGGACTGCTACTAATTACGAAAACTCTACCTCCTCTCCACGTGAACCAGCTTTCACTTCTCAGCTTTTGTTTGTTTTTTTGTACGTTGATCAGGTTGTGAAGCTCCCACATTAAAGATGTGAATGGCACCTTTTGTTGACCGTTTCTGTCACCTTAAGGTGAGGGGGGGGATGCTGATAGAATGTCACCCGCCTTCAGCCTGTTTCCTCAGCGGACCACTGGTTCGGGTCCAGTGCTGCTCCCACAGCTCATCCACCAGGCCGGCTGTCACATGTGGTTAGGATCCAGGGGGCGGCATTATTACAGTAATGCGGTATACCGCGGTATTTTCGAGACTAAAGAGAACAGGAGAACAGGAGTATTTTGCTGTCAAAATACCATACACCATAGTAAAATGTCCGGACGGTATGAAAAAATATATACGTAGGCCAAATTAGACCTGCCAACGTGCTGCACTACGAAGGTTCTGCTGATGTACCTTAGTACCAAGTCTAAGATGGTCTGATTGTGCAGAGGTGTCCCACTGTCCTTTCCTCCAAACTCTACCTCCTTCCATCATGGTGAGTGAGGTAGTAGCACGCCCGGGGGCTGGGTGTTATCAGAGGGTCCTAATCTGTACCACTACTACCACCTCCCACGGTCAGCTGGCGAGCGACCGAGCACTCTGGGTAGGTGACTCGCTTCTGAGGTTCTTCAGCCCAGAAGATGGACGGGCCCAGTCTGGGGCATCCATCGGGAGTGCCAGAAAGCTGTCTTACAGCTTTGCCTGCTCCCCGGGTCTCTAGTCCACCGACTCGGCTTGTCATTCTCCCAGGTGACAGAAATAGCAAGACGTCAGCGCTGACGTGAGGGTGTCTAGCGGGGAAAATATCTCGAGGTTTCCTCTTTTTGTTATTAACGACGATACATATTCTCGAGTTTCCTTTTTCACTCTGGGGCCTTCGTTACGTTTCAGAGTAAATAAGAGGCTAACGGCAGGAGGGTGTCAGGCCGGATGAAAAACTGCTGCATAAAAGTCTGCGTCCTCATGCATCGTCAAGGTTACGAGGGATATGGTTTCATAATTTCATAACAGCATGCAGAATGTGAGAAAGCCTTTGCTCTGGGTTCACCGTGGGGCACCTGATTAATGTTTTTTTCTTGGAAGCGCAGAATAATTTGCCCCGTTAATGGTCTTCTCTTGAGTCTCTGTGCAACAAGGAGGGAAATCTGAGTGCTTCTGCTGTTAACTAAAAGTGCTCAGTTTCTGACATTCTAAGCAGGCTCCTCTTTTATTAATACCAAACACATCATTTTCCAAAGAGAGCCGCAAGCAGAGGTCAATTCATGGTGAAATATTTCTCTTGCTAATGGCTTAATGCATATTGTAGTCAGGTCGGGGCGAAATATATGTTGGGTGTAACTTTAGAGGACCCCGTGAAGGGAGATGGTAAGGGGAACTCTGGGAAAGTTTGTGGGATGTGACAAATGAGCCGCCGCTCAGTGACGGTTACATACATGCACAAAGGTTTCCAGGGTTTAGGGACTGCGGGGTTTGACCTTAACCAAGCATCTCTGGAGAGCAGATGGTGCGAAGGTACATTACCCATCATACGCACCGTCCTTGGGCCCGGAGTGTCGTGTGAACGGCAGCTTCCGGAATTCCTGTTTCCGGGCTGGACTGGAACCAGGAGTCGCAAGCTGGGGGAGAAAGATAAAAGATACAAAGAAGCACGACACAGAACGATGAATTTTAACAGACATTTATAGTTGGGGCGGTGAGTGGCTCAGCGGCTAAGTCTCCCTACCTGCGATTGGAAGATTGTCGGTTTGAGCCTCGGCCAAACACTCACATGTCTGCGGGCCCTTGAGCACGGCCCTTAGCCCCCTTCTCCAGGGGCCCTGCACATTGGTTGACCCTGTGCGGCGACCACAAGATGGGGTAGGCTAGAGAAGAAATCCAATGAACCTGCACAAATGGCAAATAAAGGCTTTATCCTTTGTATTCTTGATGTTACTTTCTCTCAATAAATAAACGGCAGGATTGAGTTTTAGGCAGGTCGTGACTATTTTCTAGCACTTTCCATGTTAAGTGAGTGTCAGATCACAGATAAGGCATGGGTGGGGTGTAGTTACATCTTTTTCAAAGTTAGGTGGGGGCCAGTTGATGTCTCCCCATTTTACAACATGTTTGTGACGTCCATCATGCCAGGATCACGGACTTCACACAATGGGCACAGGACAGAGGGGGGACCTTCTCTGTTTATGCATCTGCCACATCTGCAGGTCGATCCGGTGACCCGTAAGGAAAGGACAAAGATCACAGTCCATCTAAAGACCCCTAAGTGTGGCGCTAAGGAAGGGCACAAGCAAATAGGCGTAGCATTCACGTCCCTGAGCAGCAGCCGCACTGGGAAAAAATAAATAAAAAATGCAAGCGCCCAACGGCAGCAGGGTCCGTGCCAGGGCACGGAGAGTACCCCACGTCAGGGACGACAGCCCCGACAAAGGGGCCAGCTGAATTTACAACACTTCAAGTGTTGGGACACAGCAGCGTCTCCTCTGTTAAATATGTAAATACGGCACTAATCAAAAGGTTCCAGGATGGCAAATGCCAGGAAAGGTCACGACCCCGAAGGCAGGTAATAAAACAGCGAGGGCAGCCGGGGAGTGAGGCGGACTGACAGTCTCCGCCAGACATCCCGCATGAGGGAGACCTCCAGGAAGTGACCCCCCCACCTTCTGCTTTTCAGCCCCTTGACAGTAATGAATGTAAACGCCTGGCTATGCATATCAAACGTTATTTACATGCAAACAGCTGAGGGAGAAATTACAATGGATGTACCGCACAATGTCAGCAAGCCTAAGGGCTCATTTTAAAAGGCCGAAACTCATTTCAGGCGTTTATAAAGTGCCATTTCTGATACTGGAAGTTTTTAGACTAACAATTAGTGAATCATCGTGTCTCCTTTCCACAAGACGAAGGTCTGTCAGAATTACGACAATAGAAATCAACAGCCTGTTTTTACACGTTCTTCCGATCTATACAAGTTAGATGGAGGTCTCGTGCTTCGCCCGGAGATTACCGTCTGAGCAATACGGTCGCGTTCCAGCATCGCTCGGCATTCTGATCTCTCCCGCGGCAGCAGCACGTAAGAGCCTTAACGGAAATGTGGATTAACTTTAATGTGGATGACCTCAAATGTAACCTTGATCTCCAACAATGAAATATTTTAGTCCAGCAGCGGAACATTTACACTTTAACACTCCGTGCCATCGGTTTATGACACAGTCTGACTTATATCACCCTGCGCGAGAATTAGTAGAATCTAAAGTATGCAAATCACAACCTATTCACAAGGCCCCACTTTTAAAGTGAAAATGATTCCCAGGACATCCTATGACATTTAACATCGCCTTCACTAATTTGTGTTTAATAGCCAAAAAGTGATTAGAATTAACATTAATGGCATTTCATACATCTCCCCTCCACATTAATTTCCTTTTTTTCTGATGCTTAATAGCTAATGCTTGTGGCGGATTCTTTCAGCTTAAGCACTTTGTCAGAAACCCTTCAGTCGCCCCGTTGCTGCTGTAGAGGCAAAACAGAGGAATTAAAAAAAAAAAAAGTTTGGATGGTAAATCCTTAAGTACGAGACAGGAAGTGGCGTTCACAGACTCCCCCCAATCTCGGAGCATCAGGGAGATTCGGCAGGGCCAGCTATTTCTGGATCCCCATCAGACTCTGCCCCCAAAGAGACAATGTTACCACCCCAAGCCGGCCTCTCGCAGCGCTGGTGTTATGCTGTAGCTCCCAAAGCGGCGGCGGGGTGAAGGAAGCGGAGCAGCCGGTGAGGGAGGCCGGCATCCAGCGAACCTCGTCTCTGGCCGGGTCACACGGATTACGGCACGCAGAGCCTGTGCCGGGAAACATCGTGGCGTCCCATGTGCTCGGTAATGAAAACAGAGTGTGCAGATCAGAGAGAATTAAAAGTTAAAAATGACACAAATCATAGATCTCAGCACTATCCTAGACCTGTCGTATTAGCCTGCTTGGAAAAATTAGGCAAGGTATATTAAAGTGAAATTTTAAAAATGCATTATGATGAATTCCTTATGTTTCACACGTTCAGATTTAACCCTAAAATGCATCAATGTGGCCAACAGCAGCACTAAACGGTGAGAACACAATTGCATCTTACCCCATCACCTGCAACCTTTTAAAAAAAGAAGCAATATTAAACTTGTACTCTTTCACAGGATTATGAATTTCATAGCCAGTTTCATATTTATTCTCTCACAGTGCTGAAGGATTAGGGTTCTGCTCAACACACTGTGTATATGTGGCCATACACTCTCCGAAAAAAGGTCAAATATATGTACCTTTGCTTGTCACTATAGGGCTGTACCCTTAAGGGTCTGCCAATTTTACCCTTAGCTGTAGATAATTGTACCTTTAAAGGTACAGAAATGGACTCCGAGGAACATCCCAAAGGTACAAACAGCATTAATGCACCATCAGTGATACAGAAATGTTCATCAAAGACAACTGGCAGACCCTTGAGGGTACAGCCCCAGTGAAAAGCAAAGGTAGAAGTTTCTACCCTTTTTCTGAGAGTATAGAAAAGGTGTGTCCATTTTTTTTTCTTCAAATGTCATTCTTTCAGGAATGCATTGGTACCCCAGCTTCTCACAAAACAAACACCTAAAGCCATCCATGCAGTGTGTACTAGAAATTTACAAAAACGGGCAAGTTTTTTTCTCTTTTTCCCCTCATCGGTCCACTATTCCATCGACTACAGAAAATGTGCGTCGCATTGTGAGAGGACTGGTTAAAGTCCTAAACAGCCATGTCTCACCAAAGGCCGTTCTACATGCCTCTAGCTGGTGAATAAATACCCAATAAATGTTAATGGCATGCGTCACTGATGATAGTCGGTATATAAAGGTGTTTGCGCGTATAGACTGATCATCCTGCTGGCCGCGTTTCCCGGGGGACCCGGTGCTGACTGACAGCCCAATCTCCGAGGCAGACAAGCCGGAAAAGGACATGTCACCGGGCCCCACGGCGGACGCCACGCTCGGGCTTTTGGTGCTAAATACATATTGGCGATATGTCCGTGCCAATGCCATTAGCGGGACGGCTTATATTCGCGTGTAATTTTCTCCGGGACCCGTTTATTGGCACCTGTGATAGGGAGAGTATTTCAATCATAGCAGGGCGGAATTGTGATTAAGCTTCCCCACTTAGACAAATACGGAGAAACAAACACTGCCGGCGTTTTTTTTTTTATTTGTTAATTGTTTCCGGAATTTGACAGCTGTCAACTATTTTGTCTTTATTTTTTATTAAGGTACCAGATGAAATTCTGTTGTCGTCCCCCCTCCACTTTGGCACAAAACCTTCTCACATTCGTCTCCCGAGTCTGCCTCCGACGAAAAGGCAGTTTGTGGAATTAACTTCGTTACCCCTTACATTATGTTTGCAGTTATAAATATATATAATAATGGGCCTACGTTAGAAATGTTTAAACAGCATCTTCTCATAAAAACCGAAGAGGACTTTTCTCACCTGTTCAGTGACGGGCTGCGGCAGCATGGGAACGGGCATCTCCGCCACTTTGCGCATCCCTCCTGTTCTCTTTGGTGATGAAGATCTGATCCATTCCCAGCCAACAAGCAGCCTTCAAAGTCATGCCGGCAAATCTGAGATGCTGTATGGGAGCCGGGCTCTTTGCGTCTTTTAAACGCTATGAAAGCGCCTCCTGAAGTTGGTCCCCGGTGCGCACCAGGGAGCGCATTTTGTCAGTGGCAAGATAAATACATTCTTGCTCCGAAAACCAAGTAATTTAGATCTTTTGTATTACACTTGACAATCACGTTACAATCTTTCACCCCAGAAATGCTAATTACTCTCAGCAGGAGTCAGTTAGGGAAAAGGGCGCTGGGATTTAATGTATTCTGCAGTTGCTATAAAGTCAACAAAATGCCAAACGCCTGCGTTTCCACAAGACGCAGCAATAGCCCGAGTCAAGAGCTGGAGGATTGCTGGTAATGGGGCTTTTAATTAGGCAAGTATGAGTTTGCGAAGTTTAACCGACTTCACACGCGAAAAAAAAAGAAGCCTTGGTGTTTCTCTCATATCTTTGAAACTACCATAGTGAAACAGATGCAAAGCAACTGGGTGAAAATGGAGAAAAATATTCCGAGTATGCTACAGTTATAAAAAATTCATAAACATTTCATGACCAGAAGTTAAAACGAAGGCGTCAGAAATATATCAAATGCTGTTTTAAGGTTTTAGTGCCGCTTTCCCTAGTCTATTACATTTATTACTGACAACAAACCATGTATTCGAGAGCTGAAAAATTATCAAGACAGCTTGTGTTAAAATACACTCGAGTGTTAATGACATATATATTTGCCAATCAACCTTTTCGCAATGAAGTCCAGTGTTTTCGTTGTACCCAAGACAGCCAGAAGATGGCGCACAATGGCAAGCGTACTGCGCGTTCAAGGGTAAAATGCAATAATGCGCAGCAAACGCAGCACCAAGTAGCCAATCTGTGCAGAAATTTCAGAGCTGAAGTCAACGGTCACCAGAAGTTTCCAGGGAAGAAAAGCTAAAGTAAAGCGTCAGAAGCAGTGAATGCGTTTCTCTTGTTATAGGTGAATATTATGAGAAGTTAGATTATACATAAATATATAAAAACAACCATACTTCCTAAGGAATAATAAGAAAAATAAGAAGCACTACAGAACAAATGACATAAAACACGTGCATTGTGTGCGTATTGCTTTTGTTTCAATTATTTATTTCTTCCCAAAGAAATGGCTAGAATTTCTGATATAGGATGTAATTATTAATAAACACGTATCCCAAATGGACGAGGAAATTATTGTGCTGACGCGCTTTACTGAAATCAACACACTTTTTATATATACGGTATTGAGGCGTAGAATTTATCTGATTTATGTATCGCAGTTATGATAACATAACTACTACCAGTGAATCTTTGCATGACCATAATCAAACATTTAACATTTCGTAGCACAGTGATACCATCCTTTTAGCACTAAAACAAACACGGCATGTATGTGACCAGTCACTCCTTCAGCAGTGTTCACGCCAGCCACCCTGTGCTCTGCAGTACTCTTGAAAAGCAATGTGTGATACATTTACAATTTTCCGCAGTTTCCTTCAGCTCAGTACATAGTTTTATTAATCCCATAATCTTACATTGGGCAGATTTCCCTGTTCTTTTATGGGACTCTTTTACAATGCAGAACAAAGCACATTCTTACCTTAAATATTCAGGATGAGCCTATTTACTTGGATATTTGTGACTGTGTACCACAAACTTGGGGGGGAAAAGCGAGTATTTCTTAATCTATCAATTCGTCTTGTATATCCGCTTGTTGATACAAATTTACACGATTACACAGCATTCAAATAAACACGTTAGGGTTAATCTGAAATATAAGAAAGGTTATTCTCATGTTTTTAAAGGTTATAATTACAAGCTGATCTTTGATGACTGCACGGAAGGACAACGTAAACAAGTGGGAATGGAATTAACCATGCAAAAAAAGAGAAAACAAAATTGGAAATCAGTTTCCAAAGGTCAAAGCTACAGGTGCAGAAAGCATTGCTGAATATTACAGAAACTGAAACTGAAAGATATCTTTTTATGTTACTGCATATGCCACATGTGGGCAATCAGTGGCCCATCAACAACTTTCTCATGCATGCATTATCGTTTGATAACATGCACACATTTCTGCATATGTGCCATAACATGTGTTGTAATTATGTTACAGCTGTTGTTACAGGTGTTGTGTGCAGAGTAAAATCCTTGTTACTTGTTCCCTGCCAGACAGAGAGGTGTAAAGGACTTGGGTAATGCTGCGGCAGGTACACATTTTAATATCGCCAAAAGTTCTGCAAAAACCCACATATTGTTATCTCTGAAGTAGGTCTTACTCTTGAAAAGCATCTAGGAATTATTTAATAATACAAGGCTGGTTCATGCACTCACCTAGAATTCTCATCTCCTGACAACCAACACCTATTTCTCCTTTCAAAGATATGCAGATATAAATGCTCTTGAGAATTTTACTTACATTTTCTTTTCGAAAAAAAGAAGGAAATCGATCATTTACCGGATGCACAAAGTTCATCCTGTCTCCGTATTCTTGCCTAAACGTTCACATGATTCGATATGATGCCCTTAGGTTCTGCTTGCCCTGGATATTGTGCTCTGGACCAGCATACTTCACAAAGTGCATCTTCCAAGCTGTTCATGTATCACGGGGAGCTGACAAACGCACGGAAAATTGCAACATCCTTCAGTATTAATGTGTGTTTACATGGTATAGGGCCCATTGAAGTAGGGCTCTGAATATACTGTTTTGAATTTTCTAAAATAGCAGCACATCTAAATGACAAACTGTGGCAGACTCAGTGAGCGCCCGGGCTGCGCGTTGCTGCACGGTCGGCGCTTAAGTGTATCTCCTGTGAAACACCCTTCTCAGGGGTGGCTATGTCTCCTCTCTCCCCCGAGCCGGTTTGCATACGGTGCCGTACACCAGAACTACTGATCTGGAAGAGAACAGCAGCACTCCACGACAGACACATCCCCGGGCAGTGTAGTGGAGGGCCCGCTCACAGCGCTCGGCGGGAACGAGGCGAGAAAACTACGCAGTTCGGAGCAAGTGCGGCTACAGGCGGCTTTAATTTCACACAGAGGCTGGCAAACTGGGGGGGGGGGGCACCCAGACCCATGCTCAGGTAACTTCTGGAGCATCGTTACAAATGCAGGGATGAACCATCATGGAAAAAAAATTTACCTACAAATAATTTAATGCAAACCGATAAAACTTTAATAATAGCCAGAGTTATATCTGTGTTATAGATGTATCTTCTGAGGTTTCATCTGAGGTTTTCAAACGCAGACAGACGAGTGGGGTCTCTGGGGGGGGGGGGGCGCCGGGGGGGGGGGCGGGGGCGGGGGGCCGGGGCGAGGGAGAGCGCACCGGGGCGG
>JAODKC010000049.1:6417119-6434213 GCA_026777985.1 Mormyrops attenuatus | reverse complement strand
CCCCCCCCCCCCCCCCCCCCCCCCCCCCCCCCCCCCCCCCCCCCCCCCCCCCCCCCCCCCCCCCCCCCCCACGCGTGGCGACTGCCTGGCTGCCTAAGTGGAGTCAGTTTGCCATCTCAGGTTGAAAAACAGCAGCCATTACTTCTGTGAACTGGGGCTATTGGATGTAATGTAGTAAAAGAGGCATACGGATGCAGCAGCAAAGCACCATAAAATCAAAAGGATTTATAATTTAGGAATTATATGACATTTAAAGCAAATGTCACCGTGACAAAGACATCCAAGGAAACCTTGAAATCTTCCCAATATTGGACATCATCTTCCTCCAAAACAGAAACGGTCTAGCAGTGGATCTGCAACATGTAAGCCACATATTGAATTAAAAGTGAAATGTTTGTCCTCATAACTGCATAATATTCAAAATTATACATCTCTGCTGGAGTTTCCCATGGGAACATCGCAATTTATACGCCGGCAAGCGCACCGACCAGCCTGAGATGGAAATATTTGGTGAAAAGGCCTTACAGTCGAGAAAAAAAGAGGTAGGATGCCATCAATCAGCATTTGAACACCAAATTTGGACTCTAGCTGACCGTATGTAGCCCTCAGAGCTGCAATTTGGCCAGGACTCTGTAACATAAAAGATGGGTGAATGTGTTTAGCATCTCACTCCCATGTGACACGGGAACGAGGGTAACAGCCGTAAAGCATGCCACAGACACGTCTTTTGCGGGAGCGCTGTTATGACACAGTGTCCTGAAAGGGAGAAAAAAATCATACAGGAAGGAAAATATTTTAAAGGATCCATCAAATTAGGACATCGATGGCTTGATTGTTATCTCCCAGGACCCTGTGTAACACGCTGCCCGGCCCGCTACGGACAGTTCGGCCGACGTGATTTATCAATGCAAACCTAATAGCATCAATATGAATCTAACTAAAAATCAATATTTCATTACCAAATTGTTAGCGAGAATGAAGAGGAATGGCTGAAGTCGGAGCACTCTCCTGGGCAGGAGCATCTGGAGTTCAATGTGACAAAAGGAGTGATGCATGATTTGGGCCTGGAGGAAGGACACGGAGAGGACAGGGCACGGTCTCTCTCCGTCTCTCTCTCCTTCATCCCTTCTTCCTCCGTCCCTCGCCTCGGCACCATCCTGGAAAACATCTGGAGGTTTCCGACTGAACGGCGAACTCTTCAGAAGGTGTAAAGCTCATTTTCAATTCATTTAGGTGTGTTAGCAGCTCGCATTATTTACACTCTCCTCTCCTTTGGTTGTTCATGCCAGGGGATTTCATGTGCTTTTGGAGCCCTGTGTTTTCATCGCGGACCTCTTTGTCTCTGGAGAGTTCCCGAGACATCTTATTCCTATGTTACAATGAACCCCATCCTTCACGGATATGACCTTGTGAAAAATACACAATATAAAATCGATAGCGACAGTGTGGTCTAAGGAGGGTAACACTCAGGCGCAAACAGGGTGATGACACCATTTAGGCTACAAACCATCACCCCCTGTGTCCTTCAGGCGTTAACAGATGAATAGTGAGCCCTCTCCAGTTATGCATGTCAGGCAAACACTTTCCTTCCTGAGTTGGACAGGACCGCTCTCCCAGGTGTGGTAGTGCGTTTAGGGAATACTCTCACTGCTCAGCAAGAATTTCACCAATGAATTTTTTAGAGCAGTGTTTCCCAATCCGGTCCTTGGGGACCCACAGACAGTCCACATTTTTGCTCCCTCCTACCATTAGCCGAGAGGGAGCAAAAATGTGGACTGTCTGGCAGGGAGCTCGGAGGGAGCAAAAACATGGAACAGCTATGGGTCCCTGAGGACCGGAATGAGAAACACTGTTCGAAAGAGAAGAAATTAAAGAAATGAAAGACTTGTTAAACAGCAAATCTTATTAGTTTACACCACTGTCTACCAGTTATTATCCTTTTCCACTGCTGTGCCATTTCAAATACTCTGTGGAAACCTATGATTGGTAGGAAGGTGGTTGAAACCTACATTAAATGCATTAAGAAGCACTTTGATCCTTGAAGACCCAGAGGTTCTGAAGAGTGAGTAACAATGGCAATAAGTGCTCCTGAAGATGTCGGTAGAGGTGAGGGTGCCTGTAGATGTTTGGATCACGTGTGGATTTCTTGGTAGCTAGATGTGCTGCATTTTGCTAACATCCTGCTCAGATCAGTGTTCAATCACTCCAGTGTTCAGTCAGATCCGTGTTCAGTCACTCTTGCCAAGTGTCACTCCATGACGTAAAGACCTCCAGACTCCGGACTCGCAAACCTCCATCTGTGTTTTCATTGTCTCCCAGATAAGATTTAATTTATAATGAAAAACAATTCATTTATTAAGAATCCTGACTATAATAATAATAATATGTGCAAACCAAAAGTGTTAGCTAATTTATCAATTTATTGACGGTTAAATGGACTTGGCCCATGCAATTTTCAGTGGTCTCTTTTGTGGCTAGTTTTTAGTTTATGTACGATATTAAGTTATTTTTTCTAGTCTTCATCACAAATGTCAAATTTGTGGAGCCGGCTGACATTTTGTTCTGTGAACATACTGTTGTGAGCATTCGCCAGGAAATGTGAATCCTTCTTACTTTGAAGAGCGTGTCAGTAACACAAAACGTGAAGTAGTGAGATGCTGGTCGCTTTTCAATCTTGCGGCTACTGTGTGTCGGCCTGCATTAATTGAAAATTTCCCTTCCAAATGCTCAATCCAATTTTAAGTCTCTTAAATGAATACTGTAAAGCAGTGTCAATCCCTCATTAAACTCAGAATAAATAAGTGGAATTAATTTATAGATACCAAATTCACTTTTTTGTTAAATTAATAAAGGGTTGAAACACATCATTTTAATGTAGCTGCTTTCTATTGATTAGTGAATGAAAAACATTCAATAGTAAAGAACTGAATATTAATAATGGATATTATTATTAATAATAACAGTAATAGTAGGTTTAAAAGCAAATATTATTACTCTGTGAAATACCCTGAGCCATTATGTCATACAAATGTATATTTAATGCATTTGATAAACATTACACGCACAGGCACACACACACACACAGACGCACACACACACACAGACACACACACACACACACACACACACAGTGTATTAGTGTTACCGGTTCTTTTGTAAATATAAGATAATATATACACACCCTGCAGGACATTTGATGGCTAATTTTCATCAAGGCTATTTGTGAATATCTTTCTAAATGAAACACACTGTACCTCGTTAACCTGGGTAAATCAACAAATAAAACCGCATGGCTGCATTGTCTCCTCGTCCTACACCGTTAATTTTCTCCAAGATCGCATGCCAAGCTCCGGAGCCAGGAGAGTCTGTGTTGCAGCAGGAACTTTGGCATCGAGGTGTGTGCTGCGCCAAAACATGCGACAGATACTGATGCGAAAATGTGGCTTTAATTAAGCGCAGAGTAAGAGTCCAATTAATCTCCGAATAAATTATATATTGTTATTTTTAGACTGTTGTGTGAAACAAACAAATACAGAGTAAATACAATAAAAATATGAAATGGTTCTGGGTTAAAAATAAATTTAACTGTGTACCTGGAGTAATACAGTTTGTTACCATGGTAACTACTTCATTAACAGAAATATTTCTGTTCCTGTATCTCAGTCTAACTTGCACCTCTTTGTTCTTGCAACAGCCAAAATATAATAGCTTAACATCACACTGTCTGCTTGTTATTAATATGGGATAAATTTAATTGTGATGCATGCTTTTCAGCCATGAAACTATCATGAACTATAATAGTTATGGTGTGGGGATGGAATGTATGTCCTTCACAACCAAAATGTGTGTGACAGCAGCTACACTCAGCTAGAACGACCCGGAAAACCGTTCGGTGACATCATGAGCAAACGTAAATGTCACTTGTGGGATCCAACACACCTCCCCCCAGACATTAACACCTCGGCCAGCACAGGTTGTTAGTCCTGGCAACAGTGCGACCGCATTTTACAACCATACCATAGTTATAGCAGTCTGTACAGATTCAATGTTACAGCTACGGCTTGACTCTACTCTCAAACACATAAAAACAAAAAAAATGGATTTAAACGACATGCAATTCCAGAATTACTGAGAACTACGGAAGATATTGTATGCTATGTATTAAACGACAAAAATGTATTCACACATCTTTCAATTAATTTATTATTTACGCCAATTATGCCACCTTTCAAACAAACTACGTTTGCACAGAAGCTGAGGCTGGGTAGGAGTACACTGTTTATATAGAAACGGTTGAGCTTGGAAATGGAGAGGGTTACTGTATCCCATTGGCCAGGAGGCAGCATTTCCCACGATGCATTTTTCATCTCGTTCGGTTATTTTTTAAAAATTTATTTATTTATTTTTTGCTCATTAGAACCTGCACATATCTCAACATAAAGATTTAGCGTGACAGCCCGCCTGCTTTGGAGGAGGCCTCACCTTCATGTGTTTCGAAACCCCCTTCAACATGGAAAACAGACTGAGGATGAACAGAGACACGGCAGCCTCGAGTTGTTTGGGGAGTTTCTGTGCGAGTACGGCGATGCTGCCCCAACTTCCTTCGGTTCCGTTTTTTTAAGACTTATCTTCAAACATTAGGCTTTTAAAGTAATTACCATTTAAACGCTTGCAGTTTATTTATCTAAGCATCGGTACAAGAGACTTCAGCATCCACAGACTGGCACGCTTTTGCATTTGAAGCCCCTGGGCAGACTCTCTGGAGGTTAAGTTACAGACTTTCAAGGGATCTTCAGAAACAGGCATTTGATCACTGCAGTTGGATTCACCACAATAAAAAAAAGCAGATAGTATGATTAATGTTTAGATGTCGACGTTAAAACAGAGGAAGTGCGATAATACCCAAAGGTGAGATTGGTGTAGCAATCTTCATGCTATTTGTTCAGGTCTAAAACACTGATACTTTCAGATCCCTCCTTGAGGTACAAACTCATCTCAGACTGCATTTTATAATTGCCGTGACTTTTATTTTCAGTGTGCACAAAAATATTTTCTGGATGAAAAAAGAAGAAAAACAATAGTACTTTGAAGGTTTTTTGTTTCGTCTGAATGTACTCATTTGCACTGCGATTCCAGCTCGCTTTTCCTGGAGACTGTCTTAATGACACCGCGGTGTGACATTTCACGTACAGAAATCCCTTATATTTGCTTTCGCTGTTTAATTGAATGAATCTGATGCTGAAGTAGCCTATTAGAGGAAAACGGGCTGTTATGGGACACATAAGGGGCTGTGCGGCGCGCCGGCATGTTTACCAGGCTCAGGAAGACAATGGGCCTCTCACTCCTTAAACTTTCCGGAGACTTCCATACCCCATGCTGCTCAATGTAATTATTAGCTGCAAACCGACTCAGCTTGACGATTATTAGTGTGCATTAAAAGAGCATTCCTGTTATTATCAGAAAGAGAAACAGATGTTTATGTGTTTCTTACAAAGGAGGGTTGCACAGGGCCCCCGACACCAAATCAGAGGGGGGGGGACGGAGGGAGGCAAGGAGAAAATAGTAAAATCTGCAAAATTACGAGACACTCTCCAGCTCGCGAAATTTCACTGATGTTTCTGATTGTCATTCCAGGCTCTTGCTTGTAATTAGAAGCCCCAGAAATGGTATAGATCTGCAGAAGGATGAACCACTGAGCGGAGCGTGGATGAGCATGGAGAAGAAGCTCCCTCGTGTCTCGCAGCCATGGCAGATGTTTGCTCACACACAGGCTCTCCAGCCTTGAACACCGCCCCCCCCTCACGTTCCTTCCCCACACACCCGCCCGCCCCAGAGGTTTATGCCAGATGCATTAAAACTGCTCAAACACGCAGCGGTGACGGAGTGGCAGGGGTCTATCGGGGAGATAATGGGGCTGAGCACGCGGGGCCACTTCCTGGGGCCCGTAGCGAGGTGCAGGGACGGTGTGAACGCTCCCGGCTGGGGCCCCTTCACTTTGGGGGGGGGGTGCATGCCACCAGCTGTCAGAAACTTGTTGGAGGATGTGGGGAAAAGCACAGAAGCGGACACCTTGACCCAAGGCAAGGTCGGGGGGGTGGTACTGAGGCCTCGCCCACAGCAGACAACCGAATTGACAAGTGGCTCACCTCCGAGGTGTGAGGCCTCTACTTTACATTCATGCAGGGAGCAGCTCTGCCACAGCGGCACCATGGGTACACCTGCCTGAGGGGGGGGGGTCGCAAGGGGACACCTGATGGGGTAGGACCTTTGCCCCTTCGGGGGTCGGACACACTGACCCCACTGTCGTACCGGAGGAAGCCTGTTTCCCTCACACCGTTGCTCCGTTCGACCCCACCCTCCCCCAGGTAGAATGACACATGCTGTACCCCCCCTCCCCAGTTTGTTAACTGGCATGTAGGGAGGCAAAGGGCACTGGGAACCAACACAGGAAAACAAGGTCTGACTTCACAGAGATGAGTAACAAGCAAGCTCGTATTGTTGTTTATAAGATGTATGCTTAATAAGACAACTAAACAAAAAAGGGTTCTTATACGCCAACTTGACCCTTGACCCTGATATGACAGTCAGACTCTCCTCTATGTACATAACCTACATGCACTTCCCGGCTGCATACCTTAAAGCGTTTTCCTTTTTTTCCAAAATGAAGAGTAACATACTTTTCGTAACACAACAGCCTGTCTCCTCAGAGCCATCTCACCGGGGAAGCAAAGCCCTTGAGTGGAATCCACAAACTCATAAATCATGCCACTAATCAGGAGCGTAACAGTTGCACAGATGAAACTTTTCCCCGCAAATGAACATAACTGCAAGCTAAACTAATAATTGTACTTCCAAGTCGGCAACACATTGCGCCATGTGCAAGAAGTGGTGGCGTGTTTCACCTCGCTTGCCAGCTAATCTTGTCGCGCGAGAGTCCGTGGCACACTTGGTGTTTTGATTTTCAGCAACATCCTTCACTGTTGTTCTCTGATGAAAGAGGCGAGATCCGTGTTTTGGATTACCGTCCTGCAGCACAATGAATCCTTGTTGAACAAATGCAGAACAGATGGCGCCACATGTCTCGCTGAAGAGCCTCCCACACGGTCTTCAGCTCATTGACTCACCGAGTGTCACATCAATGAATTATCCCTCCACGTAAACATATAGGAGGGATCCACGCAGCGTGAAATGAGGTGCCAGGTCCCGGCGAGTGCGGGAGTCCGGTCCGGATCCACGCTCAGGTGTCTCGTCGATCCACACTAGGCTATGAACGGGCTTATTACATTTGGTGTTTTGGTGAGGAGAATATTTGGATCTGCATGAGGATCCATCTTCAGAGGGAGCTTGAACAACACTTTTGCGTTGTTTATCTTCTGCTCTAGCGAAATGTGTTGGTTTTCAGAATGAACAGAGCCATCTGCAAATCTGCATAATGCTGTGGCCAGGCAATACCGCACCTCCAGGGCCAAGAAGCACGATATCTTTTTGGTTTTTTCTTGTCTTTTTGATTTAGTTGTTACTTCTTCTCCATGTGAATGCGTGTGCGTATGGCAGTTTCTGTAAGTGCACGTACGGTTTGATTTCAAGGTGAAATGTGCTGTAATTGATCTGTTTTTTCTTTCTTTCCCACAATTCCTGGTGGTCCCTTATTCACCGTGACATGTTGAACTTATCATATTTAACCTTCATTTGATAATTATATTCAGTATATATATATATATATATATAAATATATATTCTTATTATAACATTATATATAGATACCTAATCTGTGTGTGTGTGTGTGTGTGTGTGTGTGTGTCGGTCTGTGTTAATTTGAAAAATGTATCACAAATGCAGTATTACTATATGCTTATAAAATATACCGAAAAATAATGGACGGTCCTATTCCGAGCATTTTCCATTGGCTATATTCATTTGACCTCACCCACAACATTTACAGCCATTACAGAACAGGGATTTGGAACATTTGTCTTTCAGCTTGAATCAAGATGTTGGCTGCCAGACTTGATGTTATTCTTGGCATTAAATTTAATGAGGGAGGCATTTTAACTTTCAGAATGATCATATTTCAGATTTTGTGAAAAACTGGAAGCCTTCTATCAACTGTGCTTTGCAGGACAGTGTTTTCTGATCTGCGACACCATGGAAGGGAAATGATACTGGCAGCACATGATTTATGCTGTATGTAATACAATAAACATTAGCTATTTGATTAATCACATTCCAGAATCTTCTACATCACTGTTACAGATGAACACTTGACTTGGGAACTATGCACTTTTGATTAATCAGAAATATCTGACTCTCCATCAAAAGGTGGTCAATCATCTGCTTTTTTTTAATTTATAAAAACTTCCAGACTCGAATCCCAGAGCAGAGGCGCGTATAGTCTGGCAGTATTCTTGGTACTTCATACAGATACTAACACAAATTGAATACTGACTGTTTATCTGAAGCACTCAACAAGCATATCATGTACATCACACAGAGCGACTGGAGGAGAGCTTTTCCATGGTGTTTTCATAGATCTACAATTGAAGCTACAGTTGTAACCATTACAACCATATCCATATATGTGAAGCTTTGGGCCTGAGCACAGGGCTAGCCAGCCACCCAGTGACACTGGAGGGTTCAAGGGCTCAACGGAGATGTCGTTACTCTGCTGAGTATGAGATTTGAACGGACAACCTTCTGATCAAAAGGTACAGAGACCTGCTGAGACAAAGTGGGTTCATTAATAAAAACTGAACACAAAAGGAAAACCACAAAGTAGAGGGTCCCCAAGGGGTAAAAACCAAAACAAATAATATGAAAGACTAACTAAATTAATCACAAAGAAATCCAACACTAATCGGGGATCTGGAACAAAAACTAGGAGCAGGACTAGGAAAGAGGCAGAACTACAAACGCACAGTAACATAACACAATGACTGACAGTGGAAATGAACAATGACAGACATTTAAATACTCTGATAATGCGGACTAGCAAAGGATGTGGAACTGATGTGGAACTGTGGATCATCAAAAACATCAACCAATCAATTAAGAAGGCCATGGAACAACAAGACACAGGTGAAATAACTTACAATTATCAAGAACAGGAACCAGTGAACCTAACAAACACTATGGGTTATCACTAGGAAAGACCAGGAACATAAGACTATGCAAGTAGATTAAAACCAGGAACAGCAGGGTAAATCAAAAGCGAGGACAGAGATACACAATACCAAACACTGATAATACTTAAGTAACACCCCCCCCTTGAACTTATGACCAGAAGGTTTACAGTCTCAGAGCCACACACTCAGCCCATTGAGCTATGCGACAGTCCAAGGAGCAATAGAAACACACTAGGGACTTAGAACTAAGACAGGGGAGGGAACAGGATGGCCAGCAACACCTGCTGGCCAAATGGGGACCCACCACATAGGACAAGGATGGATGGGCACCGACCCTGATGGGCGACGTGATTGGACACATGCACATTTCTGTAATTTTTGTGTTACGTGTGGACTCTACCCCACTACCCCCCCCCCCCCACCCCGAGTGTGTCACCTCCCTAAGCACCCGACTTTTTGCCGTCAGAGTCCTGTCCTCATGGCAGGTGGGACCTGCAGGTCTCACCACCCTGCCTATGAAACTGAGACGTGCGAAAAGGGAGATTCTTCAGCTGTCCTCTGACTTTACTTTCCACCACCATGAATTCACAGCCCCCCAACCAGCAGCCATCAGAAATGACGGCAAAGACGAGCCTGAAATATCATCTGGCACTGATATGTGCCTTCCCCTGTGCTTTAAAAAAAAATCCCAGGAGCCAGAGTGGCATGCTAGCGTTAAGTTTTATTAGCTGTTAGGCTCTGCACTGTGCAAATAACTTACGAAAAAAAGACCCATATTTCAAAAGCTGAGCACTGTTCACCTTCTGGCCATTAACATAGTATATCACTCTTCATTCCACTCAAGGATTCCGGAATGTTCTCTGAATCCTGTTATGGATCGGTCTCACACTTTTGATCTATAACACAATCAAAACACTCCGTTAATTTCTCAGCGTTCAGATGAGAGCCGGCGCTCCTCGGAAACCTCCTCTGAAAAAGCATAAATGTGCCTTTAAAGCGTCCAGTAATCAACAATTTATAACACCTGCTGTTAGTCTAGGGAAAGCTGTTAATTAGCAAAAGAGGGTATTTGGTGCAAGGAAAAAATCATGTGTGTTACAAAGTGAGTACAAAGGTAAATGCTATAAAAGGCAATCGACTAGGTAATTAATTCTATTAAGTAATTGATTAATTAGCTTTAAGTGAATGGTCAATTGTGCCTAGGCACAGTAGAAGCAAAAGGATGAAAAATAAGATAATTTCCGGGAACACCGACGGCGCACATTAACGGCGTGGCTGTACATGCGATGAGCAGAACAGAAGTGCTCGATACCGCCGAGCTCCAGAAAACAGTCGCGTGTATCGACTGGCTCTTTCATTGATTAGGCGATTACAAGCTTAATTATGTCAAGTTACAAGAAGCAAAGGCCACTAAATGGGAGCTGAGATTCTGGAACAGGGCCTGCTGAGTGTGCACGTCGATATGCCTCAGCGCGCAGAAGGTCCCTAGCTTATCTTCATGGGCTCTAATGAAATTTAACATTTCCACAAAAATGTTTGACAGGTGCTTTCAACTTGAATTTTTGCGTGTTCCTAACTGTTAGTGTCTTGTCTAAAATTTTTGCATGAAGCAGGAAGAAGTTCTTTACCAGCGCAGAGCAATGCCCGGGGGGCTGACTGGATCCTGCAATGGCACTGTATTAGGTGTTACCTAGTGGTAGGTAGTGGTAGTGGTAGTGATATTAACTAAGCATACTAAAAACTGGCTAAAACTGGCTTACAAAATGCGTCAGTTTCATTCATTTGATTAGTTGCTGCTTCTTCTGACCGTTTAAACATGTATTCACTCATTCCACGTTAAGTATGTCGCCCAACTGTTTGTTAAATCCTTTGGTCTTCCGGATTCAATTAATTCTGCTCTCTGCCTGCTGCTCTGCACATTCAGTTAATCTGCACGACTGCTACCCTGTTGGTCTGCAGGTTCATCTCTTTACTCCCCATCCTGGCTATCGACCTATCGGCGTTGGCATCAGAAGACGGAGGTAGAAGGTGCACATTTTCACAGAGGCAATCGTAATCATTTTCATCCTTTCCGTTTAAATCGCTCGAAGACGGGTTTATGAGAAATTTTTGAACTCCTTTTTTGATTTATAAACACCACAATATTTATTAAAACAAAATCACATCGCTATATTTATAACTAAATCACATCGCTAGGACAGCATGCTATATACATGCTGTATTAGTATATTCAACAAAATACTTTTTAATTTCTTGTCATGCCATCCCGATCTTTTTGTTGCATATGTTTCTACGACCAAATCACATTTTTTTACTGCATTTATCATTGTTTTCTGAGTTCATAGCTGTTTTCAAGGTGGCATTTCTATCAACTGGTCTGGTACTTTCGGTACTGGAGCTTTTTGTACTGGTACTTGAAAGTCAATGGAAATGCAAAAGTGCCAAAAGTACTGTACTTGTTGTGGTGGAAAAGCACCCAAAGTAGTTAGGGACATCCGCAGTCCCTACACACCCTGTACCACCTTGACCAGAAATACCATTCAGAAAGGGTCGGTGGAGTCGCTCTGACTTCCTTTCGTACTTCGTCGGGCTCCAATTTTCGTCACCTCTTCTGCTGTGGTGGAATGAGTCCTCTGTAATCACAAGAACTGCATCACCTCTGACTTTCCTATGGCATGCTATGTTAAACCGTTGTAATTCTGTTAGTTTGTGTTGGTTCTGTTTTATTAACTACAATGGCAGGTGTTCTTGGTTGGCCATTAATATGCTATGCACCACTTCCTGCACTCATGTTTTTGTATATTATGTACAGTATGTAACTCGCAGACAAGACTATGGTACATCTTTTTTTTTTTTTAACAAGAACACAAGTGCGATTTTTGATCTTTATCTGTGCCTTTCGTGTAGGCTGGTGAGATACTTAGGCTGAGAGGTACCCAAGGACAGCTGGCTGTTAAGGATGTGCTATTTCGTGTTTTGCTGGCTTTAAATGGTTGTTCCCTGTGCGCTTTGGGGCATTTTCAGACGAGTCTGAAATTTTAAAGCCGAAAAAGGCACCGTTTTATTCATAAATATTGCCTGGTGGTGTGTATGATGTAGTTTGTGCTTCTGGATGTGTACAGCCCGTTAAATAACCAATCTGGCAGATGCAGCCTTTTTCCATATTAATTCTTAACCGCAAACTAAGTTTAAGTTGCCCCGTAAGCTGCCTTAGCCTTAAGAGTGGAAAATTCACCTCGTTGTCATGTGATTTCATGAGTTTGCACCCTAAGGGTCATCTTAAAGCAACATAAGATCCAAAGGCACAGGCATGTAGGCCGAAACAAGAAAAGGAATGAAAACCGCTGGTAAAAACAACGACCAGTCGTCAGCTGGCACATATAAGTAATTAACGGCACAATGCGCTGGGAAGTGTTCTTCCATATTCCTCCGAACCGAGGCACCCGCGTAGGAGTAATAATGCGTGTGCCGCTGTAAATGAAGAACAGGTTTAATAAAAAACCTCTTGGTCTCTTTTTATGGTGGGACCAAGGGATTAACATCAGGTACTGTTGTTGAGTTCCCTCTGGTCTGGCGCCAAGGGTGCTGTTGTAAAGCAAGGCTCATTGGGCCTTTAGAGAGAGATTAATGACGATGGTAGACTGTAACGCAGCTCTGCATCAGGTAGAAACCCAAACATGAGTTTTTTTTAAGGAAACCAAATATTGTTGATTCAAAAAAGCATCTAGTTGAAAATATTTAAAGAGTAGCATATATTATAAATACAATTTACAAATATATGTCTTTCCCTCCAGCACCATGGAAACTATGCATTAATAATATAACTTACTCATATTTTAGTGTTAAATTGTGTTATGGGGTGCTGGGTAATGGGTGAGAATAAAACATAACTCAGGGGAACCCCTGGTGGCTGCAGAATCGGAACCCACTTGTGCCTGTCATGTTTCCATTCTCAGAAGTACCGGGTATTTTCCAAATCCAATAAATTCAGTGCCGCGGCTTTTCTCGTAACACAAAGCTATTTTTTTCTCCTTTACAGGGGAAAGAAGAGGGGAAGAGAGGAAAAAAAATGAAAGTCGAACGAATGGGAGATTTAAAATGTTCATCCCAATCAACGATGGCCATCAGCTATTAACCGTCCCCAGCTGGACGTGCTAACAAATCCAGTCCATGCTGGGGCTGGGGACTCCTTATCGCATCTGTCCACCTGTCTCGCCCTCCCGTCCATCTTCAGCTTGGCATTCGCTGATGCTATCTGCGGTATTATTGCCAAATCGACATGGTGGAAAGCGTCATAAACTCCATCCTTAGGGCAGCGTTTGTTTTCTCCCAAAATGAGGAAGACAGTCAACAAGATTGCTTTGTTGAAAAAGTGTGGGGGAGTGGACCTCAAATCAGTGATCTGGAGTGTGTTATGACAGCGGTTACATAGACAGGGTGTGGAAAACAGAGATGGGATTATTACTGAAGCAAGAGCATGGAAGTTACCCCTACTATAGAGCAGCACAATGTGCGATATTAATATCAGCATTGCATGCTATGCACATACAATTGTCACATTGCAAAGACCTTCAATAAGTTACGCTAAAACATTTTTACTCAGCCACAGAAAACAACACCCAAAATGCTTTGTAACTCAAATCATTGTTTCTTTTCAAAATTATTTGTTTTAACATTGTATATGATTAAAAATAAGTGTAAAGATTACCGCCTTTGATATCGCATGAACTCTGCATGTGCTCTCCAAGCCCAATCATAATTTTTTGTCCTTGCTGTTGGACTCACTCATATATAGTGTAGCACGTTTGTGAGAAATTTAATAAAAATGACCGAGGAAGAGAAAACGAATTTTAGCCCATTTATACTCTGATTAGTTAACATGAACTGCTAACCAAAAGACATCAGTCTTCCTCTGTTTGAATATATATATTAGATTCCATAAGGATTTATCGGCACAACTTTGTGTCGGCACAATTTGTGGCAACACCACCGACTAATATGACAGACTCTATTGTTTTATAAATATTGCGATATTTATCGCAAAAATTTCAAATAAAATCACAACAGGAATTTTTTCCATTATCATACGACCCTGCCCAGCTGAAATGCATACGTGTCTCCAGAGCCTGAAAATCAGAGACTATGGATAAAGAGCACATAGATTTTACACCACCAAAATGACTCTTTGAATTTGAGGGCAGAGGACAATATACACTAAAACAATTTACTGTTCACCATACATCCATCTTCCACAACATGAAGATCAAGATCTGAGGCAAGCCTGAGGCCTATCACAGGAAACACAGGGCACAAGGTTCCCTGGGTGCCATCCAGTCACCTTAAAGGCATATGGTAAAGATAGTACAGACACCCCAAATAATAATTACATTAAATATTCAGATATGAAAATAACACATCCTGTAAACATACGCTCGCCCTGCTGTATAGTGTACTTCATATCAGAATATGAAAAACAACGGTACATATCAAATATTTACTTTAGCTCTTGTTGTTCTTACAGGCCCAGGAATGTGTGACCTCCTTTAGATTAGCGCTGTTTCCGAAGCTGCTCCAGATCTGAGACATGCGCTACTTTTCACCGCTGCAACACCAAACATCTGAGACAAGTGAAATTAGTTTTTTTCTGGGTCAATTGACAAACGAGATGGACAGTCTTATTAAAGACATGATTTTGAGCTCCACTCTTGTTGAATATTAGTCAACAAGACACTCTGGAACCAGGTGAACGTTGTTGAATTTCTGCTCATTAAGGAACAAGTTAATTAATATACTGAGCTAACAAGCGAGCATGGCCAAACTGACTGAGTGGTTTACGGCAATGTAGTGGTATCTCAGATAGCTTATCTTGCTCTGTTGATGCCCTACACAGATCCACGCTTTCATTTCCTCTCCTGAAAGGAAAAACCGATTATCTGATGATGCACCAGTTTATCGGACATGACCAGGTCAAACATATATGATCACCACGCGGTCTGCGATGATGGAGACCTTCCACATCCCTTGGGTTCCCCATGTATCTAGAATCTATTTTACTTTACTTTTTTGTTGTTTTTTTTCACTTTTATTTGCTGGTCGTTGAGTAAACATGTCTTGCTTATAATACCGGTTGCATAGAAACAGAGGAAAAAAGATATTCCACTAGACTCCCTGTGAATATGTCGTCCATAAAAGTCTTCCCGGTCTGTGGTGAAGGCTTCCTTAAACCTTTCTAAATGTGACAGAATCACGCCTGTCCCCTCTGGAGTCAGGGGCAGTAAAGTCAACCCAGGTCCTACTACTGCAACCAAGCAGACCACCAGTGAAATGACTTCTCACGCCTCGCAGTTATCGACGGTGTAAATTAGACTTGTTTACAAGACGCACCCCCCGCCCCCGCCCCCCCAGTCCCCAGAAGAATCTGTTCGAACAGAATGAGGTCATTCCATTATTATGAGTGTATGAGTAAAGATTTGCTAGATTGAATTATTTTGAGCCGTTTGCAGAATTAACCGCTTTGACGAAAGGTGTCCCTGAGCCGGGGTCTGATGGTCGCGCCATAGCTGCCCGTGACATCGCAAATGCAATGTGTTGATTTGCACTTCACAATGGGCAGCTCTCTGCCATACTGTTTATGTAAATAAAGGTGTCATTCTCAGGGTGATCTAATTTTAGCCAGGCCATTCCCGACCACGTCATGAGGAAATGCACAAACCAGAGCCTGATCACAATAGCATGGATGTCTCTCAAATTAATTTCCTTAAACTGTAGGTCACTGGCAGAAATGTTTTATTCCCATTTTGCTCCCAAAACACAAATTCTGTCACGTTAGCAGAGGATAAACCCGCTTCTGTCGCGTGGGCCAGTGTCTGACATGGAGAAAATAAGAACGTCTGCACGTCCTCAGTGCCGAAAACCGTTTTGTCGGGGTTGTGTAATATTCGCGTTTCCCCCTATTCTTCATAAAGACCCGTTTCCATTGTTCCATTGTAGCCTTTTCTGGCATATTTTGTTCTCTACCTACTTTTGATTTCCCCGGATTTGAGGGGGAGAGAAAGCGTGATTGTCTAGCCTGAGGTAAGATTCTGAAGGTTTACATATCAAAGTCTGCAAACAGAAAAACGTAAGCCAAATTTTCGGAAGAAAGGTTTCTCTTCCCACACGTGAAAAATAAATCCAGCGAAACAAATGGGTTTATTGTGTTCCAGAGGCATTTTGCTCTTTATTTATTTTATGGATTTCCAGGGTGGCGTATCAGTGTCAGAAAAATCAGCACTTTGTACGTAAACACTGCACATGTTGCTTGTGTGTGACACAGTGGTGAGCGCTTCTCTGATGTCAGCCACAGGCCCCTTCTGTTCATTTTAAGCTTTTAATTCCACTTTTGCCTTTTTTATATTGTTGGCATGTTGTGATAAATCAACTTTCGATCAACTTAGCAAGCAGGTTGTCCCCTCTTTTTAAAACCGCCTCATCACCCGCTGTTTAATCTAAATTAAGCACTCATATTTTAAATATATATGTATAATATACATTGAAACTTATATGTATAAACAATGAAACTTGTAATGTAATAACAATAATTGTCAAATATCTTCAGTATATTTGTCCCTATGACCATGTGCTGGATATGTGTGTAGAAACTGTAATTGTTATAACCCACAGCCAAATCAGCGATTAATTGTAATTTAGTAATTAATAATAACGATAATTTATATTGTCATTATTATTCTCCTGATTAATAGTATAATACTAAGAAATGGAATCCACGGTATAATTATAATTGATTTTAATGATCAATAATAACACTTTCTCTGGGAATTGTCAGTGATAATTATATAATCCCCCCCACACACAAACACACATGCATCTTAAAGCATAAAGGACATAGCTATAAATAAAAATTGCTTGATTTATTTTACGGGGGGGGGGGGGGGGGGGGACAAAAAAAACAGGGCGGGCGGGGCGGGCAGGG
>JAODKC010000049.1:6404305-6417019 GCA_026777985.1 Mormyrops attenuatus | reverse complement strand
ACCACACCCACCACACCCCCCCCAATCCACACCCCCTCCCGTTTTTTGGTGGGGGGGGGGGGGGGGGGGCGCCCCCAACCTAATACAGGCCGGAGGAAGCGGCTGGGTCACTCTCCTGCCAGGGGTTAGCACGGACATGAGCAGTCATGTCGGCCACGTTGTGAGCGCGCCACGACGAATTATGACTGTGCGAAACGGACATGGCAGCATTTTACACGCGCGTCGTTCTCCTCTCTGTCAGCCCAGGAGTGCGACTCAGCGCAGGCGGCCACTCAGCGGGGGCAGCATGCGGCCGACACTGATTTGACTTGAAGGTCCGGTGGCACTTGCTGATGCTGAGAGTCACAGCCATTCGTGTCCTCGGCCCAGGCCTCTGGCACCTTCTGTGACTGGACAGCCAGTGGTTTCCTGGACGGATAACTGGAATCGATCATTTATGTTTAACGCATAACATGCGCAATAACAGATCATCACACTATGGACCCATTTCATGTGCAATAGATGTGAATATTTATATTTATACCTGTATCATCACCGCTATTGGATTTTATTACTCTGTAGTTACACCTTAAATCACTCGTTTTTTTCCCTAGAAGTGAATGCCTGCAGTGCTTTTCACGGCACCTTGGTACCTAATTTCATGTTCATGTTCTCAGAATGGCAATAAACCACCTTGAATCTTGAATACCACCTGGATGTCGATGGATCCTGTAGATAGTGGTCAAGGTCCGTTGGAAGGGTTAAGTCTGCCCATAACAGCCTGCGAGAACCTGGCAGAGGGAAACTTTTAAATTTTTAAAAATAGTGTTAGGATTACCCCTAGATGGATGGATGGAGCTAGGATGGGTGGACAGATAGATTGGTTCCCCAGTCCTAATAGAAGGTAGTGCTCCTGTGCTGACATGATCAGATCATCCTCTTTGTAATTACCTTAGGTCAGTGTTTCTCAACCCAGTCTGTGGGAATCCACAGCCGGTCCACATTTCTGCTCCTTCCCAGCTCTCAACACACCTGTACTGGTATTCACTGTTCTTGCTTGCTTGGCTTATTCTTGATTGATTGGTTCAAGTGGGAGGGAGCAAAAATGTGGACAGTCTGGGGGTCCCCCTGGACTGGGTTGAGAAACATTCCCTTAGGTTAATTAATTCATGACCCCCCCTGCCCCCACTGCTGTTGTCTTGGCAAGTCCATGACTGCTGTCCCACCACCTAAGTCCCCGCTTCCCTCTCGAGGAGGACATGTAAGACACAGGGACAGGACGGCAGCTGCAGAGGGAGAGCATCGTGCTTTTTTTTCTCGCAGGCATGAGGGAGCGTGAGTAGTGCTGCGCTGTACCGTAGCCTGCTAGCCCCCTGATAGCCGTGCTTTGTATTTACAGCTGTAGCCTTATGCGCAGTTTAACAAGTAAACGTGAGCTGACTTGATGTTCGCTGGCGTCACGCGCTGATCAAAGCGCTAACCCTCAGCAGCGTGTTTCTGATGCGCGAGCGGAAACTCGTGCATTTGCATAGATCGTAGACGTCGCATGCAGTCTTTTTTTTTTCTCCTGCGCGGCATCGCCGTATAATATTTCGGCGGTATCAGTTTCTATACTTCAAGAGAAATTGCTGTCAGGGGCCTGGGGACACATTTAAAAGCCAGAAACAAAAAAGACCGGCCATATAAGTGGGGGGGGGGCCAAAACAGGGAGACAAAAGTGGGCATGTCTGGCCTTTGTGCTCTGTGGCATACGCGTGAGGCTCATCTTGCTGTGTCTGACTGCGAGGACAGCTCCCATGGGTCGCTATGCAGAGCTTGTAACTGCTAATTGGGCCTGTTAGGGTCAGCAATTAGCTGAGAGCTATTGAGATTTTCTGACAGCACCGACTTTTCCACGGCGCTGTCACTCTTGCCGGCAAGGAGGGGAGAGGAAAAACGTGACACACCAAGCCGTCCCGGGGGTTGACGGCGGCGTGCGGATGTGGACAGGGGGCCGGCGTCACACCACACGCCGCTCTCTGCTGTCCGAGGGAACCCGCGATGGAGCTGATTGGACGTCGACTGGAAGGGGGCGGTGTGACGACGGCGCTAAAATACATTGCGCATTTGCTGAAAAAACATGCGGCACGGGGTTAAAGCTACCACACTGACGACCGAATTGCGGAAAACTGGATCCGCGGATCCTGTAATGGAGTCTCCTGGCGTCATTGATATATCACCGCATTATCGATAATGAATGCGACAGGTCTCTGTAATGATCGCTAATGGCGGCGTCTCCAGTGACGAGCGGTGTCAGGAGTGCGAGAGGCTGGCCATATGCTACCTCGCTGACGTCCGGCTACGGTGTGCCGACCTGTCAGGCGGGCTGGCTTACGGTGGCTCCAGCACACCGTCGCCATGACTACAGGCACCGTCATTGTCAGCAACGTCTCCCGTCAGCCCACGAGGCTGGGCCCATTTGGCAGAGTGGCGAGGAATGAGATGGCGTTTTAAATCCATCTCACTAGCTGGACGAGGTTAATGTGGGTTTCCATGTCCAGGGAAACTGCAGCGTGAACGGATCTGGCCGAATGGGGACTTTTTCGGAAAGACCGCGAGGTTTTACGGATACTGCACGCCCATGGGAGGAGCACAGGGATGGCAAGCTGGAAAACCAGGCCAGGAAAAGGCTTCCCCACTTCAGAGATTATTGTCAAATTATTTCAGCAGGACCCTGAACGCAAAACCCAAGACCTACCCCACTGGGATGCGACTTAGCAAATGAGAAGCACCGTGACTTTGACCTCTGTGAAATCTTTCTTCATTCTTACACAAGATGGGTAGAGATTGCTCCATCTCCCAAATTAAAGGATGCTTTGGTGTCCTTACCATATATACCTACTTAGTTTCTTCATGCAAGTTTGACACATACATGTGCCCAGATTAAGCATTAAATTTCAAAATAGTCCACCTTATGTGTGTATACATTGTTTTACTCAACAAAATGGCAAAGTGGGATTGGAGCAGCACGGGGCTGAGTATCATAGCCTCACACTTCCAGGGTTTGAGGTCTGAATCCTTCCATAATCACTTATGGAATACAAGCTCACAGAGAGTGAGATCATGCTCTGGGGTTATGTTCCAGAAACATCACATCTTTGGGCCCTACATCCTGTTCCCAGAACAATCCTCAGGTGGAATTCTAGGGAAGAACCCTTCCCCCAGTTGTGGGTCAAACACTAAAGCTAAACCTGTTAACGGAGTGGAGATCTCATAGCCTTTAATCGTAATCCACATGCAAAGCGCTCTGAGCTCCTTTATGGGGGCTGACAGCCCACGGTGGCATCTCGGCACTTCAGTCAGCCACTGACTTGTCAGAATAGATGTCTAATGACAACCCATCAAGCAGGATCTCCCCATGACTCACACTCACATCCGTTCCCCAGAAGACCCAGGAGCGTCCTGGCAGGCAGCTTCACCGGCTCCTCAGCTCTCATTTCCATTCATACGTCATCTTTTCAACTGACTCAATATCTGTACCAAGAAGAAATAACTTGCTGATGGGATGATATTCAGGACCAAATTTCTGTGTCGTAAAGATAAACTGATGGGTATAATTGTGGTCCTGCTCACGGTAACACTTCAACGTGCCAGTGAAGGAGGCTTGACTATTTGGTTCAGTTATAGCAGACTGAGACTGTGAGCTGATTGGTCATTGGAGCATCATGTGACCTTATTTGTTAACTCCAAGGCACAGTGGAGCCAGGCTCCGGACTCACTTCCTGTCCTTTTTGCATGATCACTCCAGAGTAAGGCAGCCCTTTTGAACACATTAGCAACATTCCTCTTCTTATAAAACAGCAGCCATACTGTATGATGTTACTGGCCTTCGACAGGAAGTTGATCTGATTGGATGTCTGTCTAAACCTGGGTCATAGTGACAAAGAGCTACGGATGTATGATATCGACACTCAAAGAGTCGGTTCTCAGCAGTTCGCTGCTAGCATAGTCTGAGTGAAAGGGCAGTGAGCTGACCCTACTCATGCGAGTTACCATGATAACACTGGTTGTGTGTGTGTGCGTGTGTGTGTGTGTGTGTGTGTGTACCTTACCTTATGGGGACCAGTTTACTAACAAATGGACAACAGCACGAAAAGTTGGGATTAGTTAAATGTCTTAAGAACAAGAGTACAAATATACTTCCTGAAGCAAAAAAAAACAGAATTAAACATGATTATGGACAAATCAAAGAGTTTTCATTCGTTATGTATGCAGACGTAATTGATATAGTACAAACAAAACATGCCAACCTGCACATGTGTGAAAGTGACGTGCAACAATGGATGTAAATCATATAAGAAATTTATTATAACAGTGTTAAAGAGGGTACATTTATATGAGGGTTAACTTTGTAACAAGCAAATGAATAAACTGGCATAATTTAGTGTTAATGCTAACAGCAAACATCATTTATAATTAAAATGACATTAAATACAATTTAAATTTTAATTAGATCCTCCATGATGCAAGTGAGATTGACAAGGAAACTGCCAGCTGAACTGAGTTTTTCAACATAAGTAATGAAGTTAATGCAGCAGAGAGGCTCCCAGGTTTATAGGTGTGCAATGGCATCTCTTACGTGTTAATTATGCAACTTTGTTAATTATTATGTACAGCACTACTAATTGAGCAGGATAGCTCTCTGATATCGCAGATACATACATAGATCTACAACTCAAAATATTTCCACAGAAAAACTGGAAGTTACTGGAAAACACTGCTATATTATTCTAAAATATAAGAATATTATACAAAGATTTTAAATAATAAAAAAATATAATAATAATAATAATAATAATAACAGGTATTGCTATGATCATCTTCAGTATTTGGGTATTGTTTTCTAATGTTTTGGTCTAAATGAACTAAAATGCATTCAAAAGTAGCCTGGAGGTCTTCAGTTTCCACCACCACATAATTGTCACAAACACATACATTAATACATTATTATTAATACGTGACACCTCTTAACCCTTTCATACATATGATTTCTTTGTCTACTTCTTGAGCGTAACATTTGCTCTTCTGTCGATTTTCCATGCTGACAGGAGGTGGCACAAAGACAGTTGTGACAATGTCGGGGAGTGATGTCAGCACAGTGATGATGTCAGGGAATGATGTCAGTGTCGTGTTGATGACTGTGTCCCAATTCAGGGGCTGCATCCTTCGAGGAACGCGGGCGCTGAGTCCTAAAAATCCACTCAATGAATCTTGGGATAGGTTGAGCCTTCAAGACCTGGTAAAAGAATGGTCCATTTCTGGGCTGCATTGATTTGATGGGTACTCCAGTTTTTAATGTAGTGGCCCGGTTAATATCACAGTCACAGGGATGTGGGTTTGGATCCCCCCTCTGCTCTAGAGTTTGCACGTTCTCCTTATAGTGCATAGATTTCCTCCTGCAGTCCAAAGACAGGGCTGCTCTACCCTGCTGTAGTGCGCATGTATGCACAGCCCAGCCTTGTGCCCGATGTTGCCTGGGACAGACCCTGATCGGGATAAAGAGATTAAAGTTGGATTATGTATTTATTTAGATCTGCAGATTATTTTTGAGAAACTAACAGCAAAGTGTATTTTCCTTTGGAGTGAAATATAACAAACAAAAGTTTGAAAACACTGTGCATTTAATTTCATCAAGTGAAACAAAATAATTAGGGTCAAAGGTTTAAATAGATTAAGATGAGCAATCAGGCCCGATTTGGGCCTCCCCCTGACTCACCCCCGCTGTTGGCCAGCAAACAGCCTTTAAAGGCATATCCTGCCATAATAACTCAAGATCTGTGCAAAACCGGTGTTGATACAATACCCCACCAAATAATACTCAAATAATAATCTAACTAGATAGTGACCTATATAGGGAAAGATTGGGAGGCTAGTCAGTCCTTATTCAAGCAAAAATTTACTTTGTAAAAAGTTTGAGAAGTCACTGAGAAACCTAGAGGAACGATCTGTAACCTTCTCTTTCATTAGCCGAGTGGTCATGACCAAGAGCCCAGGAAGGGCGCGATTTAGGAGACCCAGCACTTGCATATGTAGAATTGGCGTCCTTACAATTGGGCGGGGAGGGGAGGGGAGGGGGGCAAGGTGACATTCTATCTGGGGCCCAGAATTTCTAGGTACACCATCGAGATGAAGCTGGCAAAAAGTAGCAAGATACATGGATAGACAAAGGATGAGGGCAGAAGCCACAGCACTCTGTAAAGAGAGCAAATGCTTATCTCAGGTTTGCCAAAGCCAGGGACAAACGACAGGGTTGCCAACAGTAACACATCTGGCGTGACACTTCTGACTCTCACACTCATGCAAGAAATCTTATGGAAAATTTATATTATTTCATTATATTGGGTACATAACTTCATCAAAAGGGTTGGGGTAGTTCACGAATTGAAAATCTTACGCCAGCCAGCTGACCCAAGCTACAACTATGAAACCAACCAAAAGTTTAGGTTCTTACCAGCGAGGACCCCTTTATGTCAGAAAAAAACAAACGCCATACTCCACAGTAAGACACTGAGAGCAAAGGTCAACTATGGACTGTTTATGAAACTTTGGTGTCGCTTTGCTGAATCGGGACCTAGAGGGCTTGGCATTACTGAAGGAACTCTGAATTCTGTCCTACACCAGAAAGTCCTACAGGAAAATGTCAGGTCACCCACTCGTGAGGAGAAGCTGAAATGAGGCTGGGCCATAGAGCGAGACGGCGCCCCAAAACAAACCAGCTAATCTACGTCAAAATGGCCGAAGGCCTTTGTTGTTTTGGGCCGGCCTAGCCAAAATCCTGAGCTGAACCCCTTTGAGGTAACGTGGAATACTTGAAATGAGCAGGTTCTACCTGACACACATGTCGCTGATTTGAAACAGTAAGGCATGAAGGACTGGGGCAAAAGCCTACCAATTTCACCAATGTCAGATCCTGACTAAAACCGGGCAACGTCCACTAGCAGCCGTTACCGCTGAAGGTGGCATTTATTGAGAGGATGGGTATGGATTTACACTCGGGAGCTGACTGCCACTGAATGCTCTCCAGTAAATTAAAGATATAAGTATCAAAATTAACGTTATTTATTCATTCAGGTTCGCTTTAATGTTTAATGTTAAGTTTTCCTTGAAGATCTGATCAATTTCAGAAATACGCAGAAAATCAGATGGGGCAAATAATTTTTCACGGTGCTCTAGTCAATATAGTGTTTTGAGACGTTAATAAAAGATAAAAAAGGCTTTCCCTCAAAGGGGATATGCCATTAAGGATTGCCAAGAACCCACTGCACCTCCCTTAGGGGTTAAACTGCAGTTAACTAGTACAATTTGCCCTTGTGTAACCATTTTTTTTCTTCCCTGTTTTTCCCCTCTTTTCTGTTTAGCTTCATTCAAATGAGTTCTGATTGAATTCTGATCTGAGTTTAATTGGGAAGCCGTACTTTGAATTTTTTCAGCAGATTGAATCAAATTCTACAGCAAGATATTAGAAGTGGGGAACTACTTCAGCAAGAGATGCATCAGTACATCAACTAGACATACAGGCCTCTCCTTTGGAAACGCAGGATATTTTTTTTAAAAATGAACATTATGAAAGTGGATTAAGTAGATGCAGTTGGGAATCAGACAGGAGGGCCATCAGTGTCGATGAGGGGTAACGTGATTTCATCAACTCACTTTATGATCATGCGGATTAATAGCAGAGACCAGCTCCAATACTTCAGATCAAAGTCAATCCAGTCACTTTACTTCACTGTGAATTGAGCTCCAGTTTAAGATCAGTTCTGTTTTCTGTCAGGGACCCGTAAAGGGGGGCGACGGTGGGATGATTCTAAGGGCCCCCGAGTGGCAGGGGCCCTAAAAAATTTGGAACATAATTGGACTGATCTGGGATTGGAGCCTAAATACGATATGCCTTCATGGTGCCCAAAATCTCTGCTCTTTGTCCCAGAGGCATTACGAGGCAGGGGCATGGGGGTGCGGGGGGGGGTAAAGCCCTGAATAAATCCACACAAGCTCCAAATGATTTGTTTAACTCAGATGTTTTTAACAAGCATGCTCTCAGTTTGAGGGCCATGGCATAGTTCTAAATGCTTAAGATCCTAGCATTCACTCCTGGGAAGTCATACATTGATTCTTGATAAATTTCCTGAGGTACAACACCATGTGACTGTCTCAGCCAATGGGGATGACCATGATTGGTTGTGCCAACTCAGTCCACCTGTATGTCCTGACATTGCCCATTATGCCACGAAGCGGTTCTCTTACGCCCCTGCTTTTAGCCATCGAGCGATTCGCCTGACGGCTCCGAGATCCTTGCCATCGCAGAGCGACGTTAACAGCCCTTCGTGTGCAGTGCCTAAATGTGCTGTTTCCAGTTATTGCCAGTATGGCATGTTTATTAAATATCGCAAGCAGGCCAGTTGACTGGCAACTCTCAAGTTAGATTTAACGTGACAACTGGAGCAGGAGAGAGGCTAATGAGAACAGGCTTGGGGTGACTGTCCGTCCAGAAGCAGATACGCCACCCTGGGGCCTGCTGATCAGTTTTGAAGGTTTTAACAAGCCCTTGATCGGCCGCCATGTGCCATCTTGTTATCACCGGTGTTGCTTTTTCTCTTTTCCCTGTTTTTGTCACCTCTCTCCATTTCACTGGTGGCATCTTAACTGAAAATCAACAAATATGTCCAGTTTGAGCTCCAGTATCAGCCTGAACTAGACATTTAATTTATCTGCAGGTTCACGTGTGTTACCCCTGTGGGATGTCTGCTGTAGAAGGCGGGGGTGCAGGGTTATTGGGCCAGATCCTTGATGGACAACTTTATCACGGCTGGCGTGACTGCTGGGGGCTATGGCTGGCCAATCAGCAGCCAGCCTCATTGTTTATGGTACTGAAAAGCAGGAAAATGAGCAGCATTCCACAATGCCAGGCCTTTGGCCAACCTGGCTAATACAAACAGCTGTGTTTGTGCATTGGAAACTTCCATCATAACAAAGGTTTAAATGTATATAGAGCTACTGAAGGGGTGACATGGTGATGCAGTGGTTAGCACTGTTGCCTCCAACCTCTAGGATCAGGGTTCGAGGCTCTGCCATGGCTCCATGTGTGTGAAGTTTGCTCTTTCTCACTGTGCGGGCTTTCCTCCAGATACTCTGGTTGCCCCCGTATGGTCCAAAAACATGCTGTGGTTAATTAGAGTTACCAAATTGCCCTTGAGTGTAGCCCATGGTGGGTTGGCATCCCCTCCTGGATTGTTCCCTGTCTTGTGCCTGTAGCTTTCAGGATAGGCTGTGGACTGCTTGTGACCCAGAATAGGACAAGTGGTTGCCGAAGATGGATAGATATAATATGGCAGAATTCTATGATGTTTCACACAGGAATTAGTTGACTTTTCATGGTGTGCAAGTCGCAGCATTTAACCCGGCAGAATGAGGCCTCAAGAGATACACTGGAGTTGCAGGACCAGAATGGCCTCAACCACTAACAGGAAACGCAACTCCCCTTGTGACCAGCCAGGATGGGGGTGACCTCCAGAGGTCTCTTATACAATCATGTGTTTTTGTCGCTGACTGTGTGCACCAAATCCCACATGCATCATCTTTGGATGAACTTAAGGAACAAATTAGCGCCTGCTTGTCCTCCACGCTCCTCCTCAGTCCAGCCAGAACGAATGAGAATGACGGGCATTACTGCGTGCCTCTTCTGTCTTGAATAAACACATTCATACATCTGATTGGCCAGCTGCATTTTGTTATGTGTCCCAAATAAAGACTTGTGATTGGGTAGGAGTTACACATTTTCTCCTAACCAGAAAGGTGTCAGCTAATAGTTTAGAGCAGGGTCTGTTAAGTTTAAATGCTTAATGATGTCTCTGATGTGAAAATTTGCGCAATAGCAAACTAAATTTAAGGAGTGGGTATGTGTTTTTTCACATAAATGTAGAACAATAAGGATTTGCCGGTTTTAATTAAAAATATTTTTCAGTGTGAGCTGCATACGTTAACAACATTAAGGAATTAGAGCCAAATACATGGAAAGAAACTGTACTATGCAATCTGTGTCAAAAATGAGAAGCTGCATCTCACAGAAACCTCTGGAAGCGCCATTACACAATATACCATTTTTACTACTACTACATGGCTGTAAAAAACATGAGGAAACTTTTCAGCAATCTGCATAATCGCTATTGTATATCTTCTATAGACATACAGTACCAGTCAAACACGCCTAACTGCCTACAAAGGAGAGTGATAGTGTCAGTGGCATGACCTGGTCATCTGACCTAAAGACAATAGAAATGTTTTTGGAGGAGTTTGACCAGAAGATGAAGGAAAATCGGCCAATGAGTGCTCAGCATGCACTAGAGGGCAAAACTGTGGAAACACAATTTTTTAGAGATTGCAGAACTTTATTCCAGTTACTCCAGTGACTTATTTAATCATCCAGTGTATGATAGCTCAAGGGCCCAGTAGTGGCATCACTCTGCTGGCCCAGGGATTTGATCTGGCAACCTTCTGAGTCCCAACCCACAGAGCTGCCCCCCTAACAAATTATTTTTTTGGTCAGTGCATTATTCCGTATATGTTATTTTATAGTTTTTATGTCTTTATAATTATTCTAAAAATGTAGAGCAGTTAAACTTCCAATGGGCAGGTGTGTCCAGACTTTTGACTGGTATTGTACATATTGACAATTATTCCTAGTCTACAGAGCGCCTCTCTGTCCTGTGAATATGGCGGACTCTTTACAGCGCATCTTCTTTAGCCATGTTTTCCTCGCTCTTGCCTCTGTGCTTTTCCTAGCACTACTGAAAAGCCGAAGTCATTACAGTACCGAGACTGAAGTTTCGTGTCCTTTCTTCCCTGTGGGGAGCTACTCTTTCTGGCCTGAGAAGAGTCCAGACATTCTGTATCAAGATGGCAGTGGCCTCTAATTCTCGCCTGGGGACGGAGCCCCTTTATCCCCTTTGCATATTTAATGCTGACATTTCGTCGACTTGCTTCATGTTCCGTCGGTCGCATCGCAGGCAGTTTGTTCCAAAGACTCGAGCGTGGCATCAATCCAGTCTAATCCGGACACGCCGGGCTTCCGACGCTGCCCTACACTTTAACGGATGCCAGTTCCCTGTATCTGATGTCCCTGAGCACCTTTAAGAACCGCTTTCCTTGAGATGTCGCTGTTATTTTGAAGGACTCAAAGCGATTTCGCGCCCGGCCACACGGAAAGGGCGCCAGTCACTGTGGTACCACACCCGCCATTGTCGTATGGGACTTACCCAGAATATCTGTAAAGCTACTCTGGGAACTGGGGGGCAGGGGATTTCCAACGCAGTGAGATGCGTGTTTATTAGACACTTAAAGGGACATTCTTCACCGGCATCTGTCTATCTGTACGTTGATTGACACGCAATGAATTCCTAATTGTGTCCTGAAGGGGGAGCCGGAGCACCTGTGAGGGGCCCCCGGGGAAGGGGGGTGAGGAGGTCGGAAGGGGAGCCTCGGGCAATGCACGAGACTGCTCTCGCCAATCAGAAAATGCACAGGAAGCAGGAAAACTCTGCTGACGGCACACATCCAGCTCTCCGGCGCCCTCCAGATTAAAGTCACGCCCGGTTTGCTGCTTTAACTATGAGCTTAGCGAGACCCCCGCTCGTGATTATTCTGCGAATCAGCGGCACTTTAAAAATAGCATTCCTAAGAGGTGGAGAAGATGGTGTGAAAGTTTTCTCTTGCCTGTTACTTCTCATTGAGTTATTTTAATTCTGGTTTGTCTCTGGTGTGTCGGCCAGGGTTGGTGTACATGTGTCTGAATTTGATCGTCGCTATGTAATGACTTAAGCAGCTAAATAAATCCATTTAACATCTGAATTTGAATAGTGTAGTTTGCTGGATTTAAAACAGATGTGTGCAGTTGAGTTTTGATTAAGTGATAATTTATGAGGGGGTAATTCAGTCTATTAATCAGCTTAAAATATTAAGCCTGCTAATAGATCAGATATGCAATGAACTTATATTTATTACCAGACTAAATAAAATTATTTTTCCAATACTGGGCAAATCCATCAGTCAAAATTTCAACATAAATTCTATACTTCAGCTATGCTTTAAGAAGTATTGAGAGTATTTTTCCTTTACATTGAGAGAATGGCTCCACACACATGGATTTGTTATATCTGATTGCAGTAGAATGTTGTTTATTGCTGGAAACTAGGGAAATTACCCAGACTGCTGTGCTTCGAGGGCACATTCAGAGCCCATATCTGTACAGCACAGTGACAAAGATGGCCTCTGAGCCCCACCTATCTGTGCTCAGCCTGCATTTGTGATACACAAGCCATTTAGGCAAACCTCCAACAATCTGAAGCCTGTATAGCATTAAAAACTGCTGCAAGACATTGAAGTTAAACTGTGCGACTACATAACAACTCAGTGGCAAACAACTCCATCCAAAAACCCTCAAGAGTGCCATCACTGCTCCACGGCCTTTTCTCGGGTCAGTTTCGTGTTAGCCCTTGCCTGGGCCTTCAGCTCATAGCATACTGTAAGGCTGCAACTGTGTTGCAATGCTGCAGTCCTCTGCATGTGAATGCCTCAATCCGCTGTGCAACATGTGAGCCTTGCAATCTGCTGTGTAACATACGGGTATTACAATCCGCCGTGTAACATGTGAGTGCTACAATCCGCCGTGTAACATGTGAGTGCTACAATCCGCCGTGTAACATG
>JAODKC010000049.1:6369398-6386338 GCA_026777985.1 Mormyrops attenuatus | reverse complement strand
CTATCCACTCATCCACCCACCTATCTATCTATCTATCTATCTATCTATCTATCTATCTATCTATCCACTCATCCACCTACCTATCTATCTATCTATCTATCTATCTACTGTATGACTGTCACTGATTGAATGGTTATGACAGGGGCACCAATATTAAAAGCTGTCAGAGGACATGGGGAGGGGGGTGGATCTGCTACCATTAGTCAAGGCAGACCCAGCCTCAGCCCGGAAGTACATAAAGGGGCGAAGTGGGGGTTAGTTTTGCAGGGTTCAGCTTGTTTAGGCCTTGTTGTCCTGTCCTGCCTGTGCTCCAGTGAAAGGGCCGCTATACATGTGACAAGAATGCTTGTTCACTCCGTGTTCACCATTGCCTATCAGAAATGCCGCCTCATGCATTCTGTTTAAACCACCGTGGTGCCGAAATGACCCGGCTCAGACCCGATCGATAGTGCGGGACGTATAAACGAATCACGTGTCACTGTGATTCCTATGAAGTGTACCACTGTGTGTTTATTTAACTCGAAAGACAGATGACATCATAAAAAAGGTTTATTCTTGTTTTTAGGCTCTAGGGGAGATTTAGCACAAGTCACACTTTGGCGGCTAAGTGACTGGGGCTCTTTGATAGATCTGCCCGTTATTTTTTGTCATGTAGCGCTGCTATTTGATAGCTGTGACCACTCAGCTAGCCTGAAGGCCAAAAACCGTTTTAGATGGTTATCATAGTGCTTCGGGTTAATTTCATGCCTTGTCTGGACAATGACAGAACCGGGTACCACCTGCGAGCCCCTATCTGATTGGTTATCTGACCATCTGTGAAATGATTGACACGTGACAGTGACCAATTAGTCCTCAGGTTATTGCATCGTTCTCTGCCTCGACGGCTGGCTTGTGCTGACAGGAGCTGAAAGATAAATGCATGCTCTTTGAGTTGATCCTACTTCTAAAGCAGAAAATCACCTGATAGTATGTATGCACTCATCTCAGCTTATTGTGTGCTGAGTAAACGTTTGACAATATGATTACTGGATCTACTGACTATGGATTATCATTCTGTTCAACAAAGACTCCGAGTCAAAAAGACATACAGCACACTTAAATTAATCCCTATTCGTACACAGCATAATGTCGACTAGTTATGCTATTAAGACCTTTTATCAAAAGAAAGAAGTGTCTTTCAAGTTTATCTGTTCATCCATCTTCCATAAGTGCTTACTCCATGTAGGACTATGGGGGAGCTTGGCGCTTTTCCCAGGAAACACAAGGGGGCGCCCTGGAGGGGACGCCACTGCACAAACCCTCACACACCACAGACTTATACATGTCAAGTCACTAACATCTTGTGTTTGCATCACAAGAATCAGAAATGAGGTAATACTAGGTAATACAGGTAATATAGGTAGGTAATTAATTAAATTACATTTTAATCTCATTAAGCAAAATTAAAGACAGATTTGTGGCCTGGAAATTCATTCTGGCTCATTTTTTAGCTAATATTCTGGAACCTAATGATGTTAAGCAGGACACAGTTTGGAAATCTTTACATTGACTTCATGTTTCTGAAACTCCTTGCAGGACAAGTGTTTCCCAATAAGGTCCTCAGGGACCCAAAAACAGTCCCTTTATGCTCAGTCCCAGGTCCCTGCCAGACGAGCGAGCACGAAACATGGACTGTCTTGGGACCCCCAAGGACTGGATTTAGAAACACTCTTCCAAATGATTGACTGTTAATCATCAGCGTCCGAGTTCAGACAGCTGCATTCACGAACTCCAGGGGGTCAGAGCCTTTCGGGCTACCTGAGATAACAAATTCATCAGGCCAGCGGGCCGAACACCTCGGCCAAACCAAAAAGGGAGTACTGCATGCAGAAGATGATTTATCTCTCATTAATGTCAAAGTCAGGCATCCACAGATTCAATCTTTGGAATGTAATGTAAAAATCGAAAGTTAAATGTCCAGGAAAGTTGTTTTTTTTTTTTTCCCAGTATTATGCGGGTCTCAGATTTCCCTGTCCAATCAAGGATTATAATCCGTTTTTATCAAAGCTTTTTCTGCAGGCAGCCCGGAGAGCCACAGAATACACAATGTTTTCTTTTTTATCATGGATCCATTTTCTGGCACCAAAAATTGTGTCTGATAGCGGATAGCGCGGCGACGGGTCTCAGTGGAGATGGGCCATTGTTACCGCAGTCTCGCAGCATATTGGCAGCTGACGTGCTGTCCGTGTACACCTGTCACTCATGGGGAGCCGGGTGCAGATGGGCCATGGGGGGCGGGGGGGGGGTTATTCCATGCCTGCCTCCCCGCCTCTGCCTCGGCTTGCATAAACACCCGTGCCTGCATACGTTCCTCCAGATGCTAGCAGCTCCCACTTGTGAACGCAGAGAGCCCTGTGTCGCTGTGTGGAAGCATGCGGAGGGAGGAGAACTTCCCTGTTTTTGTTAGATGCTTGGCAGTGGAGACAATGGATGTGGACTGGGAGCGCATGCCAGCCAAGGGACATCGCTGGTCAGGTGACACTGGATGTGCCTCAGTCACTAGGCAATTACACGCTGCACTAAGGCTCTGCTGCAGCAGCCTGCAGACATGGATATGATATGTGCATCCCTGTCACCTGTGATTACATTTCAGTCTGCATTGATACAGTTTAAAACTCAGATTAAATTCGCATTCACTATTGCCCGTGTTCATCGGTACTAGTTATCCACGTGTATCACAATGGCCGCTCATAATGTGCCCAAAATAATTTTGAAATAAAGTTAATCAAATGTATGGCTTGCACGCATAGTTTCCAGAATAGGCTGCAGATCCCCACTACCCTGCACAGGACAAGCGTGTATAGAAATTGGATAGATGGAGGGATGGATGGATGGATGGATGGATGGGAGTCATCTCTTTCTCTTATTATATTAAACAAGATAAATGAAATAAGAAAATACTAACAACATTAAAAACAGATCATGCCAAGTTGCGCCTGTCGTCACGTTCATAAGTAAATACGTCATTTCTTCATTTGCTTTTCAGAGAATGCTATGTACAAATCCTGAAATCACTGTCAATTTTGTGTATGGGGGGTGAGGGGGTGTGGCCTATGCCGACCAGGTGACTAAGACCGTACATATTGATTAATTCCACCTATGCTCAGTTCTCCTTGATTTGTCTAAATGGCTGTGATTGTTTGGTTCTGCCTTCAAAGCCCAGATTGGAGTCTTGACAATTGAAACCTTTCCAGTGATGTCTTCCCAATCCAAGACCCTCTGACTGTCCCTGAGAAGAACACCAGTGATCCTGTTCTCCGTCCATCCCTGTGTCCTGGGCGTCTGTTTGCTGTCACGACCAGAAGAGACGCACTCTCAGGTTAGTATTGAGTCACCGCAGTTCCATTTGGTACGCGACGTGAGCAAGGCGACAGGCAACACTTGAGAAGCTGACAGATAGATTAGCATCGTCCCAGCGCTGCCGGGTTCGCTCTTTCCACACAGGTACAGCTGGAAGCTTACAGAGCTATTTTCATTACTTATTACTGAACCTTTTCCCGGAAACGGTCAGCGAGGAGCAGACATTATATGTGGAATCGATGGTGAAGATTCATAAGGGGTGTCTTGTCTAATAACAGTAATATTAACTCTTAAGAAAGGCCGTTGTACACTCAACATGGAAAACAAATACACAGATATGGCTACTGACGTGAACTGGACATCACTTTGAGCCAATCTGCTTTCCAACTCGTGACTGGAAGCAGCTCAGATCCAAATGCTACAATGTTACTGCTCTGTGAATATATGATATATGACCTGTCACAACGTATTATAAAAGTTAAAAATAGAACATAAGCCATATTGGGTGCTGGAGAAAACAAATGTGAAATCCTGGTCTATTAGTGGTGAACCGCAGACTCCTGCAGTGGTTACTCTTGTTTGCTTTCACTGGGCCAGTCGTCTTTCTGTAAGCCAGCTAACCTGTCAGGAATATGAGATGAACTCAAGTAAGGCTGGGTATCACATGAGGATGGCATTGGTCCTGAGCTCTGGATTGTCTGCTGCAGTATTAAGGAGCATCTGTCCTCTGCTAGTCACACTTCCTACTCTCTCATTCTATCATGCTCTGTTACTCTCTCCTACTGGCACCCAAGTTCATAACCATACACTCTCCCCACCCCCATCTGGAACCATTATGCCCTCACGGCCTTTGAGAATAAATCAGGCACTTCTCAGCTGTTGTGGAAACACTGTACAGCAGACACACACGAAGGTGGTCCCCCTGGACGCCGAGCCCAGTCACGGTGAAAGGGAGGCCCGAGATGCGAATTTTGCCTGCCTTGACAAATTTAGCAGCGCGTTAGCGGTAAGTGGCTGGTATGTGTACTGACGACAGCGTCCCGGGGAGCGTGTCGTATCAGACACGGGACCCCAGGCTGCTTTAAAAGCCTGCAGATAAATTAAACAAATCAACATGGGGTGCCAAGAGTTGGAGAGGTTTGGAAGTAGGTTAACTGGTAGGATTGGAAACAAGCTACTTTTCTGAGTTTCTATATATGATAAAATGGTTTATTAATCCATTAAAACCACTAAGAAAGCCTCCAGTGTTTTGCCAACTTAAAATGAAAAATAATACAATTTAGTTAATGTGATTAACTCTGTTTTTCTCCCCTCCTGAAGCAGAGCGGGCAGGGGAATGTGGGAATGTCAGACACATTGGAATGGGAGAGGCAGCAGGGATCTGGCAAGTATTGTCATCATAGGTGGAAAATCTCAATACCGCAGCCTCGCTTCCGGCAGGCCGGACCTCAGCGGGAAAACAGCAGGATCCAAAGCTCTCCATCTCATTACTTGCAGGCACTCATCCTGTCAGTCATCGAACGGCGCCATCGCGTTCAGCTGTTGTGCATTACTTACCCTCTGTCTCCCCCGCCTCGTCACTTGACCTTTCGAAGGCGCGGAGACGAGCACTTCACAGCAGGCCAAAAACTCGCGCCGTGGTAGAGTAGGTATCCAGAGAGGCCTGAGTCACCCGGCCCGCGTTCCTGTCACCGGCCCAGGCTCCTGTCACTTGTACGTCAGGCGACAGCTCCGAGGGAGGGGCCTCTTATTCACATGAGCAAAGTAGGATACAATACAATTTCCTATCTCGTTACTCGTGGGGAAAGTACATAAACGATATTGAAGTGAAGGATCTGCTCTTGCTTCTCCGTCCACCTTGGGGAAATATTTCGAATGCCACGCGATATCCCTGACGAAATCAGAGTGACACACAAATTCAAAATAATACCTTGCTAGGTAACGTGCCTCTGTAGTCTGTATAATTTATCATGGCTACATTAAATATTTGTATTTGCAAAAGTGAATGACGGGTTAAGAGTTATAGACATTGGTCCTGTCACGACAGCAGAGAATGGAAAAAATACAGGAATCTAATGTAAATCAGAAATGTACTTGGAATGGATGAACGAATGAATGAATAGATGAACGAACGAATGAATGAATGAATGAATGAATGAATGAATGAATGAACGAACGAACAAGAATGTCCCAAGCAGTTTTCCTGGTCTTTAGCTAAGGGCCGTAGCCTAGGGTGAACTGGGCTGAAATGTTTAACAACGCTCTTCTAAGAAAGACTACCAGGCCCACAGAGTCATGGGAAGCTGAGTGCAAAATGAACTGGTGCTTTATCAAGCGTCGTCCTTAATTTGCAGCACCATACACCTGTTAGACAGAGCTGATAGCGGTGCTTGCTGAGCAGGGCGCTGCACTATATGACAGAGCTCCGCTAGCCTTTGTAATCAACGAGAGCTCCGCAGATGGCATCCAAGTTAAACGTACATTTAACAAACGTACACGCTATTTAAAAATAAAGGAAAGGGGGATCATACTGGTGATGTGAATGATTAGCGCTAAGTAAGGCACGTATGATCAGAAGGCTGGCTGCTCCCGTGTGGGGGCGTAGCTATACCGGTTATAGCGCCTCACGCTGGCTGGCTGCCAGTATTGCCTTTAGAGGGATGACATCTAGAATGTTCTACGTTAGGTTCCAGTGGAGGAGGAAAGCTGCATTTTTATAGTGTCATAGCGTAACATCTTATAATGCTATTGTTTTACGACACATAATGAGGAGATTGTTAATTAAAATATGCACATTATGGGATATTACCCATAAATGGTACATATCAATAATACTGACAATTAAAAGACTGCAATGTATATAATTTACGCCATATGACAAACACTACCCACTCCAAAATCTTATGCAGAATTCACTGCTACTGTTTTTTTATTTCAAGATGACAAAAAAGGTAAAATCATTCACATTTTGTGCTCACAAACCATTCCACCTCTTTCCTTGTTTTTCCTGCTAATTTTAGTTATGATGCACCCCGCTATCCGATGCTTCCTGGATGAACTGGGCATGAGCGGCCATCACGGGAGACCTCGTTTCGACCAGGGGAGCGACGCGATCCTCGGACGGAGCGGCTGACACCGCACACGGGCCCAGTCCGTCACTCTCAAGCTTGCAGCCAGTTTCCTTTTCATTGTTTTACAGGCATGAACGCGAAGGACCCGGCGGCCAGATGGACAATGCCTTGGATTTATTTTTTTTTAATTATGCTTGTTTTCTTGACCCCTAATTCTAAATGTTACCCTTTGATAAATATTCCCTCGAGGCCATTGACTCTTCTGTGGAACTCAAGTCCCACGCAGTTCTGATAATCGATTTTTCCCACTCTATCCCAAGCCCCGGAATATCATAATGCCGTGTGTCATAATGGCATTCCAAGTGACTTTTCTCCCTGGAGCAGCGACTGGAGACTCGTTCAGAGGGACGCAGAGCTCTTTGTGCCTGCCTGTTCCCGGTGACCGTGCAAGTAGGGGGCGCCCATCCCAGCACCATACCTGACCGGCTATCTCTTGTTCTGCAGTTTGTTTTCCTTGGCCTCCTTTCCTATTGTTATTTTTTTTATTATTTCCCCGTTTCTAATCCTCCAGGCCAAAGAGTGCGGAGAGCACAGAAAGAGCCCTCAAACTATGGCCGTATCAGGCTCCGATCACCGTCTGTCCACATGGGCTCCTCCCTGGGGGTTAGCGATGGCCACACGCCTGGACGACCGGAGCTACGGCGGATAAACCCAGGCACCAGGGCTGGCAAAGTAGGCAGGGGGATACAGAGGGGGGAAAGCACAAAATCTGCCATGAAACTTAATCAAAAAAAAGGTCATGTTGGGGAGTGAGGAACAGATTAAATTAGCATAGTATTAGATATGGAAAATGATTTCTGTCAAAATCATCCTTACCACAATTATAATATGTTAATTACGTATTTCATTAAGGAAGTTGATTATGGTTCACAGATGAAATCATGCAGGCGACGACACCTGGAAGGAGGCACTGAAGCCAGAAATCACTCTCTCTCTCTCCCTCCCTCCCTCCTTCTGTCTCCCTGTTCCTCTTCCTCTCCTTCCCCATTTCCCTCTATCTCACACATCCTGTCTTCCCCCTTTCTGTCTCTTTGCTTTTAAAAAAATTCTTCCTATTCCTCTGTGTGACGTCAGACATATCTGCAATAATATACACTATAATTTAATAGAGAATATAATATACAAAATTACCCATTAATGATGCATATTACCATACATCAACCTATTCTCCATAACCGGTGCAGGGTCACTAACCTGCTAAGAAATTAAGACGCCTGTTTTATAACCACTCTTAGCTGAATTATTATACAGGACAGATGTGTTGCCAGTCACTTCCTGTTTGAACCCAAAGGGAACCAATGAACCGGGGTCTGGAGGTGTGTTCAGCCAATGGCTAAATGGTAGTGCAAGATATTCCCACCTACCTTTGGTTTTAGTTTTAAATGGTGCTGTATAGAGGATTCAGAAGGGCAAGTACTGCTCTATGTTGGATAACGGTATTTAACCAACATTCCTTGAATATCAAGTTGTTTAAAGTGGTTCCATTATAAGCCAGCAGGTGTTTACAAGCTGTACGAATGTGGCATGATCTTCCATATCAGCCAACTTCTGGAAGCTTGAAATGACCTAATTACAGGGGAGTGAAGCCACCTGTTGATCGGTAAGAAACCGGCCAGTTCAACCCCGTTCTATCACAACTCCAGAATCTGCAGGCTTCCAACCAAAGTAGGTTTAAGCAATCGATGATATCAAATGATTACAATAGTAAATATTCCGAAGTCTCATGTATTAAAACAGTGAGCGAATGCTATGATTCATTATGGAGCGGTTTTTGGTTCCCTGTGCATCCCACGGCCGCTCTTATTGGGTTTTCTGAGATCCAGCCCCCAGCAGGTCATTACCATCATCAAGAAATCAATGGCTTCAGGGATAGGAGATTCAAAATGGGGGCCCTTGTTTCCGCAGAGGAGAAGCAAGATGGACACCGGAGATTAAGAAAATGCAGTCAATCTGCAGAGCCCGATCACACGACCCCTTCATATCGGCCAGAGGAAACGGACAAACCACACCCCGCACCCCCCATTGTGCCCGAATCAGAGATCAAATGCTGAGTTATAAAGCAAACGGTTAAAGAGCCGCAGTGAGAAAAAAAACACTCAAGGTCTCATGGGAGACATTACCTTCTTCATTATTCTGCTGATTGGCCTTATTTCATTCCAGGATTCCGGAATATTCCTTCAGACGCCTGATGAGCGACTTCATGAATACACCGAATAATCAGACAGCACTGGGCCGGCACTGATTAGAAAGGGGAACACGCAGGAAGCTTCCTCCTCCAGAGAGAGAGAGCGAAACAGAGAGTGAGAGGGGCCCCTGGAGTGGGGGCCATTATGACCCCCCCCCTTATGTTCCATCCCTGCAGTTATTAGCTCCATCCTTCACCTCAGACACATCCTGGGCTAACTGGTCATTTGAACTAAATACACAGATGCCGCAGAGGATGATACGGACACACGCGCCCGCACACACGCCCACACACGCGCCCGCACACGTGCCCGCACATGCGCCCACACACACTGGTCACTGTGAGGATGACACTTCTGAGGCCTGTGTGCAGTTTTTTTTGCAGCTCGCTGAGGTTCAGGCAGGCAGTGGGCAAGTGGCAGCTGTAATGCGTGGGAATTAATTAGCGAAAGACGGCAGCAGCCAGTGGGGCAGGGGGTGCGGCCGACCCTTTGCACCTCGGCGTCTCAATGTGAGAAAATGGGACCATCGAAAAACATGGCCTCCACATTAGGACCAGGGATGCAAGTACAGCTAAATATGACCATCCATAAGCAAGGTGACTGGGAATAATACCCTAACAGAGCCTTAGGCACTGCTGGCCTTAAGTCTTGTCTTGGGGTTTGGGAAAGATGCTCCGAAAGAAGGAGCTACGGAAAAGGCTGAGGGTAGATTGTTTTCAAGATCAGTGATAAGAAAATGAAACGATAATACTCATACATGCATCCCTTTGGGGTAGCGTTTCTGTCGTATCGCCGATATCCGCGCACGCTCACACGTGACGTATTGCACACTCTAACATTACCGCTGGAAAAACCACCTGAAGTGATCCGCCACTGCTCGATTGTGTACGTAGCTAAAATGTTGTGACACGCTCTTCCGGGCTGCTTTTATGTTTTCATTATTTGGATTGTTTTGAGATTAATCAGGGGTTTTAATTTAATCACAGGAGGGAGACCGGCGCTTCGGAAAACACGCTGCTGCAGTTTAGTCGGGAACAAAAACATCCTTTTAATAATTATGGCAAGTAACAACATGACATATTTTTGTAATTACTATGAAAAGTATTATTTTTTGACAAATAGCACTAATTATTTTGCTGGAATGCCCCTGCAGAATGCATATCCAGAAGCCTGATAGATATCGCCCATACCACTCATTTTCTTCCTGGCGTTATTTAGGAAAATAATATTAATAAATACTACATGAATTATTAATAAGCTATAAAGTTAAAGTTTGTTAACAAGATTAGTATTATATAAGTCTAATTATTGTGTTGTACCACAGCTGTGCATAAAAGTTATATTAATGCAGCCTCTTTTAATATCAGGTGAAAGTTTTGAAAATGTGGTTAATTTTTTTCTCTCCTCCATTACCCCATGAATCTTTAGCATTTTATGTAAAGCATATAAAAGATTTTACACATTAGTAGCAGCTAACAAGCTATAAACCAGAAAGATTACACTGTACTACATATCCTGTGACTACTGTGACTCTAAGGGAAGATGTTAAGGTTGAGATAACTTGATAATTACTTATAATTAAATCACTATAGCCATTTGAATAGTGTATCTTTGAGATTTAGTTTGTGAATTAGGGCTGCTGGATCAGCTCATTGCATTCTAACATCTCCTGACACTCTTGTGTGAGACATTTGGTATTGTTCTGGAGAATTTAAGTAATCTTCTCAGATGTGAGTGGGTCAGATTCTTCCATTAGTCAGAAATGCTCATGGCTATGAAGCTTTGAGTTTAGTATTAAGGACACATAACAAACGTATAATAAAATTCAGAAAACAGTCCATTTGAATAAACTGCTTCCACATAATAGATTAAACTTTCTATTGGCTTGTACAGCATCAGTGTACAGGAGCAATACTGTAATTTACTCTACAGCAGATAAGACATTTAGCATATATATTTAGTATCTATATTCTCATACAAAGCTGCGAAAGGAAGGGCCTTCATTTCATTACATGATGGGTGTATTTCATCAGTTTAGCTTGTCATTATATCAGCAAACTTTAAATGAAATATACCCACAGCGTCACACCTTTTTCTAATTTATTTTTTTTTCTTCCTGCACGCTCGCAGACGCAGATTTCACACGCTGACAAAGACGACAGATGACAGAAATAAAGTGCGCGTGTGTGGGTGCGGTGTTAAGCGGGACAGCTGTCCGCATTGTCTCAGCCTTCAGTATGCGCTTCACTTCTTGACTCGCGGCGAGGAGATGGCTAGCTGTCTCCCAGGCAGTGTGAAACACGGAGATAAAAAATCAAAATATGCAATATGTGGGAGATGTTAATTTGCCCATAAATGGCAACCGAAAGAGGAATTTAAATATGTCTGTATGTGTCAGCTCCAACTTCTGTAACTTTGTTCTTTTACTGGAGGTTTCCGACCAATTCTTGAGCTCTCAGAAATGTGCTAATATTCAGAAATGGAAATAACAGCGACATCCAAAGAAAATCACCATGAATTCAGGGTCAAACCCAGTCATCTATCTCTCATCGGCTATATTATTATTATTCTAATTGGGCACTGCATGTGAACTGCCAATGACCCAACTCAGTATAACAGCTAGATGGAAATAGCTCAATAAAAACAAGCAGCACACCTGTACCTGACATGTAGAAACCTAAATTTAACACTTCTGCAACGCCTCTTCAACACTGCCATCCAGGTTTGAACTGCATGTTACCCTGGAGTCAGTCCGAAGCCGCACTCTGGATGGTACCGGTCTGTCGCACGTATTGCGTATAAGATTGCATAAACAATAAACACGCTAATATTCGAGGTTCCCTTTCAACTATCAAACGGGTTCAGAAAAGACATGAAATGTTGAGTTTCTTTGTTCCATTAAGGCTAACATACAAACTGGGGCGAACAAATATCACTTCTTTCAGTGCCGTACAATAAAAATCTAAATCTAAATCTGCCGTGTGTCCCAGCTACAGGATCAGACTTCCTGAAGGGAACATTTGTCTTTCTCAGTCCCAGCGGGCTTCAGGCTGACTTCGGCACTAAACTGACACGCGGCACAGAAGATAGATTTTACCTTGAGAACAATGCATGGCCCCTTTCCCATGTGCATAGGGGGCTTTTTGTGATGAGAGACGAGGACTCTGGATTGGGTCAGGTCAGGGAAAGGGACACTGACCCTGCCAGATGAGGGTGCAGGGGTCGCCGCGTGCTATGCGGGGTGTCATCCGGCCTGAAGGAGGCGCCAGGAGGGCTTTCGGGAGGGCTGGGGAGTCAGGAACACTCAGCAGAAAGTGGTGAGTCACCCTGTCCCTTTCTCAATCATGCAGATGACTCCAGATGGCTGTTTGGGCGAAATGGGCAGCAGACTATAATCATCATCATTACTGGGTAAAGGCTCGCGACGTGAACAGATCTGTCAGCAGGTAATGCAGCCAGAGATCTGCGCGCTTCGCTACTAACGGGTGATTTGCAGGCAGCCGAGGTGTTCCCGTATTTTAAAAACGCGGCACAGAAACACATTGGCCTTTGTAGATTAAGTTCAGCAACGTGTCTGGTCCAGCGTGGAGGACCGAGGACTGATTTCCTGTGTGCGGACGTGGGCATTAAGGTGATGCCGTTTAGCATGGCGACAGCACCCCCCTCCCCCCAGCGCCAAGCCACGGCCACACCGTCCGGCGTGACTTTGAACGACGATCGACCCGGTGAGCTCCGCTGCGACCTGCTGATAAATCTGGCCTGGAGGGGGTATGAAGGGCTGGGGGGATGGGGACAAGGCCACTCGCCAACATTAAGCCCCCCGGTGCTCAGTGGATGAAAACGAATCCCCCCCAACTAGCTCACGGACACTTAACCCGCCATAACCCGCCTGACATTTCATTGAGTATAGTAAGAAAAATAGTGAAAAAATGCGTTGGCCTGCTGCCATCACTGTGGGGGAAAACAGCCGGTGTATACATTTTTTGCATCTGCCGCTCAAAACCAGACACATTATTTATATCTCCCTATGAAACAAACAGAAAATCACAATTGTAATTAACAATTAAAATTGTAATTGTAATGAAATGGAAATGAGTTGTGCTCTACGATGGGTTGGCGCCCCGTCCTGGTTTATTCGCTGCCCGGGGCCTGGAATAGACACTGGACCCCCACCACCCTGCATAGGACGGATGGATGGATGGAATTTAGTCTTTTAAATACTCAAGCCTTCGATAGTTCCGATTACAGAAATGAAAGCAGTAATAAGTCTTCCTCACCCAGGAGCTCTGTTCTGACACCTCTGCTTTAAGAAGGAGTCTGGTATCACTGTCACTGAGATTAAGGAATGCCACCCCCACCAGGGCTTCATAAGCAGGGTCACCTGCAAGGCCCCTGTAAGTGACAGTGCCCCCTGGTGGAGAGCCCCTATCTGTTAGTGGCCCCTGGAAGCCCATGGAGATCAAGCTTGCAGAGTGTGTTTCTGCTTCACTTGTGCTAAACCCTTGACGGAAAATGGCTGACGTGTCCAGAAGTTCTTGGGAAAACTCTTTGGTTTGTTCAAAGGGAAGTTATGATCAGCAGAGACTGGAAAAACCTTTACAGTAATCTTACAAAAAACATTTAATATTTTTTGTCATCGCTCTTTTACCATGCAGTTTAAAACAAATATTTTCATAGGCGCTCTTCTGCGGTGAATCCCGGCGACTCCTACAGATTCCTGGAGATTTTGGCTGTCTGCTGCCTTGTTGATTCAGCTGACAGAACCTCAGCTCTCGGTCAGTGCGTAACACAAAGGAACATGTTTTCCATTACTATCAGGATCTAGAGTCTGCCCAGTTGCATTGTGGGAATTCAAAAACTGTGTTACAGTGTCTGAGTTTAAGTGGCTAATACATGTAAAGTGTTCATGTAGGACACGGGTGTCAAACTCCAGTCCTGGAGGGCCGGAGCCCTACACATTTTTGGGTTTCCCCTCATTTAACACACCTGATTCAACTCCTTGTGCTAATTACCACACAGCTCTTGAACTAAATCATTTGTGGTGGAACAGGGAAAGAACTAAGCTACACAGGGCTCCGGCCCCCCAGGACTGCAGTTTGACACCCCTGATGTAGGATATGAATACATGGCGACTCGTTACTGAGATCCAACGTGGAGGATGTGGGTCTGGACCAGGGTGAGCACATTGTTTGGAAGTTAGTATGTGGAGGGCTCAACATTCATTCCTTTAATAATACTGGGTTTTTCTCCCAATCTGATTTACAGTAGCCGGTTCTTCTAATCATTTTGCTCCATGGAGAACAGACCCCTGGGCTGTGGTTCCGTGTCAAACTGATAACCAAGACCCTGCTCATTCAGCACATGGAGAATCAGCGGCCATGGGAAAGGTCAGGCCCAAGCAGCTCAGGAGTTAAGAAGCTGGGCTCCAGGGTCCCTGGCTGGCTTGGTCCAGGAGGTCCGCAAGTCAATCCATCAGCATTGGTTCCCAAAGGCTGCTCTCAGACAGTGTGCAGTTCACCAGAGGTCTGGACGGCCCACCGGCAACACGGGCCATCCGTCAGCTGGCCGCCTGACCTCCTTCTCACCCTGAGCCCCTTCACTCAACCCTAACAGGAGTGTGAAGCAGGTCTGGGTCAGGGCCTGGGGGTCAGACAGGGGTGGGGCCACATGGTAGAAGTGTGTGTTATTGTCCACAGATCTAATTTTGGCTTGTGGATGAGCTGGCTGTTTTATTTTTTACACACACTTTCACATCTGCTGCTGGAATACTGATGTAATGTTACTGGAGATGTAGCAGGACCTCTTAACTCCACACAGCTGTGCCCAGAAAAAGAAAGGAAACAATAAAAGCAACATTCCTTCTCATGGCGTCCCCAGCACCCACTGCTCGATATATTAGCATAATGGCTATCGTCGTTATTGGATTCGGAGTCAAACTAATGAACAGCATTACCTCGCTAATTGTAATCCCCCTGCCAGCATCGTAACGCATTGTGTGGGAAATGATGTCTGTCCCCTGACTGGTATGACCCGTAAGCTTCCCCTTAACCGTCCATCTTGGATGCCTAGCTAAAAGGACGGCCATATTTTGCATGTAAACGGATTGAGTGTGGTAATGAACGACAGGACACTGCACGCAGAGCAAAGGCACATCAATCAGCTCAGAAATAAAACCCGAACACTTTTCATCGAAACGCCCACTGTTCATCCCTCGTTTTTGCTTCCGTTCTGCCCATCAGGTTTGAATTATTTATCTTTTATTCATACACTCTCTCACGTCTCTGTTGTAAACATTTTGTTGCAACGCGAGCCCCTTTTATACGTGTGCGTGCCGCAGGAACTTTGCCGTTCGTTAAATCCCCCACCCCCACCGCGGAGGAGATGCGACCTAAACAGTCACATGGCCGCTGAGTCGGAATCAAAGAGGCTCGACGACACTGATCGCCGACTCAAGGCTCTTCTGACAGCCGCAATTAAGCGAGCTAATTAGCGAGGGCGCACAAAGAATAATATTTGCTGTAATGAAGGATTCTCCTCCGCATGTATAAATCTGATCTAGAGGACGCTCACACCCGAAAACCCTCTCCATCATCACCCTTGCGCCCATTGTGCCTGTCAATTCCACCTCGTCGCCATTATTTACTGTCTTGCAGAGTGTCACTGCTTCAAACATAAAAATACTTTCAAGACTCCGAGGGATTAGCTTTCTGTCCTCTGAAATCTCCTGCAGCGCTGTGAGCTGGCTAATATCTGAGGGACAGTTTCCTGGCGCTTTTGTAAGCTGAACTTTACATCAAAGTAGTTGATTAATTACTGATAAGGGGCTTAATAAAATATTAATGCGTTTTGTAATTAACACGGTTTTGAGCTACGTCCTACAACCCCCAGCTAAGTCTCGCCTTTTTCAACTAAGTTGCATTTTGCTGTCCTGTTAGTGACTGCTCTTTGCCACTTTACATAAAAGTATTCAGAATTTAATGATTATCCAGCAAGAAATAAACAAAAGTGCTATTTTTCAGTCAGTTTAAAAGTATTAAATTGGGAGAGGTGAAGAATAGGGTCAGCAGAGAGCGACATGCCGTCTTTCTTTAAAACGAGGCCGATCATGAACTGATGTTCCCTATTCAGTGGGGGCTCTTGGCCTTACATACTTGATGGAATTTATATTAAATTTTTTGGTCAGTTTTTAAATCTGCCTTAATTTGACTTTCAAGATTGTTTTTTTCCCTTGACTCTGAGTTGTTGAATTTTTGTGGTACCTATTTAAAATAAGGAGCCTCATAGTTCTAAGATTTACATAAATTCCTTGTCAATTTTTTTTTTACAACAAACCACAACCCCTACCAAATAAAATGACTTAACAAAGAGTGATTAGCTGGTACAGGCTATTCAACAAGAGTTGGTTTTGATTTCCTTTGCTGCCAAGGAAGGAATGGTAGCTCATTCTGAGAACGTCTCTCAGACTTTTCCAGAAGGTATATGCTTCCATTGACATCTAGGGCTACATGTGGGCTGTATCATTCCTGTCCTGCAGGGGTTCTCTCTCAAGGTGCCGCCACCCCATCGCCATCCCCCTGGAGTTTCTTCATATGGAGTGTTCCGCCGCGTAACCCCTGGGTGTCCCGAGCATTCCTCTCCTTGCATTCTTTATCAGCATCAAGTGGATGGCAGTATTCTTTAAAAAAAAATGGACAAAGCAAAGCCAATATGGTTAATATTTAAAGAGCCAGAATGGAAACTGATGTGTGCAGGTTATGAAGCGTTTGATATCACATCAGCACAGATGCGAAAGTGCCAGGTGACTTCAAAAGCTTCTGTCTGAAAAGTATTTACATCCAGATATCCTGATTCAGATGCAGCTGGGATTATATTCACTGATTTAAGACACCCATGAATCTTTAGGGCAGGTGCCACCGTCACACTTTTAGCAGAAATTGTGTTTTACCTGAAACATTTAAGAGTCGTGACCAGTAGGCAATCCACTTTTCTCTGAGGACTGGTAAATATCCTTTTATCCATCCGTCTCCTGGCTGGTTATCTGGTACAGGGTCACAGACAGCCTTCAGCCTGCCAGTCCTGGGCACACACACACGCAGGCATGCACACACACACACAAACACACACACACACACACACACACAAACGCATACAGACACACACACATGCAGAAACACATACATACGTGCATGCACATGCACACACACACACGCACATGTAGGGTAAACATATCCTTATGGGGACCGCTCATTTATTTCTATGGGAAAAATGCTAACGCTAACTATGA
>JAODKC010000049.1:6352054-6365625 GCA_026777985.1 Mormyrops attenuatus | reverse complement strand
CCCCCCCCCCCCCCCCCCCCCCCCCCCCCCCCCCCCCCCCCCCCCCCCCCCCCCCCCCCCCCCCCCCCCCACAGCTGCTCTTTAGTGCTTTCTTCTGCTGTCCACAATCACTCATCATCCCCACCGACAGGACCTGAATAGCTCATCAATCCGCTACGCAATTAAGTTGATTCACTTCATAAATTTTAACGCGACACCCCTTGAGAGGGAGTGGTCAGACAATATAATACATCCGCCATGGATATCCCTTACATTCCACAGCCAGTAAATAATCGGCAACAGCGCAGTTAATGGTATATCAATTAAAAAAATTCAGCAGTGTTGGAGGTAGAGGGAGACTGAGGGCAGGCGTGAAGGTACAACTGCTGCTCAGTCACTCCCTCACTTTAAATTCCAAGGCCGTTCTTCACTGCAGGTGGACGTCCAGCTTATATATTGGAAGAGAAGTACAGATTCTCAAGCATGTTTCCTTGAAGCACAACTCAAAATGTACATAATCATATATTTATATCAGGGCTCTTCAAATCTGGCCCTCGATTCCAAATCCAGGCCGTGTTTTCAGTTCTCCCAGGTAGTTAGTTTAATAATTACTGATTCTTATTGGCCAGAGGCTTCACACCTGGCTCACAGATAAAGGAAGGACAGAAAATCAGAAGGGTTTGGACCTTGAGGGCCACGATTAGAACATCACAGATTTACACTTTATTAATTTATCTGAAACTTACAGTAGAGAGAAGGATTGCAATTTTTTTATGTGTGCTTGTGGGGACTGGGACCCACAATCTTTGCATTGTAAGCACAAGGCTCTACTGCTTGAGCTACGGGAGCTGTTAAACATGTCTGGAGCGTTTGTCTGTTATCCCGCTTTCCCCTTTGTTCGTTTTATTTTTTTGTTATCATTTCATGCCTTGGTCCGGACCACACAATCCACGCATGCCATCACGGCTATCTGCTTTGTAAATAAATGTCTGAAAGGATAGACAGCAAGCTCTGGGAATCCACAGGTGTGGAGTAACATCACGGCGGCGAAGGTAATGCTGCTTAATGTCCCTTTGGGATCCTAAACCTCACCTGCACATTTTCCATTGCCCTGCTGTCAATAACATTACCTCATGTCCCATCACTCACAAAGCTGCTAAAATAATTTGGTCCTGTCAGATCAGACAAACCTAATCCTGACATGATAACGATGTTGTTCAGGGCCTGGACAGCCAGGAAAAAATAAACGTCAATCGACCCCAAAGTGTGGCTTCTGAGATATTTTCCTGTAGTCCCATAAACATATGATATTTTTTTAGCTATTGGCTTCAAACATCATAAACATGCTTCCTACAATTTCTATTTCTGTTTCTATTATATTTTATTTGTGATTTGTCTGCTGATGGTATGAATGTAATTCACAATTAGTTTGTGGGACAATGTCTGTTTTGGCGTCTCTAGCTAGCAGATTAGTGATCAAGTAATTAGCATTAAATTACCCGCAGCTGTGTGTCTAACATTTAAGGACAGGTGCTTGTGAGTTTGTGAGGACTTTTCTTCGTTTGCTAGAAAGGAGTGACTGCACAATGCTGTTAGCCTGTTGCCTACTGTAACATGAATGTGGTATCTATGCAGGCTAACCGATCATTCAGAAACATTGCTAGATTTCCGGATCCATCTAAATCAGTTAATATAAAGATTTTTTAAAAGAATCTAAATTCTATAAATGATTTTCAGATACATTTCAACTAATCTCAGATACACATTATTTGGCAGGAAGCAATTTTCTATCATCATTCTATAGACAGGAAGTGATTTCAAGATCTTGAAAGGATATGGCTCCATGTTTCTGAACATACTGTATATCTGCAATTCAACTCTTAAGTGTCCCTAACTTTATCAAAGATACAAATATATTATGCTGTTTTTGAAGATGTCTCTGAATCGACACACATGTTGCCTGAACGCAAACTGCCCCTTTAAGGTTGTGAGTTGGCCGAACCTTTACAAAGAGATAAGCATAGAATTATAGCCAGAATCCTGGAGAGATTTGTGTCCAAGCTTTGATTTAAAACGGTAATTTAAGGTTAGAACAGAATCTGAAACTGCCCTCTTAAGTTACACGGAGGACTTGGTGGAATACAGCCGGGTGTAAAGTTAAAATGTAAAACGCATCATGTCAGCTAGAGCTGTACTGTCCCTACACAATAAAAGGTGATTTATTTAGTGTTGGGGGGCTGTCAGTGAGACCATGGTTTCCGTAAGGTTTAATTTATACTTAAATTGCCTTTGCTGGAGATGCGCATCCCAGGCACGGAACGGGAGTCAGCACATGTTCTTCTGATGCCTGAGTGGAAACAGTGTTTCTTGAAAAAAGCCTCCCCCCCCCCCCGACTAAGATGGCCCCTCTTGGACTGAACCATAATGCCCTATGCTCTGCCATAATGCTCTGCCAGCCATTACCATCCTTTTGGGGGAAGGGGGTTCTGTGATCGTCCTAGGCACATGGAGGGAGTAATTAATGAGAATAACAATTATACCCCTTTCTCTTAATTGATCACAAACTGTCTCCGCAAGGCTGAAAGGTATTTTAAAAATCACCGTTTTACGTATTTACTGCTGCTGTCACACAGAAAATTTAATAAGAATACCAAGCTTGCCGCCCGCTTCCATAATTGCTTTCAATTAGACACTTCTGCTGATTATATACTGTGGCAACACTTAAGCTGACTAAATAGCTAAATCTGCGTAAATAGGTCATCTGTTTAAAATGAATCGCTCGTATTTATGGATTTCCTTTATCACTCTTACCAATTCTAATGATTTGGCAACAGTTATCACGAAACACTTAAACACTGACCCTTGGCTGCTAATGAATAAATACATTATAATGCAGAATTTTTAAGGCAATATGACTGAGATACATCTTTCCTTAACATAGTAGATTTACTCTCACAGCCATACTAACTGTATACTAGTCAATTAACACAAATTACCGAACATCTTAATATTAACATCCTAATTAGCACCAAGCGTAAACATTCGCTTTGTTCCATTAGCGATAATGCCATTCTTCCTAGTCACCCGTTTGTCATTGTGTGCCATTGTTTACAGTTCCATGAATGCATTCAGTCCATACAAAGTGCTCTCTCTAGGAGAACGCCTCATCTTTTACAGTGTAGCCAATTGAATTTAATGTCCTTGGCATGTAAAAGTCCCGGCATGCCTTTCACATTCAATAACAAACCAAATCGTCAAAGCCAGCGGACAGAAGTCACTTAGTCTCCATCTAGCCCAGTATCCACACTGACAAAATCTCAAGCCGTTCGGATTCCAGGCTGCACCAGGCCCTGTGGGGGGGGGTTAGCAGTGCTTGTTCAGATCAGAACTGTTTTTTTTCATTACCTCATATTCTTACCCTCCTTTACAGTTGACTGATCAGCAATCAACGGCAGTTTGTTTCAATGAGGCACAGTGGCAGTAACGTCTCATCTCGACGTCGGCCTGCCGGATGAGGCGGAGTGTTTGGCTCTCAGCTGGAGGCTGTGTGGGATGCCACGGGAAAACGCTCCTGTTGAAACTGACAGCCGTCAGCTCCCTCCATCTCACGGGCAGCCTCACGGTCTCATGCTTACCAGTAGCCCTTGAAATTGCTCTGGAAACTCTTGTAAACCGAAGTAGCCCGAGTGTACATAGAATTCCGTGCGACTCTGTAAAGAGGCTACTGCCGTTACCGTTGCAGCACCGGCATGGATCCGTAACCAGGTTATCAATTTTAAGCCCTGGATGGCCTGGCACTACCTCCCTCGAGAAAAGGCACACCTTCACCCGAAACACTCCAGTAATATCCCGAGATGTGAATGGTGAGCCTCTTAAGATCAAAGCATTAAGTCGAATGCAAAATAATAGCAATCATTTGCTAGTTATGAGTCATTTAATGATGGAGTTGCTGTACGAGAATGCTAGATGCGAACATTCAGACATTACACTCAGTCATTGACCTAGAAAATGAAAGAATTGCACCGGCCTTGTTGTTTATGCCTCAATAAACAAAATAAAGTATTAGGAAGTTTTAGGAAATGGAGACAGGATGGTTCATATTGAAATGCAGAACGATTACGAGGTATTTCAGCTTATGGGATGGAAGTGAAAAGGTTCTAGATACTTCCCTGCCAAGCTTACGTTAAGAACCTCAGTTAAAATGGTAGCAAGTGCTTTATGTCAGCCTCTCCTCCCTGCCCTCAGTAAGTGTATCACATGCAACACACCCTCTGGTCTTTGTAGGATACAGTTTCCCCCAGGGACTGCTCTGAATGGACCTCTGGTTGCTCACTTTCTATTTGTAGATGCTCCATGGACCAGAAACTTAAAGCAGAACCACGGCCTTGGTGTCCATTTGTTACGATGCTATCCCCCCTCCCTGTGAGGCTACAATCTGAGATTGTTCTCTAGGGCTGAGCAGTGCAGCAGAGGGGTTTGCAGATGGATGAGGAGCGGAAGGGCTAATGATGTCCTCCCAACTTTCTCATTCCTGCTTATTCTCACTGCAGTCATCCAGAAGCTCCATAGGAAGGCAGAGTGTAACTATCACAGAGCACACAGTCGAGGGCCCATTAGCTAGGAGGTGTCATGTGACCGCCCTGCCCCATGTGACCACCTTGCCCCCTGTGACCGCCCTGCCCCCTGTGACCGCCCTGCTCCATGTGACCGCCCTGCCCCCTGTGACCGCCCTGCCCCATGTGACCACCCTGCCCCATGTGACCGTCCTGTCCCGTGTGACCACCCTGCCCCGTGTGACCGCCCTGTCCCGTGTGACCGCCCTGCCCCATGTGACCGCCCTGCCCAGTTACGTATTCACTGTAATTATGATGAAAGGCTTTAATGGTTATTTCTTCTTTCTCATTTCTTTGATTTAATTATGGCCTTCAGCAGCCAGTTATGTACGTCCATCTGTGTGGCAGCAAGCAAACTTATTCTAGAAGTCCTCGTTGTTTCTGGATCTGCTATAAACAGGAGGTGTATTTGCAAATTAAGGAATCGGCCATTTTGAGATACCTTAATCAGTCCCACATGCTCACACGACACCCCAAAGTGCATTTCCCCACCTTTAACAACTAACGACTCTTCATCCAGATGTGAGAATTCACAAATGCAAAAAACTCCTTAAACAGGAGATGTATTTATAGTGTGATGCACATGTAGTCTCGAACCCTTCTGACAGGGCCTCTCTCCACCTCATGAATTCAGTTCCAGCTTTTGGTCCTGACAATTACCAGTCGGAACAAGGCCCTAATGCCCACCCCTCTTTCCAGGAGCCCCTCCCATGACAGTAGAAATCAAAGAAACATCCAGAAAAAAAATAAATGGAAAGCATATTAAAGGCATTGTTACCGCTGGGACCTGAACATGCGCATCAGTGTACACAAAAGTAAGCTCTGTCGAATCTATAAGTAAAGAATTTACTTTGCCTCTGAGTGAGAAAGATTAGCCTGCAAGACGGTTGATTTATGGATGGCAAAAGCAATCCCTTACAGTGTGTGGAACAGCCATGTCTCCTGTTTAATTCCCAACATTCCCCGTCTGAAAGCCCTCGATACCCCGTTCGCCCTGAGGTATAATGTTTGATAATATAACCACTGCTTCTGTCACCGCTTTCTGTGCGAATGCATTATAAGGAGCCGGCAATGCTAAAGATTTATGTACGAGTATGGAAAATAAAAAAAAATCAGCATTGATTAAAAGCCCTAGATAGACCGTCCAATACCGCCCAAAGAACATCAGTTATTTTGCATTTTGACACGCCGATTGATAACTCATAAACGCAAGCAGGAATGACAAATGCAGATGGAAACTGGCTTTGACAAAAGCGATAACAGCATCAGTCTCATGGGGAGATGGAGGTATGGGCAGGAGCTGTTTAAAATATTTAATCATTTTATGAAGGCTGCAAGATGTTGTTTGACCCTGAAGGAGTGTGAATGTCATATGGATCAGAAATTGCCAAGTCTTTGAAGTGAAAATATAAGCTGTGTTATAAAGGATCCTCCTTGACATATTTTAATTTCCAGACATGATTTTTTTTCTTGTGGGAGTGTATGTAAAAAAAACATCTATTTCAAGACAATATTGGTGAAAAACAGGTCTCGTAGAACAACATGGAATTTCTCTTGAGGCTTCTTTTCCGTTGCAGTTATTATTTTACATTAAACAGTAATAAAGGGAAGCTGATGTGTAACGTCTTGTTATCGAAGGGACTGGAACAGTATGAAATACTTGAGCAGATATTCTGCATACCAATTGAAGAGACCCTGCCAAGACTCAGGCCTACAAGACAACAAATGTAGCTAAAAGTGGCATCTCTGTTCTCTCACTTCTAGCTGGAGGGATTTTATCATACAGCGGAGTTTAGAATGCACGCATCTGCCAATTGACCTGGCCATTCATCAGTCAGCTAGAGCAGTGTTTTCTAATACTGTGTCCTGCTATATTATTGGACGAGCTCAGCGGTCACATGACAAAAACCAGCCCATCGAGTTTCCACCTTCTGTACTGTACACCACATTCCCAAATTCCACGGTGGTCACATCATATGTTTGCAAGGAAATGCCTGTAGAGTCATAAAAAATAATTCAGACTTTCATTTTCCAATCTTCAGCTCCCATTTCCAAAAAATAGGAAAAACATAGAAGCAATAAACTAAAAGATGATGTCATTCTTTCTAAGTTTAAGATCATAGGTGTTAAATGTTACCCAAGTCAGGATCCTGGACTATCGACAGAATCGATCAACCGCAAAGTGCCTTGTGAGGTTTTTATTTGTTACTAAGCACATATGCCATTGGCGTGTCAGTCAATATTTATTTATTCATCCTGCTATCAAGAGAACTGTATCTCCTTCAACAATGAAAGGACATAAATCTAGAATTAAGAGGTTAGAGTTTCCAGACAGTGACATCACCCTCTTAGAGACAAGTCTTAGAGACTGTTTAGCCTTAGATGTGAGTCGATTAAATAATACTTTATTAATAATACATCTATCCCAGGTCTTTAAAAGTGCCATTAACTATGGAAGCTTTCAGGAATGATTGGGATTCACAGGGCCTGTGTTTTTAAGTGTCTTACATGCCAGTCTACGGTAACTACACCCCCACTGCTGTGGCATAGCCCCCAGAGCAGAACACTCGCAATGGCCATTATTTAGTGCTGTTTTTGGGGGGGCACACCTTTGGGTCGCTCAGTTCAAACATGCCGTAGTGGTCAAATTCCGTCCTCTTTGCTACGCTCCATAGTATTATGAGGCTCACTTATACAGTAATTGAGTATTTTTTATGTGGTAAGTAACAAAAACCACACAGGACGGTACAGTTTAATACCGAATGTATAAACCAAACAATGATGGTCTGGAAGTAACCCACTCAAATGTCCGAGTATGTGTCAATATCGTGTCAAACCAGGCATTTCCGCCGGCATTAAATGCATGAGCTGCATTAAGATCTATAAACCAAGTACTATTAAAGACATAATTTTACATGTCTAATGGCACTAAATCAGAGTTGTGAACAAACACTTCAACATTTATCGACCCAGTGGGAACCTCGGGTAGCTAAGGATTTATATAAAAATTTTCCAAAAGCAGGTGTGTATCCTGGATATGAAATACTACTTAAATTATCTGTTAATACAGTAAAAAAAAAATTTACTAAAGGGTAAATGCTGTAGGTCTGCCAGTGTTCATACTTTAACAGACCAGTAGTATAGTTAATAACCTATTGGCTAATATCTTATAAATTAAACACATAAATTAAACAAATAAAACAATTTAATTTATGTACATTTTTTTTACAGAAGAATATCACCTTGCAAAGAAAAGTAGAGCTACATATCTCCATCTCATTGATCCCATGGCCTATAGCTTATTATTCAGTTACTTAAAATTAGTTTAATAAATTATTATCAATGATGCAAACACAGCCACTACACAAGAAGCGTTACTGAAAAAAACAAGAAACACTGAACTTCCGTATGCTTCGGGACCCCAAACGTTCATCATTCTTACCTGCCAAATTGGTATTTATTTGGTATTAATATACAAAGGGATGCATCACCACAGTCAGAGCAGTAGGCAGAGAAGTATCCTGTACTAGCCTACTGTGCCTCGCTAATAACATAAAACACCATAATCTTTTCAAAAACCTTGTATCTGCTACATTTCTGACAGCATGGTGGAAAATTAAAAATATGATTTAATTTTGTTATAACCCCCAGAAAATACACCCATATGGCATACGCCAGACTTCCTAACAGATAAGACACCACTCGTAATGGAAGGAATGAAGGATTATATACTTAGACCTGCTCCTTGAAAACAAAGCATCCATTAGCTAGCAGGACATTGTCCAGAAACACACCATTAGGAAGAGTAATATTTACAATATCTCTAACTTAAGAGCTTGATAATTAGCAAAGTTAATGACTCTTTAAAGTCACAACCACATTCTTGAAGAAATCAAGGATTAACTCAAAGAATATTGTCCTCAAGTTATTCCCACCAATATAAAGGTGAGCAGAAATATTTCCAGAATAACTAAGACTCATGGACAATTAATCCAATATGGGATCAAGCACCTAGCGCAGCACACGATGCTGGAAATGGGCCTGACACTACAGTCCTCTTCCACCTCCTCTGAACATGCCCTCCAGTCTACAAGTTTTGGCCGGATGTCACAGCTGACCTTTAATTTTATTTTTGGATGCGGCATCCACCATCCCCTTCTCTGTGGGCACTAGGGCACCCATCAGAAAGAGTTCTTATAGCTTTTTTTTTACTGCTAACCTGGAACTGGAATACCGGAGACCATCTCTCCATCACACTAAGTTTGATCGCCCTGACGAACCACATATCACTGTACAGGCTTGACAAAGCCGATGGACAGTTTCTCGAAACCTTTTTACCGCTCCTCAAGTCTTTGCTCCCAATCCACGCACACACTGAAATGTTAAAGCTAGGGTATACGATTTTAATCCAATACACTTTTTGTCAAATTCAGCAAAGGCTGCTAGCTATCCTTTCTCTGTGTGCGCTATAAAAAAATCTGGTGTTTCGATGCAGCCCCAGCTCAATAAATGGGAAAAATCAAAGTGGTTCGGCCCGAGCCACACAACACGATCCCATCCCTATACAAGCATCCCTCTGAAGCCATTCCCCCTTCTCCTTTCTGCATCCCCCGTCTGCCCTCCCCATCCTGTGCATGAGCATGAATATCCCTGTTGCTGATTGGCTGGGACAGTGTTGTGTAGCTTGGTGGCAAAGAGAGACTAGTTATGGTGTGGTTCCCAAGTATACATTGCTGCAGCTAGGAGTCAAGTGTTGAGTGGGAGGGGCAATGTCAAGTAGGAGGGGCAATGCTGAGTAGGTGGGGTTTATCACAAGGGGTGGAAGGATTTTATAACGCGGGTTAGAGTTGGGAATAGGGTATCATATGAAAACAGTTATAAACTCCTCTCACATTGCAGCTCATACTCAACATTGCCCCTCCTACTTGACATTGCCCCTCCTACTCGACATTGCCCCTCCTACTCAACATTGCCCCTCCTACTTGACATTGCCCCTCCTACTTGACATTGCCCCTCCTACTCGACATTGCCCCTCCTGCTCGATATTGCCCATCTTAATCGACATTGCCCCTCCTACTTGACATTCGCCTCCTGGCTGTAATGATTTGCCTCTCATGATTCCAGCTTGCTTTGGTTTTCCACTGCAGAAGGGTTGGCTCGGTAAAGGCGTTGCCAGGTTTGGAGAGCGACAGTGATGTAAAACCAAAGAAATGCATATTTACTGTTCATATGGTTATCTTTATGATTTTCTATGTGCTAATATCCGTTAGCAAGTATGAGAGACTTTTAAATGTGATTTTAATGTCTTTCATTCAAATGTATCCTTCTGCCTTTGTAAAGCAATTTGAATTGCCTTATATTAGAATTATTCTATATAAATAAATTTGCCTTGCTGTCTTATGTTAGCATGAAATGCTAGCGGAATTAGCATTCGCTTGCCTAAATTTGCATTACGAATCCATTCCCTTTAGCTGTTCTGTAATACTTTTTTAAGCAGGTGGTTGGAAATTTCCAAGTCTGAGTCATTGGAAGTGCATGAATACATTGTGATGTGCGATACTCCTAATAATTAATAATATATACAATACAAGTTTTTCTTTCAGATAATCTATGCTTATCGACACAGATAAGCAGTATCTCCATGCCCAATCAGATGGTGGTGATGCAACCAGCTGGATTTAGGCATGTGCAGGGCCGTGTCAGTGCGGGTACGGCTCCCATATGGCTCACAACATTTACAATGGAAAGCCTTCAGTACGGCTCAGGTACGGTTCTTCGTGGCAGTGGAAAAGCGCCACTTCTGTTTTTTCCCCCGTTTACAGAGACGGGGCTGCATAGAAACACTGGGCTTTATTTCAGCCCACACACAAACCGGACAGTTAGCGGACTGTGAGGAGAAATTTGCTGAATTTGACAAAAAGTGTTTCAGATTAAATTTGCATGCCCTACCTTTAATACTGAATGTAATTTTTGTTGTATTGTGTCTTCATTTATAGCTGTTAAGCTGTCTTTTATTTACTGTTGTCTAGTATTTTGTGTATTTCTTCAGTTAAAAAAAAAACTTGGTGATATGTAGTTATATGTAATTATGTTTAATGTGCACATATTTCATCCAGCTGATTTAGTTCCTAATGATCATTTCTTCATAAAAAAACAGAAGATGCGTGACATAGATCTGGCTCTTTAATTTAGTCTTGATGTTCAGAGTCTTGCATTTTCAAAGCCCCCAAATCCAACTTCCAGAATGTGACTGATCTATAAATATAATGTAAAAATTGAGAAGACTTTGTTTCTACAAACAGCACATGAGAAGAAGAGGAACGCAGAAGCTCTAGGCTGTGAACGAGGGCTTAGCAAGAAATGACAACTAATTTCGCCTTCGGGAATAAACAGCCGCTTGGCTGACATTGGACAGGTCCTCGCCTTAAACTTGACTATATTACAATTTCACTCAATATTAAAAACAATTATATGCACTTCATCTGCATGCCTAACCAACCATTTTTTTCTAATTATTTTTTTCATTAATTGCTGATCCGTATGCTGAACACAATGAATTTTATGAGTATCTGTATTTATGATTATTTACCTGGTCATATATGACAGACATGGTCAACGCCATTGACATAAAGGTAACTGACTCAAATTTAGCACAAGAGGTCAACCAGTACTCAGAAACCTCTTTTAAGTTTGAACGAACTTTGAAACGAATCAGTTCCCCCTTTTTCCAAACGCCACTCTGGAGAGATTTCTTTCTTTTTCACGGCGCACTAAAAGATGATGGAAGCTGCAGATTCCCGCACTGCAGCCGAGTGTCTGTGCAGTAATAGCTTTCTGGATGCGACTGCTCGCAGTGACATCTGTCATCTTGGTTTTTACCACCAACCCCCCCCAACCGCCACCACCACCACCACCTCCTCCTTCTCCGCCCTTTCCCGTCAATGCAATGTTAAGCAAATATTGTGTGACAATTAAAAGCATCAGACAAGTTGGGGTATTATGCTAATTATGAGATGTCATTACATTTTCAAAAGAATGGCTTCGGGGCCCAGTATAGAAGCCCCTCCCTGGCTTCCCTCTTCCCGTTCTTTTTGCCCCAGTTGCACAGACATAGACTGACAGCTTCTCATATCAATTCCAGCTTTTATCTCAACAGGTAATAATAGTGGGTGCCAACTTCTAATCCTGGTTTTAATTGTGCTGGCAGCTTGCTGGTGGAATTAAGTGAAGTGTAATGGATGGTCAGTCTGTGCGTGCAGTGTCTTCAATCTGTTCAAGACACTGTGCATTATGTGCCTCGACTTTTGCCCCAAATAATGCTCTCAGCTTTGAGGACTCCATCCAGCCTTTTTCTCCAGCTTGTTTGGCCGGAGCTTCTACTTACTCACCCCAAGACGTGTGCTTACCGGCTTTTGAACCTGTTTCACGTGCGGCTCTCACTCTGCCTACCGTCGCTTATTTACCGAGGTTATGTTCGCATTAGAAGCAGCTACTGGCTGGTCAACGTGCCTAAAAATAATAACCTTCATATCATCGCTCATATTATTTTTCTAAAAATCAAAAACAACTAAATTTACAGAGACAACATAAAGCCTGGGTTTTCATTTTGATTGAATAGAAAATTAAATAAGAAACATGCATCCACTACAGATGTGCTAGGATCTTAAAGATGTGCTTTGTTAATCTAATATGATATCCAGATGTTATTTGGGGTTAAGCTACGTTCTCACTGCAACACAAACATAGTCTTCAGCTTCCCAATAAGCATGTGGTTGTCAGTCTCCTTTTGCCATTTCTGCTGGATCGCTATGGCCATGAAAACGTGCTACCAAGAGGCATGTTCATTGTTATCCACAGTGGAACCCTGCAGAGAAAGAGAAAGGAAAGAATGACATTCAGAAAACATGGCCAACGTGGGGGTAATTAAACCATTGCTGGGCAAGTGGTGTCATTTTACCGTTAAAACTTCCAAGAAGGATTGGTTCCAGCCTGCATTGACTTCTTGAAAATCAATCTGGCATGACGTGGCATTGACGATCTACTGGAAACAGAGGGCAATGCTGAATTCATTGCCAGATTCAGCTGGCACAAAGAATATCAGGTCATACCACTGGGGACGAGTCAAGTACACTGCCTTTTGGACTGAGATGGACTCTTCCTGTGTACTGTCATGCCGTTTGGTCTGCATGGCGTACCTGTAACCTTCAGGAGAGGGTCATGGAATGGGGGGCATCCAAAGCCATCCTCGCAATTCCTCCCACAGAAAAGAACTACAGTACACATGTGTGTCAGTGGTCACATGGCATATTGTCCTCATTCTGTTAGCCCCACGCTGTCAGCTGCATCGGTTTTACATGAGGTCAAAGGTTGTGGCTCACACATGCTCTCAAATGGTCAGCACCGTACAGCGGCTTCACGGTATCCGTTTACCAGACCTTTTTCTTCCAGGCTGTTTCAGTTCTTCTCTCCCGTCCTTCATAGCATGAGCACGGACCTGCCTTCACAGCAAACACTCACACGACGCTGTGATCAGACGGAGGGAGCCTGCGTGGAGGGGATATCCGTGACAAGCAAGCGCTTTTCATCCTGGGGTAATTATAGCGGTGGCTGTCAATATAGACAAGGGTGAAATACTTCATAGCGGAGTGTCAGAGTCCCTGGACTCCAGTGCAACTGTAATACTGAACAGCAACATGGACGACCATTTGTACAGAGCGGACCAAAATACTCACCGTTTGCAAACCCAGCCTAACGAATATATTTGGTGTGTCAGCGTGTGTGTGTGTGTTTGATGCCATTGGTCATCTGTCAGACGAAGGAATCCCACTGTCTCCAGTCCTGTATCCCTGTGTGCAAATGGGTGAGTCATTAAGGAGGACAACCCTGATGGTGTTTACAGTCATGGCCATCTTACTTATGAGCCTACCGTCCGCTCCCGGGGGGGGGGGGGGGGGGGGGGGGGGGGGGGGGGGGGGGGGG
>JAODKC010000049.1:6329306-6351954 GCA_026777985.1 Mormyrops attenuatus | reverse complement strand
CCCCCCCAACATGACATGCATCGAGTGGTAACTCTGCAGCAATGACAAACACTTGTGTTGAGTTATATGTGCATTAATTCACGATCACTTCATATTACTCTAAAATCACAACGCTAACCATTGTTTTTAAATGTATTGTGAAAATAGTCTGTCTGACTTAGCATAAGAGATGAGAATATAGAAAATATTAGAGCTACATTGGCTGTCAGCACCAAATTCTTCATTCATTAATTCTGCAGATTAATATGCGCTGTGATGGAGTGGAATCCAGCCTGGGGTGTCCCCTGCCCCCTGCCCCGTGCCCCGTGCCCTGCTCCTCCGGGGATAGGCTGTGGACTCACCACAGCCATACACAGGATAAACGGTTATTGAAGATGGATGGATGGAATATATTAATACCAGATGAATTTTTTAATAAGAAAATTAAATTATTTAATAGCTAACATCAATATAATAACTAACATTGATAAGCACCACATATTTGTTTTGTTCATTCATTTCATTCACTCTTTCAGTTTTTTTCACTCTTTCTGAAATCTGTCCATTTCCTGCAGCACGTTTGACTAGTGACAGCAGTTTGCGGGAGGTAAATATAACATGTTCTGGGCACACTTACGTTGCTGTAAAGTACGGGTTCCTTCAAAATAAGCACGGGAAGCATGAATGCTGCTTTCAGCCGTCAGTTAGCTCTAAAAGGCTGGACAGACAGAGGCACGGCAGAATGAAAGCGCTCATTCTTCCTGTTAAAGACCCCGCTGAATACCAGCAGGGGCCTTGCGATGGTTCTGTGCCTACTTGCCATCTCTTTGGGGTTTGAGGCTGAGTGTACAGCTCTTGGCAGAGGACGGGGGGGGGGCGTGCAGTGTCGTCTCCGTGCCAACCGTCCAGCCTATCATACGCAGGCTGTCGATCAGCCAGTGTGAGCTTTCAAAAATTCCGAACATGAAGGTCTTTGTAATCACCAAGTAAGTGCTCAGAATAAAGCAGAATAAGACTCCAAATAATAATGTCACAGGTCACATGCCAAGAGCCCTTCTGAAATATGGAAGACAGATTTGTGAAAACATAGTATTTTAAAACCAGAATTTAGGGCAGTATTATGGGATGCATCAGAGAGAGGGCACCTTACGATTTCTTCATGCCCAGATCTATCCAGACTGTACATACTAAGCTCCTACTTTCAAATGCACACCGCCTTACTGTCCCCCCCCATGATAAACGATGAAAGATCTCTGCTTGCATTTGCATGCGATTTTTCCCACACGCAGATGCTACCAGCGTATATGCAGCGCTACCGCTATTCCGAGTCGTCGATACAGGATCCGCCACTCACCCCAAACCCTACAGCAGTGTCACTTTACAGTACGTATTTACCGGAGCATCGCTCTCGTCTTGGGGAAGGGGACTAAGGGAAGGAAATTAGTCATCCATTTTACTCTTGGGCATAATAAATTCCAACTGTTTGAAATATTTGTTCTTTGCTTAGCATAAAGAACTTTTGGTTAATTGTTTTTCTTTCATCTTGAACAAAAAATTACACAAATGTCAATGTAACGAATCATAACTGGAAATGTGATAGCACAATACATTTTATTCTTAAAGTGAGTGAGGGTGAATATTATCAATTAGTACGGTGCAGAGCTGTCTCAATGCAGCCTTCCGGTTTACGCCTTGAGTCACTAGGTGTGCCATTCAGATGAAATGGTGAATTGTCTTTGGTGTGTGTCTGTGTGGTCCAGGTATACCTTGCCTTATGGGAACACAATGTCCCCACAACGTGATGAATCCCCATTTTTAATAATTTTAATAATTTAATAAAACTCTGTGACTGCAGTGAAAAAACTAAAAATGCAAAAAGTCTTGTATTTTGTTTGGTTACTTATGGTTATGGTTAGGGCTGGGTGGGGGTTAAGGTCATCATAGTTTGCGTTAGCATTTTTCCCATAGAAATGAATGAGCGGTCCCCATAAAGATATGTTTACCCGACATGTTCGTGTGTGTGTGTGTGTGTTTCCCACACAGGGAATGCTCTGCTTCCAGTCCATTGCTTCCAAAGGTTAAATGAAAGATACCAAACAATATATTTTAAAGCATTAATACGGTGTTTGTTTTCCACCTTAATTTTGAATGGCAACCTTGAAAAATATGTGACAATTTTCCGTTAAGCTACTTAAATGAAATTCTTTGTGCATTGTCATTGTTTGACTTGAAATGCAAAAAACAGATATTGTCAATAACAGAAATTTAATATGAACAAAAAGCAGAAAAAGAAGATGGATCAAAGAAAAATATGAACGATTTAAGAATCAAAATTGATTTAAAGTTTGTCAGCTTCAATAAAGATCATATTACCCACAGAATCAGTTTCAAACACTCTGTGAAGAAAATACATCATTAAGACAATAATGGGATTATTATTTGTGTTTGTTACGGTGGATAAAGTAAATCGGGTTTAAAGGAGAGAAGATTAGTACTGTGTGGTTATCACTGTTTTATAAATCAGCAAGAGACCGACTGTTCATTTACATATTCATAAATTTGAAGTATTGTTTTCTGAACTTATACATTAATTAGCTACTGCATGTAGATTGCCCCTCGACTCACAAAACACATCATCATGGACAGACACAACTTGATTGCTATACAGTTGTTTTCTTATCATTAAAATGCCCACTTTTTATTACAGTGACCAGACAAGTTGTATCTGTAAATGTGTGGGTGTTTTCAGTGTTTGAGGTCGGTCAATTCACATCAAAGTGTAATAAAAGTTATTAATTTTTAAAAAAGCTTTGGCCTGTGTGTGCCTCTGTCTGAGTATTCTGCTTACATCTTAAGTGGATAATTAAAAAGCCAAGTGAAATTGTCATTCGATTTTAATTATTGCACACAAAACAAGACAGTCTTGCAAACAGCCTTTTTAAAACACGTAGCTTGGTACGAAAGGGTAATATGACACACTGTTAATTAAAGCCACCAGTTACTGTCATTCTTAGAGGATAAACATTTCATACACCTCTGGATAAGCACAGGGTTAGACCACGTGCTCAGTAGTGGATGCTGGTTCCATAAACTAGCTTATTAGCAGCCCATTTGTTTCTGCAAAATAAGAACGTGGCTTTGGTTTGATGTATTTTCGTTTTGAAAAGCCAGCACATGAAATAAGAACGTTCTTCTGTCACCATGTTACTGCTTGGACCTGAAGCTTAGCTCTCATGAGCCTTTGCCATTTAGCTGGAGCGTAACAGGAACTCGCGTGTCATTTCCTGTCGGTGGCCGGCGCCGGCGGACATGTGCTGACACCAGGTAGGTTGGGTGAGCCAACGATGCTGACAGACTGACGCTCTTCGAAAGAAGTTCAGCAAGCGCCCTGTACCCAGAATGGGGCTTGCATCCAGCCGTGTGCTTAGCATTCATGCTGGTATTCTTGGGAGGGAAGCCAATTCTTCACACGCACGTCATGCGAAAGCCTCTCCGCGCTGAGGGGGGCATGTCCACCACTGACACCCCCAAACCTCATCCCTGAGCATTCTCAACATCTGGAACCCCAGCAAAGCTTAGCACCTCTGTCCAAAGTGACTTCACCTAATTCACCAATTTACACATTCAGGTATTTCAATGAAATGATTAATACTTTACCTAAGGATACGACGGCAGGCTCCCTCCTGGATTTTTAACGGACCATTTTCCACACTGTATTACTGAATAAGAGTCTGTGCCCTCAAACAGTCCATTTCAGTTTCATGTAATCTGAAAAAAGCGGCCATCCACATATCCAGCCACATTCCAAGGGCCAGACACTCACTGAATAAAAGCATGGTGTCCAACCAGATCCTTCCCTGGGTTTCACTGCATTTTGCTCAGCTTACAGAAACTCTGCTATACTCATGAAGGGACCCTAAAAACACCATAAAGTGTTAATAATTCTTCAAGGACCAGTATTTAGTGGCCTTGTAGTCATAGCGTGGAGCATCCTGATGCATCCCCAGACTAATCTCATTAGCCGTACAGCAGGACCATGACAATGTTGCAGCAGACGGTGACTGTTATCTGTTTCAATCACTCAATCTGCCCTGAGGCGGCATTGACTTCAATTTGCATTTAAAACCATACCATCGCAAGTCCCAGGCAAAAGGTCCAGGGAATCATTTTACGATTTTCTTCTTATTCCCGAAAAAAGAAACCTCTCTAGTGTGTCTCCTTAGTGTTTTTGGAGTTCTTACTGGCGCTGATGCTGGCCGCCGGAGCAGACCGAGCGAAAAGGAGGAAAGAAGATGGGTAGCTCACTCATGCCAGGTTTCCCCAGGGAAAACATTCAGAGTGTGAAATCCAAGAATGAAATGTGTGAAACGAAGCCAGAAGATAGACATGATAGCATGTCATAAGACTGGTCTGTATGGAGCCCTCTGGACATGAGTGTGTTGCGGAATGGCTGGGGGGGGCGGGGGGGCATATTCCCTCCTTGCAGAAAGGTGGCATTTGTCCTCCAAACTCATTTTTTTTCCTAAACAAACGAGCACTCTGGGCTTGGTTTGGCTGCCCTTCCTCTCTAATCCACAAAGCCTTCCCAGCAGCCTCTACTCAAGACACACCGGTTGGGGAGACCACCTCTTGGACACAGGGCTCGCCGTGCTTGGTGTGACCACCGCAGACTCAACACGTTAACGTCTAGGGACCCAGGTTACCGTGGCCACACACCTGCAGTTCAGGCCGTCCCCGCAGCAGCCTGGGAGTCAGGGCCCTGTTTCTACATACCTTGATCTGCCCAAGACTACATCACATCAAAACAAGACATGGATATAGCAGAGAACACTGGAACCCACAAATCTGGTTTTCATGTCAGACGCCAGACGTAATGTACTAGGCATCCTTTTCTAGAAACACAATAAGACAGTTAATCTTTATGGACCCATATGGATTACGGCACAGACACAACAAGTTTTGTCTCATTTTATATTAATTTATTTTTACTGCCCCAGGGCCTGAACTCTAATGCTATAATCCAGACCAAACTTTACCTACCATATAGGTTACACCGATTCTCCACAATTTGCCTGCACTTTACAAAGTCCTTACCAGCGAGGCCCGGATCCCCACACTTGCAGAACTTCCATGAGTTCTTATTTTTTAATTATGTAGAGAAGTGTTTCCCAACCCAGTTCTCAGGGACCCCCATGGGGCAGTCCACGTTTTTGCGCCATCCCAGTCCCCAAGACACCTGTACCAGGTTTTCGGTGTTCTTTATTGCTTGATTGTTTGGTTCAGGTATGTTGAGAGCTGGGAGGGAGTAAAAATGTGGACTGGGGGTCCCTGAGGACTGGGTTGTGAAACACTAATGTAGAGTACTTGATGTTGTCACCAAATGGTGGATACAAATAGTGTGACTTGCTTATAGGGCCATACTTTCACCCATCCACTCCCCAGGGTCATAACAAACCTGGAACCCCCTCCCTATTTTCCCCCCAGCGAGCAACAGGCACAAGGTAGGGGGACACCCAGGGTGGGATGAACTTATACCACCTTCCATAATTGGCCTGAATTCAATATGAGAGACTTGAGGACAGTCTAACCCATGAACAGAAGTGGATTGTTCAGGTTCAGAAAGTAAAAATCCAGACCAAGATTTTGTTTCAACCAATCAGTTGAGTATAAAATGTCACAGGCACAGAGTACTCAACTGGTTGGTTGAAACAAAATCTTGGTCTGGATTTATACTTTCTGGACCATTCACCTCTGCCCACAACAATAAGAACACAACAAACAGGATAGTGGGAAAATTTTCCTTTTACCTTAACTTCTTGCTCTCCGTGAGACAGACAGACACTTATGCAGTTGAGAGCAAGCTTGGGGGGTCACAGCACAGGGCCAGCCAGCGTGCAGCGCCCCTAGAGGTGGGGGTTAAGGGCCTTTCTCAGGCGCCCAGCGCCGGCGCTGGTCTGCTGGCCCCTGGATTTTAAACCGCCGACCTTTCGACTATGGGCACAAACTGCTAACCCACTGAGCCACACCCCCCCCATTTAGACACGCTGATGCGCGTGTCCCAGGATGCATGAGGCGACGGCTCAGACGAGCGTCTGCATCACAATACCGCTTTCTGGCAAAGATGGGGGATTTAATTTAGCTCATCTTTAGCGTGTTTGGATAGAGCCGGTCTTGTTAGACTGCGGTGTTGTTGGCAGGGCTGCCTAAGATGGGAGAGAGCTACCTGTCAGTACCAACGGGATGAATTTTATTTTTACAACATTAGCTGTAAAGTTTTATTTCCCACGCATTGTGTGCCAGTCTTCTGAGATCCAATCTATTTCTGGGTGTTCATCTTAGCCCGGCCGCCGCTCCATCACAATACATCACACGACCGCGCATTATTATGTAATAACGTTAAAAAAAAATCAGCGAAAATTATTTATCGCACATATTTTGAAAAGATGTGCTTCTCTACGTGGTGTTATATCTGTGCCATTTCTCTTCCTGGCTTTTCATCTCGTACTGGGTATTTAAAAAAATATATAAAAGCCGGCAGTGACTTTGCCATCATTTTTGGGAGGAAAAGTAGGGATTTTCGCTGTCGCTCCTGTGATTCCTGTCTGGGTGACAGTCCTGATCCGTGCGTGATGACAGGCCGTGACTGTCAAAACACACATACACATGTCGGAGGGACTTTGCAGGCTGTTGCACCCGCACGCGCACCCTGCTCCCATACACACATGCCCCCTCCCCTCCCCACTCTAACCCTCCCCCATTGCTGCTCCTGGCTGCCTGCCGCTGCCTTAAAACAGCAGCTGAAACAGTTGTACGGGAGCTGCCTTCACTCTCGAGTGGCAGCATCGCCAGTGTCACACGCTGCAAAAGCTCAGCGGAGCTGCGGGCACTGGTGCGGCCTTTACAACACCTGTCTCTCTCGCCGCCTCATCAATCCCATCTCTGAGAAGAGGGTCACGCGGTCCCTAACCAGGGTCCGGGGGTCAGTTAATTGTGGCTACCTGGTTAAATCGCACGGCTGGTGATGCCGACTCCCTTAATTGATCAGTAACGGAAACTTTCACCTTGACGTTCCGCTTTCCCAACAGCTGGTTTAAAATGGCTTCCCGTTCGTCTGTCCAAAGGGATTTTGTTTTGGATTGCGCATCCCGCGCGGTCGGGTGCCGCTGTTGGCACCTGGAATACCAAAGTGTACCTGGATATATTCGTTCTTTCTGGGTATGCTCCTCCATATGGGCTAAAAAAACACACACATGCCACACACCTGGGCCACAGCTGCACAGGAAGCAGCATTCAATCGGTAAAAACAGGAGGCCTTCCCCATTCGCCTTTATATTCACGAGCCCAGTGCGTTTAAGGTTATAGCTAATAGGGACCGCGGCCCTGTGACAGCTGATGGAGAGATTACCCAGCGAAAGAGATGGAGTGATAGAGCCGACACTAAATCACCGTCCGCGACGAATCCCGGCCCCGCAGCCTCCCCTCGCTCCCCACTCAGTGTTAAGTGTATTTTTCACTTGCTTGTTAATGTAACTTTTAAGAGCACATGCCCATTATTAACCATTAAGGATATTAGCGGCTCTTGGCTTTTATCGATACGATTCTGTCGCATCTGCGTTGGCCTTCTGCGGGATGCGCCTGCTGGCTGACGGCCGCTCCTAGTGTCGCGAGAGAGAATCCCATGTCTCCAGGCCGCATGGCTGTTAACCTTTAAGCAGATGGATAATTCCGAAAAGTGCAGTAAAATTAATAGACTCCAAACAAGGGCTCCACAAGCTGCTGGTCGCCATGGGCAACCCATCTACCAGCTCTGCTTCTGAATGTGTCAAAATGCACAAAAACAGGTTTACACATACTGTATATTCCTCAGGGTGTCTCAGCAGTGGTGTAAAGTTCAGAAGGTTTTCTTTTTGCTTCAAACAACCTGTTGAGTACTTTTTATACTCAACTGGTTGGTTGAAACAAAACTTTAGTCTGGATTTGTACTTTCTGGACCTAAACTATACACCTCTGTGTCCCAGTACTTTTTTCACAGAGGATTCCAGGCATGCTATATTATATTATAAGGCTGAAAGAAACAACATACATTTTAATGGTGGCACCCAGTCATGTGTCTCAGAGACGTCTCGTGAAATGTTATACACATAAGGAACTTTGGTTCGTCATAGACACAAACCAGACATTTGTAGAAATTACTGCTGAGGCACAACAAAGAGGCTTTGGTAAGACCCAGAACAGATTGACTGTAAACAGACATATGTAAATAAATCTATCCATCCATCATCCATGGCTACATATCAGTACAGAGTGAGTCTGGCGCCTCTGACAAAAAAGGCAGTGGGATGTTCTGAATGGGATGCTTGTTCATCACACGCAAAGAGCAATTTAGAGACTCTAGTTCACCGAACCGCGTTTCTAAACTTTTGTCTTCATAGGCAAAGATTTGTTAGCAATCAGTGTACAGCAGTTGTAGAGAATTCCATTTAAGAGATCCGATAGATTAGGCTTTGAGAAACACCTTATCTGACCTTAATGGATGCCCCCCCAACGCGGATGCCCCAAACGTGCCCTGTTGTGGATTTTCTTTCTCCGGCAAACACTTCCATCCATTTTCCATAAACACTTATCTGGGACACGATCACAGCTCGCTTCCCAGGAAGCAGAGGACACCCAGGACAAGATTCCAGTCCATCACTGCAAAGAAACTCCAGGCACTGTACAGACACTGAATAATCTAAACTAAAGGATTACAGACTTCAGGAAAAAAGACATGCTGACAAGCTGCAAACTCCACACACACAGCTGGGGACAGGAATCACATCATCAACCCTGGTGGTGTGAGGGCACATTGCTACCCACTGAGCCTGTGCACCACCCACAGACATCCAGTTTTTAAGCAGATTTCAGTAGGTAGAACAGGAATTAGCGCTACTCTTAATTGTCATGTGACTTCATCCCGCTCTGTGTCCAGCTGGTGTGTGCTGGCCCTGGCACACACACGCACACACACACACACACACAAAGGTTTGTAATTATATCTTTGTGGGGACTCTCCATTCGTTTCTATGAGAAAAACTCTAATTCCAACATGATGACCTTAACCCCTACCCAGCCCTAACCTTAACCATAAGTAGCCAAACAAAATATGAGACTTTTTTATTTTTTTGATTGCATTCACAGATCTTTGTGGGGACCTGAAAAATGATCCTCACGATGTCAAAATAACAGGTTTTTATTACATTATGGGGGACACTTGGTCCCCCACAATGAAATATAAAGATAATTCACAAACACACACACAAACACACACACAGACACACACACATCTCCAGCAGTAAATCCCCTTTAATGATACCTCCACATTCCGGTGGCACACACGTACAGCCCCTCGGCAGACCGCCAGCGGCGCACGTCACATGACACCACGCTGCGAGGCCGCCGTCCCTCTGTCGGGATGCATCGGAGGGCACGTCACTTTTGGGATAAGGGCCCCCTCCCGCTTTGGATGGGGAGCTAATGGCAACATGGGGTCCGTCCGACCCGAAGAGGTGATGGATCTGATGTGACAGCGTTCTCTCCGTTTTTGTCCTTCCCGTCTGCTCGCCATCATCGGAACGGAGCATTTTTTATTTATGTTTTTTTCTTATGCAAATGATGTTTTATTTGCCTGAATTAGCTGTCCGCAGTGCTGTGCCTTTTCCCTACTGCGCCTCCATTCAAAATTAATGACCATCGCATTTGGCCTCTCGTAAGCGTCTCGAAGTTCTGCTCAGACTGAGTCCGAGGTTAGCATGTGTAATTGGGCTGTCAGTACGGGCTGTGTGCGCTCGGAAGTGTTATAAATTATACATCGATACAAGTTAGTTATTAAAATTACAGGGAAATGAAGTTGTTCCTCAGATAGCTATAGAGGCATTCTTATTAGTATTAGTATTATTATTATTAATTAGGATATTGTTGATGTTGCCGAAAACATTAATCTCTTTTATGCAATGGCCTTATCTAACTGAAAGACAGAGCCCAAAATGTATATAAACAGAAATATACAGACGGTCATGGTGGCGGAGTTTGAGAACTTACAGCTCTCTGATTATACATGGTTGTGCACATTAATGATAGTCAAAGTAAAGCCTGTCATTTGATTTTTGCTTACTGTTTGCCCTAGTATTAATGGTGTAACATAAAAAAAAGAAACATACACTTTATTCAAGTGCAAACACAGAAGTCAGAGAGGCAACGGTGGGCCAGGCTTGCAGGGTTTAGGGTTGAAGGCCACCCCCACCCCCACAGGCTGGCTCTCGGCCATTTACTCTTTGCTGTTTGACTATTTTTGTAAATGGGATTCATTTCACTCCCCTTGTCCGTCTGTGACCTCTGACCCCCACCTGATTAATCTAAGGCATCCTGCTCCTCACCACTTTGATTTAATCAGAATCTAGCGACGATCACCTGAAGGGGGCAGCCTGCCCTCCAGTATCGGCGGCCCCAGTTCCTCTCTGGCCTGAGCCCCGACACGCGGATCCCAACGGGGTCGTCCGCGGCGCGGCCCAGGCTGGATCATACGGTTATCTGGCTAAGAGGAGTGCGGCAACGGATTCCGCCGAGGTTTCTGTGTCAGTGAGCACAGTTGCTTCGGCCCTGCGGTGTTAATCCTGCATTTTCTCAAATATTTGACCTGATAATTGTTACCGCAGCCTCTCTCCGCACGTGAAATGGGGATTTAGCAATCAGTGCGCGAGCTCCCGCTTCTCAACCACCTGTTTTACACTCAGCTTTCCCTGTAATGATATTATGCATGTGCACTGAGGAAACACCGAACAGACTGCTAAGATACAGACACAGTAGCAGTCGAGGCCCATGTGGCACCCTGGGCAAGCTTTGACCCTAGTGCTCACTATTTCCCTCCCTGGGGGGGACAGAAAATACCCCCAGCCATTTTGTTTTCTCAGTTTTATATATATATATTGTACTAATGAATCTAAGCAGTGTTTTTAATAATCAATTTTTTATATGTTTATAAGTTCTGTTTATTTCCTGGTATTAAATTAATTCCCAGAAAAGTTTCATAATACGCACTTAATATTTTAGTTGATGGCTCTTTCTGCCTGTCCGCTGGCTGGGTGTGGAGCGTAAATCTTACTTTCACCGAAACGTTTTCACAGATCCAATCCCGGCTATCAGCAGCTAGAAGATGCACTCGGGAAGGACACCGATATATAACAATCAGCCGTAACAGTAATGTTCTTTAAGAAGTGTGGCACTGAAATAAAACCGTGGTGGTTATTAGGGACTCAATTACGAGCCGTGGCAGGACGCTGGGACGCGCATGGCCAGCGATTGGCTCAGCGGTTACACCGCGCGTGGTTTTATTGATGTACAGTTAGGGCAGAATTAAGTGTTACAGGTGCGAATGGAGCAGATCGGGTCATAAAAAGAGCGCTATATAACAGGCTATTCTTAGGGATGCTGAAAGAAAATTGGCTGGAGTATATTTTATACCTGTTTTCTTTATTGCATGTCAGCATCAACCTGGGAGTCACACACAGTAAATACAATGACCCACCTCAGCACAGCATTTCTTACACTCCTCCTGAGCATTCACCTGGCTGTACATCCACCTGGCTGCACATCCACCTGGCTGCACATCCACCAGGCTACGCATTCATTTACAATGCACATTCATATAAATTGAAATGCACATGATTTGCATGCTTTCTGCTGACATTTCGTTTGCACTCTTTGATCAATAAAATATTATTTTTAGAAAAATTTATATAACATTTACATCTTTGTAGATCTTCATCCCAGCTATCAGGAGATGATCCTATGAAAATTTAAGTGCTCCTCCACACTTTTGGGATCGGAACGAATTCTTTTGCTATTAATGCTGATGTGTCTTCTTATCAATTTAAGACAACATTGGTAAGAAATCCCAGAATGCCTGCAGCCGCACTCTCTGGTCCCTGTTGCAATTACAGGACTCTGCAAACATAATTCAGGCCTGGTAAAATTCAATCAGTCATTCCTTAACACAAAGTGTTCCCAACCTTGAACCAGTAACAGCTTGTGGTGAGATGGTGGGAGTTTATAAACTAGATGGTATTAAATTATTTTCTTATTCCTTCTTTTAAGAAAATTTAGCCCCAGTGTCAGTGGTGCTAGGTTCCGTGGGATCTGTTGAAATTTGAACATAGAATACAGGAAATATATGTGTACACACATCGGCCTGCCGATGTGGCACCTGAACGTGGAGGCATAATTAAAGGGGATTTACTGCTGGAGGTGTGTGTGCGTGTGTGTGTGTGTGTGTGTGTGTGACCCCCACATGTTATAAAATGTCCCCCACAATGTTATTTTTCAGGTCCCCACAAAGATCTGTGAAGGCAATCAATAGATAAAAACGCCAAAAGTCTCGTATTTTGTTTGGTTTCTTATGGTTAAGGTTAGGGCTGGGTAGGGGTTATGGTCATCATTTTTGGATGTTGATTTTCCCCATAGAAATGAATGAAGAGTCCCCACAAACATATAATTACAAACCTGTGTGTGTATGTATATATATATATATATATATATATCAGCACATTAAAAAGTTCTCAAACAGAGATCCTTTCCTTTCTACAGTTTATTTCCTGAATGACAATAGTAAGACGTGGATGCTCGCTGTCATTTTGTACCTGTAGGCTGTATATGAAACAACAAACATCAGCAGTATCAGGTACGCTGAGATTAAAACGTTGCAATTCATCACTCTTGTTGTCAGCTATCATTTTTCCCTAAAGAATGAATCTTTTTTTCACGTCTCCATTTTTCAGGAGCTTCAAACTGAAGCATTCAATCTAAAACATTGCTGAGTTTGACCATAACGCAATAGCATTCAGGAGTTCCTCCAGATATCACGGTGTCGATACAGAATCCTGAATCAAACACGATCTGGTGTTAAATTTAAAGCGTGCATCTGAAAAGCAACAGAGTAAGACTCAAGGAGTAATATGCCCGTACACCAGTTACCACAGGGACCTTTGTAAGACACTGAGGAAGCCGTGCTGGTTGGGCCTGAGATTGGTTTTGGCCTGTCAGTCACTGATAGGCCTCTGAGCAGCAGGCCGGATGCAGAGATCAGCTGCGTCGTACAAGCTTAGCCTGCTGGAAATTTCACCGCTGGTATTGACTGCAACTAACTGATGTGATTCACTAACCAGTAGATACACTGGTGGGCGGTGCAGATGCCGTTTGTGACCGAGAATTGTATCTGTATGACAACGCATGTGACAAATGTCGAATCTTGAGAATGAAGGGAGTGGATGAGATGTCTTAGCGCCCATTCCGATATCCCAGTGAATCCACCTGGAAAGTCACACTGGGATTTCTCTGGGTTTTCATCAAAAGTGACAACAGTCACTTATTTCCCGGCAACAGCGGGGGGTCAGCGCACGCTCGGTTCATTAGCATATCAACGGCAGCCCTCTCAGTATTAATCGCTGTTCCGCCACGTCATTTATTAATGACAAATGACTGTTGGCGGGGGGGGTGCGGTTTCAGAGTGATCCTCAACCACCTGAGTTATTCAGAGCTACACAATAGCTACTTTCTTATTGTTAGGACCCTCTGATGGTTGTATTTATCATATTAGCTCGTGGCACTGCGTATTATGTACCAACAGACACACCAGTACATGACATCTTCTGCAAAGTCTATTCTCACAAAGACTCGATGAAGGTCTGGTAGAATATGATTGCGTAACTGTTTCGCTGATTACATCGTGCCTCGTTTTATTCATTGTGAAAGTGAGAATGAATACCAAGTCATTTATTTTGGGCTCATTGTTTTCAATTTGCAAGCAACGAAAGACGGAAATGTGTTTAACATTTCAATTATTCCAGCTCAAACCTTTCGTGCGTTGGACGTTATGAATTATACAGAAATCGGCATGAAGACATCATTCTCACGTCGTTTTCATCAAATTGTGCTTATTCTCCCATCCATGGCAGAAAGGCTCTGACAAGAGTGATCAAATCCACTCAATTTGTTGATGTAGGATGAAGCTATTCAAATCATGGCCCTCAAGATCCAAGCACTGATGATTTTCCAGCCTTCCCTTACCTGTGAGCCAGGTGTGAAGCCTCTGTGGCCAATCAGAATCAGTTATTATTAAATTTACTACCTGGGAGAACTGAAAACAAGGCCTGGATTTGGAATCGGGGGCTAGATTTGAAGATATTTTTAGAGATGCACTCCTTTGGCCTGTATCGCAGAGACACACAGACCACACACATTGTGTTTATTAAACCCTTTGAGGAGCCCCACAATCCAGGTGCTAGGAACAAGGCAGATTTAATAGTCAACTGTGGATGCCTCATAACATGGGTGCCCAGGTAACCACGGTGAGCAGGTATTTCTGACACTTGTACAAGGCCAGGCAATAAAAATCATCTTAGTGGTAAACTTTGTGGAGTTTTAGTGAGCCATGAGCTCTGAGTTTGCACAAACTGCATTATCATCTAAGGTGACTGTGGGGAAAAAGGTATGACTCTGCAGAAAACAACACACTGTGAGAGAGGAAGAGAAAAAATCAGGCCATTCAGACACTTCTGTCCCCCATACAGGCTGTCACTCTTACAGATGTTGTTTCCGGAACGTTCTCACTGGAGATCCCCATCTCATTAGTCTGCTCGCAGCGGCCAGGCTCTTTAGTTCTCGCGTACCATTTCAGCCCCTCAGACACCTCGATCCATGATGCAGTCCCGTGTCATGCCACGGCAGGTGTGTCTCCGCCGTGCTCTTGGGTGAGTCGCATTCCGCGGGACGAAGAGCTCCAGAAACCGCCCAGCTTCTCCCCGTTATTCGATCTGCCACCACAGGATGGATGTCACAATGCACTTTAAATGGTTAATCCTCGCCTCTCCCAAGCCCTGACTTAATGCATTTTATCTATGTGTTTGTAGGACGCCTCATTTTTGCACCCATTGCGTGACGACATCCAATATGGGTCTTGAAATACCTTATGCAGGCGTCCAGGATGACTAAATGTCTGTTAAATGCATTACGTGATTAATGTACATCTGCTATATGTCTGTATACATACTTTATAAGAACTTATCCAGCACATGGGGTTGGAAAGTGGGTGGATGTACGGACGGATGGACAGATAGATGGATTTCAGTGCCATGCCACGTTCTGTTTTCTTATCTATTGTCATATGATACTGGACTCTCTTGTGATTTGCATATATACCCACAATCCACTGTGCATGGTGAAAATATTCACCTCACTTCAAGACACTAAATAGCAATAAAAAAAGGCATAACTTGTACGCCAAGAATGTTCTGCTCACTAAAATGGATAAGTTAGCAGTAAATATGCGTTACTGTTAGGCTTTGCACACTAGATCAGACGTTCTTATTACAAAGCACACACCTAAGCAGATTATGTGCACAACTCCTAGACAGAGATTCTCTGAGGTTTTAAGATTATTAGGCAAGGAATACGGTGACTATACACGCAAACAGGCCCACAAAACAGTCGCTTCAAAGTACATCAGATCTCAGGCATCATCTTACAAAAGGAACGATTATTTACCAAAACATGGCTCACAAAAACCCTCAGAATTCTTTGTGTGTGTTTTAATGCGCTACAGAAACTATACAAATCTGCTTAAATCTGTGTTTTTCAGGTTTTGTTTTCATGCTACTGACTCAGATATTGTGACATTTGTCCTGCTTATTGTCACCTCCACAGAACAAGTTGGAACACCACAAAAGGGAAGGCAGTCTGTCAGGCAGTCTGTCAGGCAGGCTCAACAGGCAGTTGAGCTTTTCCTCTTCCTGAACTTTTCCTCTTGTTCCGGATATACAGTGTTTTGGTTTTTATTTATTTTAATTCGATGGAAGCAATTTTTCTTGTTTGCCTGACAGCCCAAGGGGCGCCTGAAAAGGAGGCTGTATGAAAACACACACAGAGACAGAGTCAAGAAATGTTCAGTGAGGCGGTGTGTGACTGCCCTGTGACCAACTGGCGCCCTGTCCAGGGGGTCTCCTGCCGTGGTGATGAATGATGGATGGATGAATTTAGAGGGAAAAGCCCAGCATAGGAGCCCACATTTGATGAAAGCTTGCAAAATGTATTTGTCTTGAATGATCAATTATTAGCCTAGGGTGTAGCATTTAAGTTATTTATGTAGCTGTAGGAAACTATAAAGTGCACGCCACACATCATTATATATAAAAATGTTAATTAGCAGGGAAAACCTACCTAGGTAATTATCTTGATCTACAGTACCTTTGATTAAAAAGCATTGTAAGTCCTGGAAATGAACTGAGAAGCACATGGCAGATTCTTTAAATGTGTGAAATGAACCACAGGGGTTTGTCTGATGTGACGAAGTCGGTATATTTTAAAAGCATTCAGCTGCTGGCGCTGCTCTCTCCGCGGGTCGGGCCTAAGCTTTCCTAACCAACGGTGCAAGAGATCCATACAGATATTCAGAAATGCCAGCCTGCTGCTTACAGTTTGAACTCAAGGGTGACACATTTCCGTTAGCCCATGTGCAGTGATTTTTTTCAACCAGTCTACTTTATAGCTCTGTTTCAAAGACTTACCTGATCACAGCTGATCACCCGATATGCAAATGTGTGGCTCAGAACCAATCGCCTCTAGAATTCCCAATGAATCATAAACACGAGGCATTGTGGGAATTGAAGTACTACTTCTATGAGCTCAGTAGAGGTCTATCATACCATCCATCCATCCCCTACACTAAATGACTCTTTTCAAACAAATTGGCATTATAAAAATTTATAATAGTATTTATAAGGTATTTATTTTTACCTACTCACTGCTTTTAAACAGGTATTTAATTTAAAATGCCTGCGAATGGACTCATGCGATTCAGTCTACAGAAGTAGGAGAAAAACCAAGTAAACAGAATGGTACGGTACTCATAGATTAAGGCCGGCATTATAGGAGATCACAAGCCAACTGAGAGCGACTGATGGCAACCGCTGTATAATTAGCATCATCCTAATTTTCTCCAAGGCCAGCCTTTGCTGTGCCTACCACGTAAAATAAAAACCATTCAAACACTACCTACCCATGGAAATTCCCACGTCTTTACAGTGAAATGTGTCAGTGCTGAAAATCTCATCTGTACACATAACAATTATAGGTGTAAAAGTGACCAAGCCCACTTAACGTTAAAAGACTTCTGCAAAGAAAACAAGAAGAATTAATCAACAATTGCTTTACGATTTATTTTACAATTAGGAAAAAGGAAAAAAAAGGTCTGAGCGAGCCAATGTTTTTTTTCTTACAATATTAATCATAAAACATTGAAATGTATAATTCATTGTGCATTGCCCCCCCCCACCCCACATAGAATCATGCATCAAAACAGATGCACGCATATTAAATGCATTTCTGTAAACCAGGCTTGAGGACCTACTTTTTATTGGAAACAAAAAGGACATCATGTGGCTCTATAGTATATATTTATATACATCGTTTGTTTTCTTTTCTATATATAAAATGACAATATAAAAGGTAAGGAATGCACACAGTACAAAGGGTGCTGAGCTGTTGCAAATGGCAAGATATGTCAGATGTAGTTTTAGACAATGCGGTTGATCATTTATATATTTATATATTTATATATATTTATGTATATAATAATGATTCTCAATTTTGATTTTACAGGTTGAAACTGAAGCAGCACACTATAGAAAGATAAATGTGTACCAAAGCATATATTTGCAAATTACTATAAAGGGATAATTTACAGTGAAATTAAATGACATATATTAAAAACAAAACTTGCATACTAGTCCTTCTTGAAGTCACTGTACTGAGCCAAAATGCATATTATCCTTTTCTTTCTACAACGTTAATGTGTCTTTTTCATAATATAATACACATAAAAGCTCAAAACTGAATGGAATTGAAATGTAACAGAATACCAATAAATTCAGTCAAGTCTGAAGCTAAAATTAACAATAATCATTACAAGCGATCATCTGAATTGAAGCGATTCGCATTGAACAAAGGCTTTTTACAAAATAAAACATTACACTTCTTAAAGTGCAGAAATGCTCCTTCAGTCTTCATGAAAAAGGCTCACCCAAGCTTTTCCTGTGTACAGCTCATTTTAGAGTCTTCACATCACTTATTTTACACATCTCTCCATGTTTGCTGTGGAAACTGTTATTTTTGAAGAGCATGAAAAAAGAAAAATGAGTGTGAAATTCACAAATTACATGCACGATTTGGACAAAACGTCATATAAATACATTACAAAGTAAGTGTTAGAAATCAAAGGAGAATGAAAAAAATGAAAGAGGATGTGTGGTCCAGTTAGGCAGTTTCACAACCAAAGTAAGACTGATTTCAGAGGCTCAGCTCGGGCCCAGTGCAGTACTGTGATTTAGTGCAACGATTCAATCAGTCATACGCAGCCACTCCACCCCAGTTCTTAGAGTTTCTCCAGCTTTTCTAGTTCAGTGACATAGATCACATGGTCCTCGGGGGACTTGCCGTGGGTTTTGCTGAGATGCAGTTTGACTGCGTGCTTGCTGACAAAAGTCCGATTGCACAGCTTGCACTGGAATATGGAGCCACTGTCATCCTCGGTCAGGCCAAGGACACCAAAGGACTTGTCGCTTATGACTTTAGAAACCGCCTGTTGCTCCCTAATGAGGTCTATGGACAGTTTGGAGAGGTCCTTCAGGCTGAACCCTAAATGTGATTCTAAGTGGTTAATGTAGGTGGAGGGAGTTCTGAACTGCGATGCACAGTCGTTGCACAGGAATACCGGCTGACCGGAGTCAATGTTCTTCAGGAACTTGGTCCCACCTGTCCGCCTCAGCTGATATTTTACATTAGCCAGCCAATGAGAAATAGTTGTCATGGATAGGCCTGTGAACTTGCAGATGTGCACTCTCTCCTGAGGTCCCAGGTCAGTCATGATGAACTTGCCCTCTGGGGTCTCCCGCAGGCTGGAGACAAACTGGGCTTGCAGGATGAGGAGGTGTTGGGGGTTCCAGTTCGACTGTCTACCTTTCCTCTTCTGGACGGGGGACAGCTCGTCTAGACCATCCTCAAAGGTGCTGCCTTCAGCATCTGACCTCTCAGAGATGGAGGAGGGGGTGGAGGACTTTGGCGTCAGGCGGCCAGTAAGGTTCTTCACCATATCGGAGATGTCCATCAATGCATTCTCCCTCAAAGGCGATGAAATGGATTCAGACACACTTGAGAGAATTGGCCTGCTGCTGCTCCCGTTGTTGCTATTGCTGCTGTGGTTAGTGGGTACTGTGGAGGAACTGTTGATAGTTGTACTGTTGCTGCTTTTGGACTTTGTCAAGTCCATGGGCTGCTCATCGTTCTCATAATAATATCGGTTAATGGATTCTGTTGGCTTAACCTGAGCTGGATTATAGACTGGCTTTTCCGTCATGCTGTTGCTGATCTTGTACAACATTGCCAGAGGGTCTAACAAGGGGCTGACAGGTTTTAACGCCTTGCCTAAGTGATTGTTCATTATGGACTGCAAGGCGCTGAGAGGGTTGACAAAAGGCTGTTCTGGTGAATGGTCTGTGATGATCCCCAAGGTGTTACAACCATTGCTTACTGGGGATTTGAGTCCATCGATGCCATTCTTCAGAGCATTATCAACCAGGCTATCCTTGGGCTCTCGTTTGCTGATGGGCTCCAGTTCAATGTTAGCACTGCCATTCCTAGTCGGCTTGATGCTGAGGTCATCAGGCTTGGGCGACTCCTTCTTCTCCTTCGCGATTGGCAGGGGAGACTTTGCAGAGACAGGCTTGCATTTGTCAGAGGTCTTGTCTTCCTTCTTCACTGAGATTTTCCCTGTGACCTTTTCAACCAACTCCTCCATGGCTGAGACATTGCTTCTGTGGTGGGGTGGAGGGGAAGGACTGTCAGGGGTGTGGATGGCAGTACTCAGTTCAGATGACAGAGATTTCATACTGCTGTTGAAGGAAGGCTGCACCTGAACACTCTGCACAACTGGCAGGGAGGATTTCACAGAGCCCTGGAGCTGATAAGCCGCATGGATGCTGGGATATCCACCCCAAGTAGGCGTGCCAGTCTGGGCCTTGCTGATTGCACTGGACACGGTGTTTTCAAGGGACTTCAGTATATCAATTCCTCCTTTGGGGGTCTCTTCCAAATCTTCCTCTCTGAGATACTTATAAGAAGGGTTTGTCTCAGTCTTCTCACTAGGGTCCTCTTTTTCCTCTTTGATCACTTTTTCAAGTATACTTACCTCCATTTTCTCTTCTTCTGCTTCCTTCTTGTCCTCAGAACCAGAGGAGTGTATGGGAGAATCTGGCTGGGACTTGATACTAGAGATAGGCAGTCTGGTTGTCGTGGGTGGCAGAGGGATGGACTGTATCTTTTCCTCTACCACCGGGTCAAAAACCAGCTGCTTTCCCTTCTTTGAAGCAGAGTTAGTCACTTTGAGAAAATGTCCAGTGACCATCATATGGGCAGTCAGCTGCTGCAGTGTGTCATGTGAGCTTCCACACTCCATACACTTCAGTATCTGGGCTTTACGTGCCTCAAACTGCCAGGTATAACTGGCCCCGTTCTGATAGCCGTAGCGATTATTAGCAGTCACATAAGGGTTTGCCACCTTGGGGTCTTTTGTAGGCTCACCTAATGGGATTCCGGGTGTGCTGCTGATAGATTCTGGGGAGCAGGGGGAAACCAATTCCTGAAAGGCTCGCTTTTTGGTAGAGGGAACCAGCTTCGAGGCCAGCGCTGGCATGGGTTCTTTGAGAGGCACTTTCTGGTAGTGTTTCGTTTTGATCATGTGGACGCTCAGGTCTTGCAGAGACTCAAACGAGTGGCCACAGTACATGCACTTGAGCACCTTCTGGGCATCCTCCTTCCCCTCCATCTCCATCAGTGAGCGCTTCCTAGGTTTGGACCACTTCTTGCCATGGTCGTCCTCTTTGTCCTTGTTGTCGTCTCGGTAGTGGCCGGTCTCATTCATGTGGACAGTGAGACCCACCAGTGTGTCATAGGCTGCACTACAGTCCTTGCAACGAAACTTGCTGGCCCCGGTGAACACGGGGCCATACAGCTTGTTATTCTGCCGGTATAGCTGCACGGTGCTGAAGAGGCTAGGCTCAGGGAGAAGATGGTAAGGGGTATGCTGCAGGGTTTTGGCCAGAGCAGCTTGGTGCCAGTCATAGGTCACACCCCCACCATTGCTCGAGCTGCTGTTGCCCCCGATGCTACTGCTGCTGCTGGTAGAGGTGGAGGTGCTCGTGTTGGTGTGGGTATTGGTGGTGGAGCAGCTGCTACTGGTGATGGCACCGGCAGTGCTGCTCTCGACCAGGCTGTTGATGATGTTGCTGCTCCCATTACGGGTGCCTGTTGCCCCTCCCCCGCCCCCAGTGGCCTGCTTGTTTTTCATAATGTCCATGGTGATGCTGGACCAGGTGCTGTCTGAGATCAGGTTTGCATAGACGGCTTTCATTTGCGCCAGGCTGTCCTGCAGTGTGAGGTCACTGTCCATACCCCCAGCATCCTCCTTGTCCTGACCCTCCTTGGAGGAGGTGCTTCTGAAGTCTGCCAGCTGATCACTGGTGTCGCTGAGTGGTGAGCCGTACCCCGCATCCGGGTTCGTGGTGTTACTGAGGGGGGAGTTCTGGTAGCTGGGCTGCTCCTTGCCCTCTTCCTCCTCATTGCAGAGGAACTCGCCATCCTGGCCATCTAGGGACAGGCCGTCATCCTGCATGTGCTCGTCATCGATCTTGGCTGCCTTGAGCTCATCCTCAGGCACGTAAGCTGAAACATACAAAAGAAATGCAGGGAATAGGTGAGAAAAGCAAAAAAAAAAAGGGAGTAACAGTGATGGTCTGTTTGTGCAGTTAATGATTCTAAAGAATTGTTTGTCAATAGTCCTGGCAGGGGGACACAGGTTTGCAATTATGAATCAACAAATATCCATATGTTGACTATGACAGATAGCTTTGTTTCCCTGTCTGGTGAAGGGTCCTATTGGACCCGGAGCATACTCCCATCAAACACAACGTTATGGGTAAGCCCAGCTCATACAGAAACCGTTTTAGCCATAGACCAAAAATGTTGTTTATGATGTTAACTTCCTTTAGTTATTTCCATGGGAACGGGATAATTCTGATAATACAAACAGCTCTGCAGCATTTGTGCACAATAGAGGGCACATTCTCACAATGCAAAGAAAGGTGTCAAAAACAATCACATTGTCTACGGTGTTTGGCGTCTGGGTGGGATAGATGCAGGAGGCAGACATGCAACGGCACACCATGGACGCAACTCCTTAAAAGAGTTGAACATCTTAAATGAATTATGAATTACCCCTCAACCAAAACGCCATACAATATTAATGCTAAGTGTTTCTTATCGGGCTTTTCACCTGCCCCCTCCCCCCCAGGCGTGGGCGCGGACATGTTCTCGAAGTCATACGTGCACTGATGCAATTATCTGGTCAGATGCTCTGCATGCATGCAGATGCCCGCCGTTAAATTGCAAGTGATGCAAGTGAGATGCAAGAGAATGAAAAGACTAGAGAAAGGGATGGCTTTGCGGTGTGGGGGGGGGGGGGGGCCCCCCCGGGGGGGGCCGGCCGCGCGGGGGGGGGGGGGGCGGGGGGGGGGGGGGGGGGGGCGGGGGG
>JAODKC010000049.1:6291258-6316439 GCA_026777985.1 Mormyrops attenuatus | reverse complement strand
CGAGTCGCTAGCCAGCTCTGAGGAAAGGCACAGTGGCGGCCCCAGAGAGCTCATTAGTAACCTGGGCGCCGGAGCCCTGGCGCGGGGGTGCCACGGGGCAGTGGTGTAGCAGACAGGACGCACTGCGCCTGGGAGATAATAAGGGCCGTTTGCATAGGCTACTGGCGCGGCCAACGCCGTTACCGCACGGGGACCTCTCCTCGTTACGGAGGAGGGTTGCCGAGGGGGCCGGGCCGCTCTCATTTCCACATGCATGAGCGCGACCTGCCGAAACAGGCCCTGCTTCTGTTCTGTGCTTAAAAATACACGCTAGTTATCGTGCTTAAACCCAGCTGGACGGGACCCCCAATCAGGCATCAATAACAGCCTCTTTTTTTTATCAGAATCTTTATTGCCATGTGACCAAGTCTGGTGGGATTTTTTTTATAGACACAGCCTGCTTCTATCGGAGACATCATGACAATAGACAACTAGCTATTTGGGCATAACACAGGGAGAGAACAGTTACAAGATACACAACAGAGAGGAGTAAATGCAAGGCATGTGATACATACATTAGCTTTGCGCATATTGTGCAGATGAATGTGTTTCTTTGGCCGCACACAGCTTGTGACGCTGGTGGTTTAATTATTCACCGTTATTCGCTGTGGCTGGGCCATGCCAGTGCCGTGAGGCTGGGCGGAGATCTCGGATAACGGCAGCCGGAGTCGCTCTGCCTTCAGGAACGGGAGGCTCCCTTTGTCTGAGTTGTATTTGTCATGGTGTCCAGGCACGTACAAAAGGCACCCAGCGGACGCGGCAACTGTTGCGTGGTGTTTCCCGCCTCTCAAGAATAAAAATAAATTGCCCGTCTTGGGGAGGAGAAGAGGATAAAGAGGCCGGAGCTTTTCGGAACTGTGAACGACGGCCTACTTTCTTTAAAGATGTGAAATAAGCTCATGCTGGAAGTGCAGGGACTGGAGTGGGTTTGGGAAGCTGACAGGAGAGTGGCGGATAAGGGGCTCCCACGTCACGCCTCTCCGGGTTCGAAGGAGGGACACCTTCACGGGGTCGATGCCTCTCGCGTACTAACTTAGGTTGTGGTCGTTAACTCGGCGGGTACACAGAAATGCTCTTCAAAATCTGCAGTGGAACAATCCTATTTTTAAACTGTTCAAAAAATGGAAGCCGGTATTTGTTTATGTTTAATGTACAATGTATATGGGGCAAACGGGGGCGCGAGGTTCTGGAAACTGCTGTCGCTGTTGTTGTTGTTTTTACTGCAGTTACTGAATAGTTATGGAGTGTTGGAGCCAGGAAGATATTGTCCAGATTGTCTTTCTCCATCAGTCCTGGATGCAGTCCCACCGCGAAGCCAGGTGCTATGATGTCACTGTGAGGTCACGGTAATTACATACCGCACACCTGTGACATGGATGTAGGTGGTCCTGCAGCTCTGGGGCAGGATGTTGAGAGGACCCTCTCCGCCCCGCCCCCAAGCCGGGGTTGGGGTGGGATAGTGATGTCCTCTCTGTGTATTGCTCACGTTCATTTTGCGGAGGGAGGGGGGAGCAATCGGGGACGTGAACAAACACGGGATTCCTGAAGTGAATGTTCTGCCTACTTTGCGGTCTTTCATTAAACTTCTGAAGCTGATTGTAATCCACCGAAATCAGCAGTCAACAATTAATTTGGGAGGGTGGGGGTGCGGTGGCTACATATTCATATTTCTGTGCAGCTGTTATCACTTAAAAGGCATTCTAATTACAACGACAAGACAAAACCTCCTTGGACGGAGTCCAGACCCGCTAAGTGATAAAATAAGGCCGTGCTCTCTTCTTCTTAATCTCCTCCGAGCACCTTGCAGCCGCGTCTCCCAAACACATGCCAATGAATGTGAAAATGCCATTTAGAGATGCAGGTGTGACATTTGATAAGAAACTTCTGGATTAAATGCGTTCTGCTAATGAGGACTCCAGCTTCCCCATCAGGACCGAACTACAGGTTGTATGGTGTCTTTAGCTGATAACATTCTGCACACAAACATCTAAATCCAGTATTAATAAACAGCCGTCTCCATCATAGGGAGCGTTGGGATCCTTGAGTTGGGAGCAATGGCGGTTCTCATTAAGGGCGGAGTTCGGGTGGAGGACAGGAAGTTGGTGTCAGGCTCATATCGTCACGCTGGGCCCTTTGCGGTTCCTCATCATTTTGAAGGGAAATTGAGCCTTGCCTGGGCGTTTGCTGGAGGTGGGGGGATCAATTACAGGTACCTCTGAAGAAGGGGGAAATCACGGGATTAAAACTTTGACTCGGGATTTCATCTGTGGAGATTAAAGGCACAGCGATGCCAGTCATCATCTACGGCAGAAGAGTGTCAGGCCCTCCGTTAGTGTGTATGTGAGTGGTGTATTCTGGGGGTCTATAACCACAGGCCAGGGGTCTGTCACCAGAGGTGGCCCCCAGGGTGCCTGAAAACATAAACCCATTAGTTCAGACAGCAGAGTGACCTGCTAGTCAAACCAGTAACCGACAGGGCAAGTTTGACTTTCACACTGGTATGACACATTCACATCCAGCTGTTTTCTGATTTTTTTTTCCGCAGTTACAGATCGGAGCATGTGTGTGTGTGTGCATGTATATATATATATTTTTTTTTTTTTTTTCAGGGTGTAGTGTGGCTGTAGTGAGATTTTCCATTTGAAAGATGTCTGCACACACTTGCAGATGTATTTACATGTATGTAAGAGTTTTATTACCTTGTAAATTGTCTGCAGGGTTTGCGAACTACCCCAACACTTTTTTTAGGTTTATAATGGAATAACATAAATTTGCCCCAAGATTTCTTGTGTGAGCGTGAGAGTCTGAAAGCGTGTCATGTCAGATGCGTGAGAGTCTGAAAGCGTGTCATGTCAGATGCGTGAGAGTCTGAAAGCGTGTCATGTCAGACGCGTGAGAGCTGGCAGCCCTGTATTTTCTATGTTTAAGAGCACTGTTTGTCATACCCAGTGTATATAGTATATGCTGCTTATGAAAGGCAGACACATAGAGACTTCTTATCCATTTTTTTGTTCTGAGTTTGTAATTCTGAGGATTATGATTTTTGTCTCATTAATAGCAGATTTCCGAGGTACCGGCTCTGAAAGCTGTTAAATGAAAGTGTGTTTTAGTGTGTTTGAGGCTCAATGCGCTGACTTCCCCATTCAGACACTCTTTATGATGCTAATGAGCCTTCGGTGTAGCATACGGGCTACGCAGGCACCAGCCGCGAGACGTTCAGAGAGACACTGCCGGATCTCAGCCGATGCTGAGGTGTGAGAGCTAGGGGTGGTGCAGCGGGGGCGCTTAGGGGCCCGTGGCATCTGCGAGAGTCACACGGAAATGGACAGTAAACAGGGCTACGCGGCCTGCAGTAAAGCTGGCACATGTCAGCTGCAGTTTAGCGCCCAATTCCGTTTTATGTGAGCAGTATAAGCATGTAGCGTTCGTCAGGAGAACAGGAGACCCCAGCAAGAAAGTGAGAGAAACTAAAGCAATTTTAGTATTTACTTTTTCATTTTTTTCCAGCCTGATTTAATAAGTTGCAGACAAAGGTTGAGACAAATGTATTAATGGTTTTATTTTGAACTGTCTTCAAAACTGCAAAATTGTTACTGTTGGAAAAACCCATGGTGACTGAGAAATATGATTGAGCTTCTAAATCTGTGGCTAATAATTCATCTCTTTTCCAGCACATTGTATTTCGCTTCTAATAATATAACATAGCAACCATGCAGGCAATTCTTATAAAGATCTGGGCAGTTTTTATATAGTTACTGTCGCCTGCCTTTATTAACCCCCACATGGTTTTCATTCACTTCTCCATCCCATAATGCAATTTGGCAATTAGTGAAAGCTATCCTGAATCTGGACTGGATTCACATGTAATTAAAGGGAGGCTAAAAGCAGGATACCATGATTACTGATGAACTGTTTCCCATCACAGGCTGTCCGTCGCCCTGACATGGGTTAAACACGATAAATCCAAAGTGAGCACTTTGCACCTCATATAAATAATCCGGCCGTAGCATAGTTATCAGATGCATGTCTGACATCATGCCAAAAACCATTTATTCATGAGTATGAGGGACCAAATGAGCGAAGCCGTGAGCTGGAGCATAAAGCGGCTCTTATTGTCACTGTCGTCGTCACTTTAGAGGGACAGTAACAATAATGGCAGATGGTTTGAGCCGTGTGATCCGTCTGTGTGGTGCTTAAGGATCTGCAGATACTCGGAATTATGGGAAATGTCGCAGTGTAAGGTGATGTGGTGCAGGTGGCGCCTAATTCCCTTCTTTTGAGGAAGCTTGTCGGTGGGAGTGTCCAGACCGCACCCCCGTCCACAATGCCGCCACCGTCCCGCCGGCCGTTCTCCGGCTCAGCCCGGCAACCGTGATCTCCCAGCCTGGGCTGTGCGATCAAATGCGAAACCCTCGCGATCGGCAGGGAGACAGATGCCATGTCCAGATGGCCGCGCGGCGACACCTTGGGCAGATCCCATGTTTGCCAGCACAACAGAACGGCATCAAGCGAAGCCTTTCCACCAGGTGGTCCCAAACAGAGCCGTAGAGGGACCGCCAATCTTAGCTAAGAGGCCTGAGTCCCCTTACTGACGGGGCCTTTCAGAAACAGCAGCGTCATGCATGCTTGAGGAAGCTGATCTGCTTCGCACACATGTGATGTATGATGGTTGTCTTGCTTTCCGGTTCAGTTGTCAGACATGCGGCATGTGGCCGTGGACAGCGGGTACACAGTTCAGTCGTCTTTCTTTCCAGTCCGGTTGATATGTGTGTGGCATGTGACCACATTCAGCGGGCACACGGTTTGGTTGTCGTGTTTTCTGGTCTGGCTAACATGCATTGGCCTGGCACTGTGTATAGCGGGCACATGGTTTGCTTGTCCTGCTTTCTGGTCTGACTGACACGCATGTGGCCTTCGACCGTGTACAAGGGGTCTATACTATAGTCATTCTGCTTTCCGGTCTGACTGGAACAAAGAGGGTTTTGGACAGGAAGCCGTTTAGCAACTCCTGGAGGATTATGGGAAGGGAAATATAGGAAACTGGGGGGGAGAGGGGTGTTACTGTGCTCCCAACCACAATACAGCGGAGTGATTGTGCAGCTTCAAGCTCTGGCTGCCCATAGCTGCAAAACACCAAAAACACTTAATTCTTATAGACTGAGGGACAGACATGTGCAAGGCCATGTGAAATACTGAACATTTAATTTTATGGTGTAATTCAGTCTGTATATGACTCATAGAACTCTCGGCAGAGATCTGGTTTACATGTGACACGCCGTGCGACATGTGACACAGCAGTACGAGGTCACCATCACTTTGTGGCTTCGCACAGGCCTGCTGACAGACACTACTCTTCCAGAAACTGCTGCTGGTCCCCTTACACGTGGAAAGAGTGACATCTAGTGGTTTCAGGTGGCCCGGGGACAAGGGGAGCCGGTCACTCCGAGTGAATTTCTGGGGTAGCGTGCAGTGATTCTGTATTGATGCTGTCTGTACAGGAGCAGGAACTATTTAAAAGGATCATTCTGTGTGTGAAACGTGAGGGGTGTAACATAGGTCTGCAAGGCGGAGCCTAAGCTGAGAGGTGTGCTCCATGGGGCTGGAAACTGCCAACTGCCCTGATTCTCTGAGGTCGTCATGGTGACCTCCAGCTACTTCGTTTTCATGCTTGGTGTTGGGGTTTGAAATCTGGAGCTGGATTTTTCACTTTGACTCCAATGAGTCAGAAACCCATCGATGATCCAAATGTTTGCGCCTCACCGCCCGAGCGACGAGGAAACACGCATTTTGTTTACGGTGGTTTCTTTTTTTCCTGTGCTCTGAATGTCATACCTCAGCAAAGTAATGTGTTTGTGTGGGTGTTTATCTGCTGGGAAACAGCCAGCGGGAAAATAATTCTGGGACAGGGACTCGGTGCCGGTGACTTTAATTGCCTTTTAACGCGAGGAAACGTTCTGGATTAAATGTAACACGAAGAAGCCGGCCATGTTCTTCACTTCCCTTTTCGATGTGTGGAATCCACCTCCACGCCCCCCCCCCCTCAAGACCGATGGTCAGGTCGCCGGCAGGTGTACGTAAATGTGCGTAACCCTACTGTGCAGTTTGTGTTACCTGTGGTGTTTCAACATTGACGCGTGAACCCTTCCCGTCTCTTTGCCCGGCCCATTTCCCCAGCCCGCTTTTTTTCCTGTGGGGGGGGGGGGGGGGATTTTTTTCCCTCAGTTTTAATTTGAGATTCACCTTATGCTTCTCTGAGAGAGAGTTCTGGGTAAATCCCTTTTTACCACATATTTTATTGCATTTTTCTGGTGGTTTCTTAAATTTCTATACAAGTGCATTTTAAATAAGCATTCATCACCAATGCGAAAGGACATAAGCTCCACTGAGGCCTCGTGTGATGAATTTTTTATTGCGGTAACGCAGGGAGGAGGAGCAGTGTTTAATTACCAGGGCCGTGCACGAGGTGCACGATGGCTTCCTGCAAGTGCCCAGGCCCCAGTCTCTTCTTATTATTCTCCTTAATTCCTCCTTTGTTTCAGGAGCACGCCGCCATCCTTCCTGCGTTTATCAGGTGCTCCACAGCTCCGGCCGCACAATGGCAGCGCCGTCCCCAAATCGCTGGCTAGCGCACAAAGGAAGCTCGGTGTGAACCCGACGCGAACGGCCGGGTGGCCGCAGAGCACGTGTGAATGCACGGCAGCCTCGGAAATCAGGAAAGCCAAGCTCTGAAATGATAAAGAGCAACAGCGAGTGAGAACCAAGGAGCATCCTAAAATACACCTAGAAATGGGAAAGCAGTCGTGAAATCTAGCAGCCTTTCCTTACACCCAGAAGATGAGGCCGTAAAATTGAACATCCAACACTGCAGATTATTATAATTATTATTATTATTATTATATTTATTACATATCTGTGTATATGATCACTGTTTTGCACTCTGGATAATAAACATTTGTTCAAAGTGGGTGACCCTGCCCTTGCAATCTGCCTGGTTTTGTTTAAAATATGATAATTCACATCAACAACAAAAGCTTGAAACCACAGAAAACACCCCAGAGTATGACACAGGGTTTCATTCTTAAGTGGGTCTCTGGAATTTTCCGTCGTCGTCATTTATTTCCTGCGGCATTACCTCGGGCTTTTATTCAGTGTTTACATGTTTATCCCATGATAGTTTTTCTCTGAAAGCTGCAAACAAACAGCAGAAAAAAAGGTTTTTTTTTCCCTCCGCCCTCATGTTGCCAGGTGGACAGCTTTGGTGCACTACCACCAAGCCCGTGGTTCCGGGCGACGACATGGTGGCTTTCGCCGTGGATCTGGACTCCCAGGTCCGAGCGGTGAGCCAGGTGCCCCCAGCGGAGGGGATGTACCCGGCGCGCTTGCTGGACTCCATACAGCTCCTGCCGCAGCAGGCCGCCATGGCGTCAATCCTGCCCACCGCCGTCGTCAACAGTGAGCACATTTCCTTAACCCTTTCCTCGCATCTCCGGGTCTCTCGGGATCGCATCTCAGTTCAGTGGAAAAGGCCGGAACCTTTCATCCCACTCTGGTCACTTTTGGCACTTAAAGGACTTTTGTTACCTAGAAACAGAGCTGGATATATGAGACACATGTCACTCCGGTGACCTGGTGTATTACACGCGTGTCTCCAGCCCCCGCACTGCTGTACACCAGCTCCTTTTGGTCCATTTGGAAAGTATTAAAAGCAGCGCAGTGCTCCCACAGCTCCCACTACAGGCTTTACATGGTGCCACATCACAGACTGGACCGGCCTGTTAAGATACTGCCTTATTAGGATCGTCACCCAACCGTAAACTCCTCACTCTGCCAGGTCGAGTAATCTCAGAATGTAACAGCGGCCTGTTTACACAGCAACTGGGAGCTCAGTAGATGTGGGATTTGGTAAATTACTTAATAACAGCGACTCCAGGGTTTTGGTGGGGGGGGGGGGGGTTATGCTCAAACTGCTGGATACTTGTATGTTTAGGATGCACTTAATCGCTGAGAATTCTTAACCAGGCTCGAGCTTAGGAACACCTTTATGGGTTTGGCTACGTCTTTTTCTGCTTGCTAATTTGCGGTGACACTGTGCCCTTTGACCCCTGACCCCACAGAGGACATCTTCCCTTGCAAGGCGTGTGGCATCTGGTATCGGAGCGAGAGGAACCTGCAGGCTCACCTGATGTACTACTGCAGTGGCCGGCAGAGGGAGGGAGCGGGAGCAGCGGGGGAGGGAGAGGGCAGCCCGCTCCATGTGGCTAGCATGGCTAACGTGGCTAACATCTGCCCCTTCCCACAATGCAACAAGAGGTGCTCGGGGACTCAGGCCCTGGAGATGCACCTGTCCACGCACAGCGGTGAGAGACAGTCTGAAGGACAACCCTCAGACCTGCATCTTACACTGTCCATCTGACCAAGTTACTCTTAAAAAGTTGAGACAGGGATGCGGTTATATAAAACTGATTTTAGTTCTTTATATACCCTGTATTTTTTGCCCATTTATACAGCACTATGGGGACTATTCCACCAAAAAACAAGAGCTCTTTACTCGTATATATAATCTTGAACTGAAAAATAAACCCATCTTTCAATTGTTCACAGGTGTCAAACTGGATGAGCCGGCCCCCCTTGGCACCACCCTAAGATGCACAATCTGTAGATACACCACGGACTCTGCCGTCGCTCTCCAGCACCACATCCTCTCTCACCTGTCACAGGCGGCCTTCCGCTGCTCCCACTGCCATATCAGCTTCCAGAACCACGGGGAGTTCCTGCAGCATCAGGACGCGCACCGGCTCGGCGCAGCCAAGCTTCATGGGGGGAGCGAGGGCCAGCACTCCCCCGGCTCCCGCGAGGAGAGCCAGAAGCAGGCGGGCGCCGAGCCGGCGGGCAAGCACGACACCCTCCAGAGTCCCAGGAGCGTACAGAATGAGGACGCGGGGGCCGGCGCTGAGCTGGAGAGGGCCGAGAAGAAGGCCGCGATCTCTGGCTCAAAGGGGGATGCAGGCACAGGCAGCAAGGCGAGCTTTTCCTACACCCGGATCAAATCGGAGCCCTCAAGCCCTCGGCTGGCCTCCTCGCCGGTCCAGCCCAACATGGGGCCCACGTTCCCCATGGGGCCTTTCCTCTCCCAGTTTGCGTTTTCGCAAGACCTTTCCATGGCGCCACAGGCCTCAGAGATCTTGGCAAAGATGTCGGAGCTGGTACACCGGAGGTTACGGCATGGGAGGAACAGCTACCCGCCGATGGTCTACAGCCCCCTAATGCCCAAAGGAGCCACGTGCTTCGAGTGCAATATCACTTTCAACAATCTGGACAATTACCTGGTCCACAAAAAACATTACTGCAATAGTCGTTGGCAGCAGTTAGCAAAGTCGCATGACTATTCCAGTGTCCCAGACAAGGCGGTGGAGACACTGAGCCCAAACAGCAAGCTGGGCCCTGGCCACCCGTCCGAATCTGACGGCCACCTGATGCAATCAGCCTGTCTGAACGCCTCCGTGTTGGACCTAATCAGTGCCGGCAGCAAAGTGCCTGAAAAGGAATTCTCAGGGCAACTGAAAAAGGCCCCCACACCCCCCGGGGCTGAAGACAGTCCGAACAGCCAGCAGACAGACTTGAGGAGTCCAAACCCCTCCCTGGTGGAGAATGAAAACGACCCTTCAAGGACGACGTGCGAGGCCTGTAAGATCACCTTCAGCCGTCATGAAAACTACATGGTCCACAAGCAGTACTACTGTGCCACTCGACATGAGCCGCCCACGAAGCGGGCTTGCGCAAGCAAGGTGCCGCCTGTGCCGAGGACCATGAGGTCGCGCAAGCGGAGGAAGATAACTGAGCTCAGCCCCCCCGATCAAGACTCCAAGCCTCCTGGGGCTCACTCGGGTCTGTTGGGACTGCCCACTTTGGGAAACCCCTGCACCTCCCAAGAGGTGGTAGACAATCTCGGTGAACGGTTTTACCCACGATGCAACATGTTCCCAGGAATGGTCCCAAAACATCTGGAAGCTTCTCTCACAAAACTGGTTCTTGCATCCAAGTGCAACACAGTCAACCAGCAAGAAACAGACACTCCCATAGATCTCAGCAAAAAGTGTCTGGATAAAGCAGGCAACTCCCCCAAGAGACTCTTAGACTATCACGAATGCACAGTGTGCAAGATTAGTTTTAACAAAGTAGAGAGCTACCTTGCTCACAAGCAGAATTTCTGCCCCGTCACATCTGTACAGCCTGATGACATTAGTGGGTTGGATAAGACGATGTTTCCAGATGTGAAAAATGGAAGCAGTGGTTTTGACAATATCTTCAGCAAGAGCCCCGTGAAGTGTGATAAAACCACAAGTGGACGACTGCTCTCCCAAAATGGCAGCTTCTTTCACTCCAATTTAGGAACCCTGTCAGGGCTCCAGGCCCCTGCTGATCTCCAGCTACTTCCTGCTAAAGACGACGGCAAAAACTTATTCCTGCCCCATTGCTTCTATCCCCGAGAAACCAAGAAAGCCAACACACCGGAGAGAATTTCCCCATTTTATGGCGTTAAACCCACTGACTACATCAATGGGACTCTAGTCGGGGCGGGTGAGTCGAAAGAGCAAAAGCAGAGTCCCAACGAAGGGAGCGAGGGAGGGAAGGAGCAGCCGGCACCCAACGGCTTTGCCCACCCCGGAGAGGAGCCGCTGTCCCTGCTACCCAAAAGCAGAGATACAGCCGCAAGCGTCAACGGCAACACGAAGCTGGAGGATGCTGTCTCGCCAAACGAGGTCCAGCCCGATGACTCCCAAGCCACGGACAGCCGCTGCTCTCCCACTTGGACATCCGAGACCCCCACGGACATGGAGAGCTCGCCCCCGCAGAAGACACGGACGGAGAAGACCTCCCCGAAAGCTCCGAACAGCACTGCGTCGGCTGGCGGGGGAGGAGGGAAATATTGTCACCTCTGTAACATTCAGTTCAACAGCCTGTCAAACTTCATCACGCATAAGAAGTTCTACTGCTCATCACGGCCAGCAGAACACGTCAAGTAAATCATGCCCCCCCGCCCCTCGCTCCCCCCTCCCCCCAACGGGCTGCACCTTTGTCCCGTTTGCTGCTGATGGACAATCAACAGAAACCTGTCTTAAGACTTAATGCACGGCACTGGGAAAATCCTGTAACATAGATGGCACTTCCGCATTTATTTATTTAAAAGAAAACGAGTACCAATCGATGTAGTGATCCTAATTTAAAGCAGGATGGAGTTTGTATCATAACCGTTTGTAATGTTCTTGTGCAGTTAACATTGTTTACATTGTAATATAGGTTCGATTAGGCACAGAGAATGAGATGCATTTAGATGAAATTAGCACTTGTACAGACCAGTTTGCTGTTTCCCTTTCCTCTTCTGATTTTTATATATGCTGAAGTAATATTTGAATTGAATTCCTATAATTTTCCCAGGCCTCTATTGATGGAGCAAATCAAACACTGGCCCATCTGTTACCTGTCAGCTGGCCTGTATGTATGTGTGTATGTATGTACTGTGAATGTTTGTTCCTGTCCCTGTTCATTAACTCAGAGGAGTCTGTTTTTATGCAAACAGCTACACACTTGTACAGTATGTGAATTCCTGTTAGCTAAATTTTTTAGAGCCGTGCTTCAAACAAACAATAGAGACAGTATTACCTAAGCACTCGGTGGGGGCAGGAGTTGGGGGAACATTAATTTTATTCAAATTTTCACGATGCAGCGCTACATTGTGGTTCAGGGTTTGGGAGGGACTGAACGACACTGAGTCATTCCAATTCCCCAAATATGAAGGAAAATCTTTGTTGAAATATCATTGCTATGCATGTAAATGAAGGAATAATACTTCAGAATTGTTGGACATTTTAATTTGGTTGTGATGTCATGATTAAACTTCGGTCCTCAGGTCAATGGTGTGCTGTGTTTTCATTTTCCGAAATACCATAAGTTTCAAGTTTCAATCTATTTGCCATATGTATGTTAACACGGGGTCAATTTTACAATGAAATGTGTTGTACTGTAACTTTGATGTTACAGAATTATGTGGAGCTATGGGTTTATGCGGTCAAAATGTTCACAGAATATCTACAGAGGACTGAAAAGGATAAGAAGGTCTGGGGTCTCTGCAATCATCATGCCCAAGAATCTCACATTTCAAAGTTTATATTTACAATCATAAATATCAAGTGAAAAAATTAATCGTTACTAATAAAATGAACTTTAGGAAACGCTCCCTTGGTCGTCAATAGCTGAAATGAACCTAGAGGCGACTGCAGGGAAACTGTGTCCTTGGCAATGACATCACTGCCCCGGTTTCGGCCTAGGAGAGGGGATTATGGGATGTCATCCATGACACTGGGAATTTACAGTAGCAGGTGAGGGAGGATGGGGAGCAGTGGGATGAATTAACAGATAAAGGTGGCAGTGAGTCACCGTGTCCACAAGAGCGTCCACCCCATTTCAAAACCAAATTTTATTTCAGTGAAGTGAAAAGGCTCAAATTAAGGAAGTGATTAAATGAATTTAGGCTGCAGGCCTTTCTACACTCTGACTTTCCGGCTGGATTAGTTAAAGCCGGCTGGCTTCTCCGTTAATTTGCTCCAAATTCTCTGAGTTGGCAGAGAGAACTTTCTCCCTGTTAATTCAAGTCACTGTCACACATTTTATTTAATTTTATTATAACTCCTGAGTCTTAAGACTATCAAGGTCACTGATACTGAGTAACACCAGGAGAAGACCCCAAAACTTGTGTGAGTGAATTTTTATCTCATTCTAAGAGATGCTCTTTTCATTTTCAACAGTATAAAGCTGCTTTAATCAGTTATATTTGTATTAAATTTCTGCCCTGAATGTAAAAGGTTTTGTTTTTTTGCAACAAATATGCTTATTATATTGAATACAATGTTATATCAAATATATACACATGTAATAATATAAAAAATATATATGTATAGATGTTAACAAATATTTTATTTGCTTATGCTGAGAGGTTTCGAGATTAAGGAAATCAGTGTCTGAATACATTGCGTGTATGTAGGTATTTAAAATGACTGTGCTACCTGTGACCACTAGGTGTCAGCCGAAGACTGTTCCCTTTTACGTTACTAAATGAACGCAGATTTTAAAAATCCTTCATTAAAGAAAGCAGAAATTGATAAATGTAGTTCTGAGAACATGCATTATTCACATCACATTCTCTGACTGGACAGTTAATTCATGAATGACACGGGGTTGTGTCACGTTCCTGCAAAGCTCGTTTCGCCCGTAGTGATGTCGGTAGCCGCTGCTGTGGGCGTTGCCACTACAGATGGAGATCCAGGCTTCGTCAGTGCTGTGGGGGAACTCATTGGCCAAAGCTCTACAAACCAAGAACACTTATAATGTCTGTGTTTTTTTTTTTACTTACATTCAGGGTAAAGGCCTTACCCAAAACATTTGCTCTAATCTCCGTGTTAGCATTCCACATCCAAAAACCGCTGTATCGTTCTGGACAGTGATTTGAGAGACACGATTATTAAATTAATGAACCATTTTCAGCAATAAAGGTCTGGTCAAACAGATTTCTTTGGTTTTGCACTGTTGATCGTGTTGTATAGTGTAACCCAGGTCTCAAAATCAAATTAAGTGATATATTCTTATCACACAACACAAAGGGAATGTGCAAACTTCACAAGATTCAAACCTTGAACCCAGCAATGCGAGGTAGCAGTAGAACCCCCTGGGCTTTTTTATTGCCCTAATACAAACTCACAACCCCCCAAAAAGTTGCTTGAGAACGCTGGATTCGCTTATCACTGATGAGTGCTTTCATCCTCAGTATTAGGTGATCTGTCTATTGTGATGTGTTTGCTAGTAAAAATAATGATGTCTGCGGGGGTGGAGAGCCATGTGACGCCTATTCATCATGGTTGGAGGATCTGAGGTCCCTTTCTTTTGATCTGTAATCGTACTGAAGACTCACCGGCAGTGCAGCTGGGATGTCCCTGTCCTGTCACTGTCCCTCTACCTGTCAGCCATGAGATTCACCTGTCACACAGAGACAGCGATGAAGAAGGTCCTAAAGCCAGGTAACGAGGCCCTGTGAGGCGTTCAGCCTCCATCATCTCTCTCCACGCTCAGTGCTGAGCGCAAATCCTGTCATGCATGTGCTTCCCAGAAGATAAACCTGCTATTAGAATTCCTTCAGAGGGCCTGGAGAGGGATCAAAGGACGGAATAAATAGGGGAACAGGAGCTAGAGTGAGGTGAAGAAGCACTGTAGGCCACCCACACTAGGGGAGCAGAGCTACACGTACAGCTGGGTTACATGTAAAGCTCAAGTTTCAAATTCAAGCTTTATTTGTCACATACATAGTCATCCCCTGTACATCCATGTAGTGAAATGCTTTAATGTCCTGGAGTGTGAGATTTGGAACAGAGACCTTCTGATCATGAGCACAGCTTCCTAACCTGCTGAGCCACACACACACACACACACACACACACACACACACACACACACACGCAGAGAGACAGACACACACACACACACACACCAATGTGTTTTATCTAGTTAGGTTACACGTAGAAGTGGGAGTTCTACTTACACAAAAATATTCTGAGGGCAGGATGAAAAAGGATTAGTTTTAGAGAGATAGGCGACTAGAGGAGATGGGATCAACCAATCAGATGTCTTGGTCCCGCCTCCTTTACTTGCTTGGACCCACCTCCTCTACAATCTGATTCGTTATCTCTTTGAACCAGTCATTTTTGGGTTACCCATAGGTTACATGTAGATTTGGGTTCCGCATAGACCTGAATTACATGAAGAGTTTTTTCTTTTTTCGTTCAGAATTTGTCATTATAATGTTAATGCCTTGAGCTGGAAAATTATTGAATATTTTTGATTGAATATTCACTGCTGGACTTGGTCTGCAAAGGTGGAAATGAGACGTGTCTACAAACCCAATGTAGTTCATGCCATTTCTAGGCAGGGCGCATTATCTGCACGCATGCTTTACTGCGGGAAACGGGAATGCCGGCATAGCAGTTTGTGCTCCTGCAGGTAAATCGTTCCTCTTCACTTTTAAGTCCCCATAAAATTCTCCCCAGAGACATGAGAAACTGATTTTGTAGGATGTAACAATTAATTTGTGGCTGAGCCAAAGCTTAATGAGATGTTCTTTGAAGTGTAAATCCCTTCAACATGAAGAGATATGCCCAGCCAGACAAGCTACCTTCAGGTAAAGCTCTGTCCCCCAGCTTCTGCAGAAGGTATGAATCATTTTGTGCTGCTCTACATTCTGTGACACACAGCTATTGTTAAACATTTAAAATGAAACTCAATGGGAAGCATTTGTTTTTCAGTACAAATAAACAATACTACTAAACAGTTTTAAAAAGCACAACTCATTTTTTAGAATTTTATGGTACAAACATTCTTTGCATTATGGAATGAAATTCAGAAGAAGCATTTTTTTTCCCCGTTAGGAATTTTTAATGTCTGAACTTAAAATGTGGCTCCTTCATAAATATTACATAGGACACCACACAGCACTTAGTGAGACAGACAGCCTGCTTTACACATTCTGACTTAATAAAATTATAATTATGAATGTATTATCATTTACAGGCCTCGGAAAAATAATCTGTCAAGATAAAGCCCATCTTCCCTCTTAAAAAGCATTTTTAAAATGATTTAATGAGTGGGTATCTGAAGCTAATCTGTTTGCCATTAAAGTGTAATCACTGCGAATGTGAATTTGCTATGCTAATGGATGCACGGCTGTGATTTGGATGTCGCCGTGTCGCACTCCACATGGTGTGGTCAGCTGTCGCTCCGCCCTGTCCTGCCCGCGCACCAGACATCAGCGCTGGGTCTGGTTCTCAGTTGCTTGTGAAGACATAAATAACCAATAGTATCTATTACCTGCAATAGAAGGTGTGTCAGTGCACCAGGGGGGGACTCCACAGTGTAGGAATCTAATGCCTGTGCAAAGATGGGTATCCGTACTGTAGAGTAAACCAGAATAAACCAAACCGCTAGAGTAGCCCAGAATAAACCAAGATCCCAGCTTTCTTTGGTCAGCGGAAGACTGCATGGCACTGAAATGTAGAATGGTGGTGTTAATATTGTAGAAAATTGAGTCACGAATTCATCCAACAACGGGGAAAAGTAATTATGACTTCTACAACTGGCAGGGTGAGCTGTTCCCTGAGAATCTGTGATAGCACACTTAATTGTGGGGACTCTCAAGCATACATGGCAGTAAATTGCCTTTTTAGCCAAAGCTTCCAAGGAAAAATGGACCAGTGACCAGCTTCATAAAATGCCACCAGTCTATGAGAAGGGTGACGATCTCCATAATGTTGCACGTTTCAAAACATGGCACTGCTGTTACAAATCGCACACTCTCTAACTGAGTTCTTACAGGATTCATCAATGTGCTGGAAACATCTCAATCTCCTTGTTTTATGAGGATTTCAATGCGGCATACAACTTAAATTGTTACATTCTTCATTGTTTTCAGGACGGGGCAGTATGTGGCTCACTGAATGCACATGTTATGCCTGTAATTGGAAGGTTGCTGGTTCAAAGCCCTGGATCAGTCAATGGGGTGATTTCATTACTGAGCCCTTAACCGCCCCAATAGCCCCAGAGACTGGCTGGTCCTACTTTCTCAAAAAAGGCATGTTGCTTTAAATAAAGGTGTCTTCTAAATATATGTAAACATTTTTTACACAGCCGGAAAGAATTTTAAACTGGGCGTATATTGATTAAGTGATCATCTTAGTTGTTCATTCAGTTAATAATAAATAATGTTTCATTTCAAACATAGAGATCAGAGAGGTGACGTCATATTGCATCAGATCCTTTCGACACCAGCCTGCAATGAATCTTTCTGGCAGAAATTCATTACAGGACACAGATCACACTGAGACTGGGCAAAATATCAGCAGTATCCTACAGAACACTGTTTTTAATTCATATGATTTTACTTTGTGAAGCATTTCTGTGTCTGAGACAGCACAGAGAACCGCCACTTACGTGGTGGTATGAATTGGACGGAAAAGCTTAAGTGGGTGCCTAACCCTAATTGGACTACAGGCTGCCAGAAACATCCCCCAGATCTGTGACAGATGTAGTTGCGCTTTTATTAATTGAGGCATTGAGATCTGGTCATAAATAATGTAATTCTTCATCTGTGAAGAATTCCATTTACATGGACAAGCCAATGATAATGAGTGTTGCTTGGTATTACGTTGGATTAAGTATTTAGTAAATGTCTGTGCATGTGTTTGTGAAGGTCCTTCCGTTTCATTATTCCTGCAGTCCTGGCTGTAGCCACACAGTGTTAGCGGAAACATGGCTTTCAGGTGTCTAACTAGAGATTTCTGCACTGCATATATTGCAGGAGTGTAAGGAAACGTCTTTGTTGTCACCTTTTGCTCAGTCTTTTGTTCTCAGCTGTTTTTCCACACACCTAGAAGGGCATCATTAGTGAGATGTTCAATGCAAACTGGAACACCTCTCCGAGTCTTTATGGAATCGTTTGTGGGTCTGGGTCATGTGCGTGTTTGCCTGGATGTAGGGTCTCAGTCGTCTCTGTCATGTGACTGTAACAGTGTGTTCCACTGGGGCAAGTGATTCTGTTTTTTTCTGGATATGTATTTGTGCTTTTCTGTCCTTATCTGTCCATGAAAAAGTAAATAAGGAAGAATAAGTGAAGTCTGACAAAAATCCCTTGTGACACAGGTGCAGTTCCCCAAGTTGACCAGGCTTTCCCACTGACCTGTTCTATGGGCTTTCATTGCCTCTAGATGACAGCAATTACCCATGATTCTCTAGAGAAATAAACGGTACGTCGGAACCTGAAGGCGCAGCAGAACATACCCGTGCATACGCCTCAAAGCCCACACTGCTGACTCTTTATTCTGGCGCTAAAGATATATTTTTTAAAAAAAAATATATATAAATATATATATATGATTTGTGTATACATAACTTATAACAGGACCATTAGCGTGTGTGTGTGTGTATAGTTCATATTATATTACAGTGTTTGCTGCCGCTACTGCGGTGTTGCAATCTTCTAACTGCTGCCATCTAGCGGTGAACAAAAAACCCTTAAAAACGACCAAGGCCTATCATATACTTTAAGCTTGCGTTTTTCCATGTAAATTATTTTTGAAACATTTGGAAAATCGATGCATGTTTCTGAAGGGCGAAACAGAATCTCAAATACAACAATTCTGGGAAATGCTTATGTCTTCGATATTTCGTGATCAAGTAAACAGCTCTGATCTTAACAACCGCATTACGTCTGCTTGAGTAAAACTGATATTTTTTCCAGATTTTTAAAGAGATTAAATGACTACTTTATCACGCAGTTCAGTTGTTCTTGACATTGTCTAGGCAGGTCAACACTGATTTTGGCTTTTTCTGAGAAAGATACATTTTCTGCAAAGTTTCAAAACTAACTACCAATCTATAGCATTTTGAACTGTAAGACATGAGATTATTTTTTTTATTATAAAGTTACCATTGCCCTGTGAATATTGCAGGTTGACACATCATTAGCAATGATTTATCACCATTGAGAATTTTAAATTCTTTTTTCAATGTCTCCTCCTCCGTTGTTGCAAAAACACCATTCATTATAAATATTTATGAATTTTCTGACCACAGTATAGAATTAATAAAATATCCTTCTAAGCACTAAGCGCATGACACTCATGTTAGCGAGTAATAAATTGACCGTTATGCTTTTTTGACAAAAAAAGAAAAAAAAACTTATTCAGCAGTTTAATTTGCTTAACAGTGATGACGTCTCTTGTTACTGTTTGTCACTGCAGTGTGTCCATCGTACCCTGAGACAAAGCCATGCCGATGCTGATGTCATCCATTTGGTACTTCTCGTTTATTTCCAGAGGAGGGTATGACCCAGAACGCTGAGGACCTTCTTCATTATCATTCCCCCAATCTTTGAACATTACTTCTTTATTCTGACTGATTCCCCATGTCTAGATTCTCAGTAATAAAATCCACCAAACAGACGGTTTAACATCTCCAGGGAAGTGTTAGAATCGTATTACCAGTCAGTTTGTCAAGCACAAAGATGAGATTGAAACCATCATCTTTTACTAAGAAATGAATCGATCATGTTGTATAAAATCCAACAGGAAGCCAGTGTCACCCACCCACACCTGCAGGCTGCCAGGTGTCCCAGCCCCCCATAGAGAGGGCAAAGAGGGTGACCTGTCACTTACCGGCAGTGCCGCTGGATTAGCATTGACCAGCAAAGACTAACAAGGTGGTAGGTGACCGCCACCACCCACCTCGCCTGACCCCGCCCCCACCCAGTAACAGGGGAATTTTAATGGAACATGGCATTCAGGACATGGAATTTGGGACATATCACCTGCTTTAGTGTGTTACTGAAAAGAAACAGAGTGATTGTATTTTTGACATGAAGAACAACACTTTCCCATATGTAAGCATAAGAAATCTTATTGCTATAAAAAAGATGTAACTGACAAGAAAGTAATATATCTTAATGATCTGAGTATCAGCTCATGGACAAACCTGGAGTGGAACAATATTTCAATATTTCCGTTTAATTTCAATGCAATTGAACCAATGCTTATCAGAAACACCATGGAATCAGAGAGTCCTGGGAGCTGTAAAAACCCTTCCCTTTGCCATCCCATCATTCTGACGCAAAAGGGAATGTGCCCAGAGCATCCCATCAGCATCAGGAACATGGGGTCACCAGCAAACCTGCAGACTAGCAGCTATGCTAATCAACCACTGACATATTGCTGACTTTTCTATTGTCCAGTTTTAGGGTTTTCAGTAGAAACAGGTTCAGGACAAAGTCACAAATGGGACAAGTATAGATGTTTATGAATAAAATGTTTTATAAAGTGACATCTATGAATGCCACATGCATGCTAATAGGAATGTGTGCACTTTGTCTGCCTACAAATGGAGATAAAGTGGGACCACGATTGTGGTGGTAGTTTGCTGTGAGTAGTTTATGAGTAGCCGCATGCTATGAGTAGTTGTGAGTAGCCGCATGCTGTGAGTAGTTTGTGAGTAGCCGCATGCTGTGAGCAGTTGTGAGTAGCCGCATGCTGTGAGCAGTTGTGAGTAGCCGCATGCTGTGAGTAGTTTGTGAGTAGCCGCTTGCTGTGAGTAGTTGTGAGTAGCAGCATGCTGTGAGTAGTTGTGAGTAGCCGCATGCTGTGAGTTTGTGATGGTCGACAGTGTAATGAGATCAAACATATAGGTAACCAAGCCTATTTAGGCAAGTTATTGATCAACTTTTTGTGTTTCGTCCCTGAAAAGTGGGTATCCGGTAATCCGGGCCCCAACACAACTGGGGGGGGGGGGCACCCCCCCATCCCCCCTGCCATCTGCACCCCTGGGTCCAACAGCTTATTTTGATTTCAGTTATTACAGTTGAATCATAACACTTACAGCATCTTCTCATACGTTTATTGTCCCTCATAGGCGGGTGAAAAGAAAACTGACAGTCATTTGGAAACTTCGTTAAAAACAGACACCTCACCTCAAGACCATTCCAGTGCCTTGGGAACAAGGTGTAGTCGGCTTAGCAGATAGACAGATGGCGGTGAGCCCCAGGTAGAGAAAAATTGAGTAAGGAACTTACGCTGAATTACTCCAGTTAAACATCCATCCATAAAAAGGTTAAGGAGCACAATGTGGTGTAATCAGTCAAAGTAAGTGACAGAGTGGGACTCCAAGCCGATGATCAACATGGAGGACTTCGACGTCACCTCAGGGTGTGCTGTATCAGCCGTATTTCTCTTTGCGTCACATTTAGGCCGCGCAGCAGTGTCTCTCGAGCTCATAATGAAGCCGCTGCAGGTGATCGATTGGCGACAGCATCTGTTCATCATTCATCGCCCTGTCCTTAGGGAGTCGATCCGCAGTCATCCCTCTCCGGGGTGGTCGAGCGTCCGGTGGCAGCTGGGATCTGCTAGCTTAGAGCTGCAGGACCTCATGGGCACAAGGTGGTTATGTGAAATATAACGTGAGATACGGCGACAGGCACGAACCTTGATGATTCAAGGTAAGGCAAGATAAGATAAGATAAGATAAGATAAGATAAGATGTGGACTTTGTTGATCCCAGGAGGAAATTATTGTTTTATTAATTTATTTTTTCAAATCTACTATGGTAATGTACTGCAGTAATTAACCTGGAGCACAGTATTCAGAGGAACTGAGTTTAGGATAATGGTGTTCATGTTGAAGACCCTTACAGCCCCCTCAATGGAGTCTGTGGGTGGCGTGCCTCCTTGCTCTGTATGTATATGCAAGAAGACAACAAACATGGAAAATCTACACACAGATCTACAAGAAATGCTGTGAGCTTATTTAAGAAGATGAGTTTTAAAGTCCCTAAATGCATGTTGCTTTTAACTATGTTTAAAATGTCCTGGTTAGTAAGCAGTATTATGCAATTGCCAATATCATAGCAGTAAAGTGGCCCACAGGGGGAAGGCGACCAACGTGCTATTTCTGTCACAGGAGCCATTTGGGAGAAACACCATGTTAGAGGGCCTTCTGTGCATTACAGTGTGTATCTGGCTAAAAGGGGATTACCACGGTATGTCTGTGTGCCGGACACCATTTAGGTAAAACAGGGTAAAGCTCAGGGTGTACTGTGTTTTTCTGCCCCCTAGGGTGACACTGCTGACCCTGACGTTTGACACGGGTGTTCGGGGTTTCGGCTCCAGCCGGAATCGTTCACGTCTACACGCTGTCCCAGTAAAAGGGTCGGTCTCCACTAGCTGTCAGTGACATCTGATTTAATATCAAGGAAATTTCATTTGCTGAAGGAAGGTCATTTATTCCCATAAATTAATCTGCTCTTTGACTAATTGCTGAACCTGATCCCTGCAGAGGCCTATAGCTGATTGGTCCTTGTTGTGGGGGGGACGCTCAGTAAGCGTCTAAGGTCTGAAGCCGCGTCTTTCCACGTGCCAGCATGTATTAAAGTGTAACATGCATACATTTGTTTTAATTAACTGCTCAAAGTTAACGAATCTCTAACGAATCTCAGATCTACACCCTAACGAATCTCAGATCTACACCCTGTGACATTGCATTACCATCTCCTAGCATTAAGGCTACAGGAAAGCTGCCCCCCGGCAAAGACTCTGCGTGACAATGGCCCTGCAGAGACACACGATCACAGGTGGGGGGAACTGCCGTGATGATGACGACAGAAAACAAACCGAGACATTTGTCTGGTGAGTGACCAGCCGGCATGACCCCATGCCGGGGGGGGGGGACGTTTGGGAAGGGAGCCGTCGGCCCTAATGCTCCCATAATCCCTCAGCCTCGCCTGGCCGTTTCAGGATGGATTGTGCCATCATGTCTGATAAAGCTGAAAGCAAACTCAACTTACTGCTGCCCTTCATGCTACCAGACACTTCAGAAGAAACAGCCCTGGGGTTATTTTTTAACCCTCTACATGTTGTTATAAACTCCTTTGTACTGGTCTTCTCATGTTGTAGTTATCTTACTTGTTTCTGATTTTCTCCAGAACTCTGAACTATACTCTCTTTAGAATGAATTCAATTCTTCTTCTTCTTCTTCTTCTTCTTATTATTATTATTATTATTATAACAACAACAATGATGATAATAATAATAATCATAACATAAACCCTAAATTGTTTTTTTTTCATATTTTGTTCAGATAAGCATGACTTTATTGGCTCTGTAAACACTACAAAGATACATATTTAAGTTTTGAGAAATGCTATAAACAATTTAAACAATATAGAAAAAATCATGGTGCTGCAGATTGTCCCGTATTTGTCCTCATGAACTTCAGAGGTAACTCCCAGCCTGACGCCTAATCTGTATGTGAGCTAATCCGATTACCATTGGGATGTTTCTTTTCAAGGGAGAAGATGATAATGTGTCATATTTATCAGTGATACAGAAAAAAATCTGATAAATTTGTAAAAACTAAGTCAGAATATTGATTGCGATATTGACTTGGAGAATGGACAAAAAGCTCACGGAAGTCCCAGTTCAAAAATGAATGAGCTGCATTTGCAGGAATTTATGACTGTAACAAAATGCGCTTCATTGCCACGCCGTCACGCAGGGGGCGGCCGCAGCCCGCGACATCTCGCCGTGGTTTGATCCGTTCCTCCCCTGCTCCCAGCCCCGCTGATGGTAGTTTCTGCTGTACCAGGAGAAGGTCAAGTGGCTTCGGCTGTCAGTCCGGGACCGAAATGATCCCGGCGGTGGCTCCGGCGCTTACCGGCGCACTTCTGTTAAGTAGGTGAGCAGCCTGGGACGCGCCTTATTATGCCGTCTGATTATAAAGTAAGTAACGCTGGACGTTTATTATTGTTGCTGCTTTTATTGTTATTATTATTATTATTATTATTATTATTATTATTATTATTATTGTTGTTGTTGTTGTTATTATTATTATCTCTACCTTCATCGTAGGTGCTTATTTGACCGTTTTGAAGACCCCGTTTCTCGTTCTGAAATGCTGTCATGCTTTTGCCTAACGGGATTACAGACCCCGTTATAAACGTCAGGCAGGTGAGATTGTGGCCAGGACTTCACCCCGATATCTGTCTGTGTGACACTCCGTTACTGTGTCATCTGAGGATCTGATCTATGGGATCCCTGTTTAACACACGGTTAAAGTGCGATCGCGGGTCCGCGATCTGTGCAGATGCTACCGGACAGTAACAGCGTGTCCCGTAACCGTTTCCCCTTTTAATTAAATGTCCCATCACGTCCTGAGTGTCTTGTTTGTCTAAAACCTGCATACGATTAAGCAGCTTTTCACATCACCCTGGTAGAACGTGCAGAAATGTTTATATGGGTCCGTTGTAAAGAGGCGCCCCGGAGATCAGCTGTTCAGGCAGGGTAAATGCGATTCAGGAATAACGTGAATGAAGCCGCGATTTAATAATAAAAGCCGGCGTGTCCATGTCCGTGTAAACAGAATTAAAAGGATGGCCTCATTGTCAGCTGGCGTCCGGTATTGGGTTACCTGTCTAATCCGCTATTAATGAGATGCGGTGGCACTGAGCTAAGGGATTCCATCCATCCATGCTGTCAGGCTGGGGCCGGGATTTGCTTAAAAGACGGGTGGTTGACCTGTATGGGTGACGGGGCCGTGCTGACAGCTTTCTTTTTAAAATGCTAGGTAGTCTGTAATTATAAGTAGAGCCGGACTTAAAGTAGACTTAAAGGACCCTTTTTCGGATAAAATCATTTTTTTTCTCTTTGTATGTTAAAAAATGAGAACTTTTGGAATAAATCTGTACCATTTCCAATAGCTCCGTTTATATACAGGCCTTATAGATAGATATGTGTGTGTCTATATCCCAACCTCGCATTTCTGTTCTATATTCAGTTCATCGGTTTCTTCTAAAGAACAATAACCTGTTTCTTCCTGTGGAATGTGCCCCCCATTCCCAGAAAAATAATGCAGTCCCCCCCATTCACCAGCGATCTCCCAACTCCCACCCACTACTTTCCTAATCCCAAAAATATTCAAATTCCTCAGATGCTCCAGAGGACTCTCACCTCGCCCTCCAAGGAGGGAGGAGGGAAACTGCGATGACACAGTGGAGCCAAAAGGTGAGACGTGAGCGCCCCCTGCCTGCTTCCATCACGTCAGCACAAGCCGTGCACCCCGAACGATAGCTATCAGTACGCTTGTTTGGTTTTCCTTCTCCGTCCATAATTAACCTACTACTAAACTTCAAAGCGACACTCAAAATTTCGCTAATTCATACATCTAGACGATTGAGGCGTGCTGCCTCAACCTCGCTGGCCTCGTCACCATGGGACTTGAACCGCCATGTCTCCCTCTGATCAGAGCGCCCGCCCATAAAACCCCCCAACCAATACACCCTCGCTGCCCCCCCCAACCTGTCACAGAAGGGACGGATCTGTGGGATTCCTAGCTGCTGGGGTAAGTTGAACACCCCCCACTGTGTAACCAGGGATACTGGAAACACCGCAGTCTCTCTTTAACCCAGCCAACCCCCCCACCCCCCGGCCCCACGGGGGCAGGCGACAAAAAAGAAAGGGGGGGGGGGTGCGAGCCGGGACCCAATAAAACCCCCCCACCAGCACACTG